>OV656869.1:6910849-7293349 GCA_927399465.1 Sarcophaga caerulescens
TACTGAATTTATTGAAAAAAATTTTAAATTTAATTTTGTCGAAAAAGACTTGTTTTGTTAGAAAACAAATTTAATGAAAACTTTTTCGCATCTCCAAAGACTTGAAAAAAAAAAGGGAAAACTTGGCAACGTTGATTGTAATTGTCATAATTGTCAGCAGCTTTGTCTAACAATTGAATTGAATTAAAACAATATAAATTCGGTTAATACTTTCGCATACATAACTCTGATATTATTTTATATTTTACACTAACAAAATAGTAAATATTCCATAATGCAATGCAATATTTACAATTTAAATAACGAAATTATTTGATTTGATTATTCGCAGTTTATTAGTCGTTAGTCGTTAAAAATTAAAAAAATTCGAAAAATTCGAAAATTTCGATTATATTATCATATTTATAAAAAAAAGAAATTTCTTTATTTACATAAAAGGTAGTATTTCGTTTGGTAAAAAAGAGATTGATTACTTTATCAAATTTATAAATAAATTACGAATATGAATTAATAGTTTGCAAGAATGCCTCATCATCTGTTTAGGCTTTAACTTTTTTGTTGGGAACGAAATTTGATGTCTTAATGACACATTTATGTTGGGCATGGATACCCTTTACAGGCAAACAGCGGCAGTCAGTTACAATTTCGGTTTTGAATAGTGTATCAGCTAGAGAGGTCGTAATTTGGTTCAGAGCTTTCTTTTGTTCCGGTGCTTTCAACTGTTCAAAGTTTTGTGTGGCAAATACCCAACCGCCGTTGTTTAGAACGAAATCAATTCCCATATCATTGTGAAATTGTAGTTTGGCACGTTTCTTAGCATCTTTGCCATCAAGAGTCGCGACTAATCGAGAATTGAAACCTGTTTTTAGAACAAACAATTTTAAATACCCGAATTAAAATAGTTGACAAATGGAAAAACAGAATTATAAGTATTCATACCGACAAGTTTTTCGTTTGGAACACCCTCTAAAGACAAATCCTTTACAGGAGCTAGGACATGTAATAGAGCGGCATCGAATTGAGTCACTGCCCCAATTAAGTGAGCCCGTACGAATTTCAACTTTAAATAGAAATATATTATAGTTATTATCTGCATGTGAAGGGATTGTGCTTACAATGTCTTTTGTACATACCATATTATCGTATTCTAAAGAATTGCTACGTACAGCAATAATGCTCTTAGCAGCACCAGCACGGAATGGATAGTTCAAAGCCAAACGGAATGCCAGTTCATCGGATTGGGGTACAATACTCTTGATAACACTTTCAAATATATCGAATATATCAAGGATCTTCTTTTCTGTTATCATTTGCGAAATGCTTGATTCAAGTACTGGTTTTGGTCCATTAAGCTTGATCTCTGCAAGATTGCCTTGGTAATTAAGTTTGCCATTGTCGCTGGTCAATATTGCTGGGTAGCGTTGATTAGCGCTATAAGCAATTACGCCAATTTGAACGTCAGTAAATCCACGGCTTTTAAGAGTTTCACGCACCTCCAATACGGCAGGAGCAACTAAATTAGTCATGAGTGCTGGTGTTATTTCAACATCAACAACAAAAACGAGATCAGCTTTATTGGTTGGCACTTTAAGAGTAAATTCGTCTCCGATATCGCGTTGGCCAGCCTGTCCTGGGCATTTAAGACAACGTTTAGGTAGAAATACAAAAATGTCCTCCAATTTTAATGCTGAAGCATATGCCAAAGCAAAAGTGCACGCTGTAGCTTCTTTGTCCTTTTCTGGGGCAGCCAATACAGATTGATCACATGCATTACGATATGGCTTTGAGTTGATGAACAGATAACCGACAGCTAAACTGGATTCATAACCAAAAAGTTCATTACAAATTTCAGAACGTTGAATATTAACGTCATCGGATTGTATTTGAGCAGTAGCCGGATTACATTTGCCCAAACTGTAGCCATTAACGAATGTAACAGGATCGCTGGCAATACTGCCGTCGATTTGCACAAAGTCATCGTAGGGCTCAGCATTACCATTGCCTAATAAACCACGCGTCTTGCTTGTATAGAAGCCGTCAACATCAATATGACAAAGCTTCAGATCAGTGGTACAAGTTATGTGTACACCATATTCGGAAACCATGTAAACAGTATAATATAGACGCCAGGCATGCATTCCATTTTCATGTTGAGGATATTCAACAGCATTACCATTCAATTTTAGAACGCCAGCATCGTTGATTTCCATAAACTGACCATCACGATCTGTAAGGTATATAGATTTCATTTTACCATTATTTATTTGAGCAACTACTGTAAAGTTGTTATCGACGGAATCTTGTGCCAGAATATATTTACAGCTACCGGAGAATTGAATGTGCTGTTCATCGAAAGTAATTACGCTGCGGCCATCAACTATGTGACCCTTTAAATCGAACTCCTCGGAGTACAACCATGAATTCCAGTTTTCCTTTGAAATCCAATTTTCCCAATCTTCATTAATCAGGAAGTTGATTACACTAAAGCGGAAAGTGAGAAGTGTTGGTAATTTACTTAACAAATCGGTTGGCAATGGAGCGACGGTAAACAAGTCATTTAATGAAAAACTAGTAATGCCAGCACTAGTAGGAGCTGTCATTTCCAGGCTCGTCCATATAGAACGTAACGCTTTTATAAATAATTTTACAAGCTCTTCCATTGCCTTTTCATCTTCAACTGGTTGATGCTTCAGTCTGGCCACTATATATTCATGAAGTTTCTGCAAGAATTCACTGGTTTCAGCGGTCAGTGGCAAGATGTGCAACTGATCAAATGCATTATTAATGAACTCTATAGATTTTTCGGCTAATTGTAAACGCTCTAATTTTTCTTTAATTTCAGTTTGAATGACATCGAATGACGGCAATTTACTCCAATATTCAATCCATTCATTAACTATTTCTTCAAGAGCCACAGATAAGGCTTTGTATAATTCTTGAATGCCTTCGTTAAATGGTTTTAAGCCTTCTACAATGGTTTTGCCATAGTTCTTCAAAAGCGGTTCATACTGTTTAAACGTTTCAAGCATGGATTGGAAAGTTTTCGTGTACAAGTTAATCATTTCTAAACGTAGTTCATGTAGAATTTTATTCATACTGGCACTCAGCTCTTCCCAAGCAGGTATGACAGTTTCTTTGAAAACAATTTGAAGTTTTTCATAAAGTGAGGCGAATGATTTATGCAATTTTTCGTACGTTTTGCTCCACAATTTCGTAAGTTCATCAGCTAATTTCGAATATTTACTAAACATGTTTTGTCTGTAGAATACACGAAAATTAAATGAAAATATGCAATTCAAAACATATTCGTAGATTAACGGACTGCAATGTATACTTACAAAGTTTCCGAGATTTGTTTCATAGCTGGATCCACTTCCAATTCCTTGACGATTTCATTAAGGTTACTACTATAACTCGATGAAAATTGACTAAAGTCGGGAACACTGTCTTTAAACAATTGCAATTGATGTTCAGAAATTTTCTTAAGTTTTTCAGCACGTTTTTTCATCACCTCAGTTACTCTACATTCTTCTTTTAATTCGTTATCCAGTTTATGCTAAAATTAGAATAACAATCATTAGTAATATATTGGTAAAAAAAAAAAAAAAAAAAAAAAAAAAAAAAAAAACTGACTTCATGTCATCATGCGAGTACTCGTCGACTTACCATAAATTCTTTAATATTTTCATCGTTTGTGTTGTAAGTAGTGCGTAAGAAATTGGCGGCATCCAATCCTATGCGACCTGAAATCAGTTCTTTGCTAGCGCTTTCTACTTGGAATTTAACTTCTTTGCCCAATTTCAATTCAGCCTGTGCATCCAGAAGTCCTTCGCGCGCTAAATGAATCTTAGCCAGTGTAGGTTGTAATTCAGCACTGATCTCAATTGGTTTTTTACCTACAGCATGTAGTTTTGCATTAAACTTGGATAATTTCTTTTGCTTATTAAAGTCGGCGACAAATTTCACTAATTCTTCGTTAAAAGAGTGAATGAGTACCTCGGCGTGTTCTTTATTACCAAACACGTAAGCTGAAGTTTTTAAATCGGATCTGCCTAGAGTAACGTCAAAACCAGAGCTGAATTCATATTGTGCAGTATTTAAACCGGCATGGCCATTGAGTGTGTATTCAAAGTCAAGTCCTGAAGAGCGTACAACTTGGGAGGAAGTTACATTGAAGCCATTATTTGATTTAACATTTTGAATATTGCTTGTAATGGTGACTTGTTGTTCGGGTAATTTAAAGACATCAAGCACTAATTCAGAATTTATTGATTTTCGCTCCCTATTGGCATCTAATTTAGCGGATATAGTAAGGGGACGTATTGTAGGATGTTCCAACTTAAAGACACCATTTGCGTTAAGGGCAATGCGTTCTGTTCCTGTTATATCAGCTTGGGCTATAAATCTTGTAACGTCTTGTGGTTTGTTGGTTTTATCAATATAAAATGCTAACGAATTTTCATAATGACCAAATATTTGACCATTTTGAGGATATTTTTGATTAGCCTCTAATAAAATTTCACGTGATGGTAATTTAAGCTGGACTTTAGCATTGCTAGGTTGAATATTTGCCAATAAATTATATTTTAGGTTATTATTGGAATTAATGCTTGAGTCTAACATATATTGGAACTTGAAGCCTTCCCGCACATTCTTAGACTGCAATTTGAATTCATATGGGAAACCGATCTCTCGCAAATCGAGCAAAACTAATAAGGAGTGTATAGACGATTCTTCCTGCGTTACATCGTTTGAGGCCAATATTTGTATATTTGTGCATTGTTTCTTTTCTTCACAAACGGAAAGTTTAATATTGAAATCTTTATTGGTGATTTTAAAAGTGGAAACTGCATTCTTGGGACCAAAGTTACCATTAAAATTGTATGAGAAACCAGTTTCCTTATCGGTAGCCATTTCGAAAACTTGCCTAGTTAAACGGAAGTTGGTGGTTTGTGGAGTACCTTTGAATCTAATTTGTCCTTGACCTTCGAGTACAGATTTATTGTTTTCTTTTTTTAAAGCAGCTGTAGCCGAACCGGCAAGCACTTCACCCTGCCCGTTCTTTAAGAGTAGCGTTAGTGACTTGCCTTGGGTTCTAACGTCCAAATCGTAGTGATCCAGTTTAAGTTTCTCGGAATTCCATTGAGCAATGACATAAAAATCATCAATAGCATTATATGAAGCTTCGCCATTAAGCTTAAAGTCCAAGTCGATAACGTTTAATATTTCAATAGTTACTTTTGCTTTACGGCGGCCTAAAACTTCAAATATAGCAACAACATTAATAGGTGCTCCATTCGGCAAAGAAATTGAAATTTGTGCACCCTTCTTGTGGCTACCACGATAAGCTGTCGAATCTAAGGCATAGGAATGTTCATTATGATTGCACTTGACATTGAAATTGTAGGTTTCCGGATCTAATAATTTTCCATTAACTTCAACATCAATATTTCTGGCCCCTTCAAAGCTACTGGAAACAATCAAACGATTGACAATTGATTCTTTGCCTTTATATTGTAAATTATTCGAAGACTTGATGAATTTGTCAGCATATTTGAAATTAAATTCATATTTTGCAGAGCCGCTTGCGCTGTCATCTTTAAAATCACCCTGGTGATCGCGTAAGTAGGATCCGTCGATTTGTAAAGGTGCTTCTAAGTTATTAGTCTCCAAGTTCAAATTGAAAGCACCATTTTGCTCTGAATTCTTAATGTTGGTACTCAATTTAATAAATTGTCCGTTGCCAGATCTTTCTTCCACAAATAGTTCGATAATATGTTTGCCATTCTCTGTTTCAGGCTTTAAAAATTGTCCATTGGAATTCAATGCGATATTTTTAAAGGATGTTTGAGGCATGTCAGCATTCACATGTACTTCATACTTTAATGGTGAACTTCTTTCTCCAATTTCAAAGTTTCCATTCATATTGCCTTTTACAATATCTCCGTATTTACCAGTCACATGGAAGATACCGTGTCGTGCGGAATATTCGTCAACGTTCAGGTTGACTTCTATTGGCGATTTAACCAATGGTCCCTTAACACTTAAACCAAAATCAATCATTTTATTTTGGTTTTTCGGTAATTTCTTTATATGCCAATCAAGATCTAAGGTTTGACCTTCGATGTTAGTGTATGTCAAGCGAGATGTACCCGATAATTCGTTGGCTTTTACATTGAATTTCTCCACTTTACCGGATAGAACTAACGATCGCTTACTATCTGAATTAGGCAATTGGTCTACTAACTGCACATCCATATTTCCTTGGGCAATTCCAGTTTTGGGATTCGTATTGATTTTACGTTTTATTGAGCCAGAAATTGTGCGTCCCTCTGGGCAAGTAGCCGTAAATGATCCTTGTAATTCGCCATTTAATCGCCAATCACCCTTAATTAATCCATTAGCATCAAATGAAACTTTCTTCTGAGCTACATCGATTACATTTTTCGTATTTAGTTTAAGTTTATCGACAATATTTTCTGACTTGACAGATAATTTCTGTTCTCCATCTAAAACAACTGTTGCTTCGACATCGTATTTGGGATGTTGGACGTGGAATTTAGAATTGATTTCAGTTTTATGTTTGGGTTCTGTTTTTAGTGTTTCAACAACAGCAGTAAGTTCACCCTTTCCATTCTTGGCCACCTTGAAGTCACCTTTAGCGGTCAAAATATTTTTAACATTGAGGACTGCCTTTCCAGACGTTATTTTATCTTGTGGATGCTGAGTATCAACTAAAAACCTTAAAACTTCATTATTGTCCTTTGAAACCTTAAATTCTGAGTTAGTTTTTTCTGGTGCACCAATTATTTTCAGAATCCATTGCGTTGGCTTATCTTTTCCGCTAACTTGAGCAGTGCCTTGCAAGTCGATATAAATATCTTGAGCGGTATACCGTTGGCCCAATTCTCCTTTCAATGTAAAAGCGGATCCCCAGCTGGTGGTTAGAACGTTATCCAAAACAAAATGATTTCCAACAACGTCACACTTGGATACAAAGTCAACAAAATGTTGATTTAATTTGCAATTAACCGAAACTTGGTAATCATTTTGGGCATTCTGGTTGGCGGCATATTTAACAGAAACGGCTGCATTTTTTTTACCCCTAGTTGCATCAACATTAACTTCAAATTTATTTTGACCTTCAGTAAGGCCTTGAATTTTCAAAGAGCCCACATTACTTTGTTTATGCTTAACATTCAATAAAGAAGTGAATTTGCTGGAAGCAATGGGATTAGTTCCCTCCTGGGTAGTATATTGTACTTCAGTACCAGCGCCTGCCTCCCACTTGGCAAACTTGCCTAAAAGATCCACTTTAATTAATTGATCAGCTAGATGAACTTTCGTTGAGCCACCATAAACGTTTTCAGGTGATTTTTCGTCATTTATAAAGAATCCAACTGAATATTCTTCACCAGTAAGCTTAATATTACTCTTGGTCAAGTATGAGTTTTCATTTGAAGATATACGCAATTCGCTTGCAAATGAGGACGGCTCGAGTTCAGCCCAACCGTTTACTGCAACGCGATCATTTTCCTTATTGAAAACTTGAAGGTTTTCGAACTGCAATCGATGATTTTCTCCAGAATCTTGAACCAAAATACGACCGTCTACGCGGTATCCATAGATTTCATTGCTAATACCACCATTTGCATCGGTGACTTCAACTATTGGTATATATTCATTACCATTCTTAGTATAACCAATTTTACTCTTCTTTATTGTTTTGTCCTGTTCATATTGGGCATATAAAACCATTTCCTTGTTGTCATTGTTCAAACCGGCTTCAACGGCAAAGTGGTAGTGAGCATTGTCCAAGGAAGCGCGACCGTAAGGACGTGGTTTTGATCCTAATTCAAAGGTTAATGAAGTATCATGTGAATCTTTAGAACCAGGTGTACTATATTGTAATTTCCACTCATGGACACCTTGTGTTGCGTCTCTGTGAGAACCTTTCAAATTGAAGTTACGTTCTGTTATAACATACACAGCGAAATCGAATGGTTGTGATAAGCCGTCTTCTTGTTTAAGATCACTAAAGCTACCAACAATACACGGTGAGAAACCCAAACTATCAAATTGATTGTAACAGCTTTCAATAGATGGACCATTGTTACTGGGTTTGGAACCTTTCAACGCTACAGATTTAATTGGTTTATCTTGTTCAGCAACATAGAAATCATTTTGCATTTTTAGATCGACCAATTCTATCTTTTCTCTCGGCAATTCAATGTTCATATCGAAACCTGAGCCCTCATGTGTAATGGCCATTTCAACCGAACTGCCAGTAGCTGAATGCATACTAAAAACGCTACGCAAGCCAGACGATAAAACGTAAGCGTTGAATCCCACTTTAAGATTGACATTTGCATCGATACTGGGTACAAACTTCAATTTGTACTTTGTATTGTACCAATTGGATTGCAATAAACTATTAACGTCCACACTAACACCAAATTCCATTTTGTTGGCCAAAAATCCATGCGAAGTTAATTCCAAAGGTATACCCACACCGGTCGGGTACAGCATTTCAGTGTCCATAAAGAAATTATGGGAAGTAAATTCCTTATTATAGTTGGTTAGCTTCTTTTTCACAATTTCGAAACCTTCAGTAAATTCCTTAGTAATTTCTTCCAAGTTGCTGGGTATATAATCTCCCAAACTCAAGAATAACATTTCCGAACCAAACAATTTCAACGAAATATCCAAATTCAGATCGTTCGTATTTTTACCGCCATAGGTTTTATATTTCTTAGCTATTTTAGAAGTATCGTCTGCGATTGAACGTCGTGTGCGGCCTCCATTTGTATCCTCTTGTTCACCTAAGATTTCACTCAAGTCCTTATTCACCAAGCCCTTTGGCCCTAAGAAGTATTCTAAAACATTCTCTAAGTTTTCCTGACGAACGCTAACGTCTAAAACGTTCATATTAACACCAAATTCTTCAGCCTTGACGTTTAGGCGCGCCGAACGTGGCAAAAAGCCAGTTTGGGAATAAATCAATTTGTAATCAGCACTAGCACTTAATCCTAAAGCCTCCATTTTGTAGGAAACTTCATTATTATAGCTATATCGCCTGAAGTCTTTAGGAAATACTTTAGTGACACGTACATTGCCTAAATAACGACGTTGTAACTCCTTCGATTCATCTGTGGAATCACGTATAGCTCTTAGACTAGAAGCAATAAATCCGCCTACTTGGTTCACCGTTTCGCTATTCACAATTTCGGCTATTTGGTTAGCCAGCTCTCCCGATGGACACTCAATCAATGCCAAATAAGCTTCGATACGTAGTTCTGAATCTTCGTTATGATCACGTAACAATTCAAGAGCTTTATTTTGCAAGGTGGCATCACAACCAGCTGCTGAAAACGCTTGTAGAGCACTAACGCGCATACGATTTGAGCGACCTGTTGCTACACATTCGTTTAACGAGGGGACAACACTGTTTGCCAAATGTTTAGCATTTTCAATTCCTTTCAGTACATAGAGGATACGCTCTTCATCCTTTTTTGTATTAGCCTTACAGTGTTTTAATGATTCAGAAAATTTCTTTGAAATATTTTCAACCTCTCCATTATTACATCCGTTACGTTCACAGTATTTGGAAACTAGACTTCCAACGGCAAGATAAACTTCTTTAACGCTGTTTGGATTTATCAAACTCTATAAGAGAATAAAATAAGAGGAAAATATTTATTCATTTAAAACCATTTAAAATTATATAAAAATACTTACTGATGCTTGATTCAATGTGTCCTTGTCAACAGTTTGAACAAGATTCAGTGAGAACATGGCAAGAGTTTTCTCTTTTTCATTCATTTTGTTGAATTGCTTGAGAATTGCTCGAGCAGACTCGGAAGTTGCGGTGCGGAATAGTGCATCCAGATACACTTTGCGAGCCAATACCTTATTTGGGAGTGGAAAAGCTGACAACTCTAATAGGGTATCAGTATCAGAATTGCGCATGAGACGAATTAATTCCATAAAGCTTTTTGCACTATCCTTCTGAACATATCCATCGAGTTGTTGCACCAACTCAGTTAAAGCACTCTTGAGCGCAGCAATATTTTTGGAAGTGTAAGTTTCTGGTTGCTGGAACATTATAGATGCTGATCGAGCACCAGTGGCAGGAGCAGGACTTGGAGTGCCAGATAAGTTTCTTAATTTTAAGTTGGTTACAACTTTAGCACTGATGCCAACGTCAGACTTCGATACGGCAGCATATTTATATTCTTCAACTAATTGAACATTGCTTACAACACCTTTATCGATTTTCGATTCTTTAGTGTAATCAGCTTTAAGTACTGAAGTGTCCTCCAAACCGGATTTTGTCTGTACGGCATTTGTTAAGATGCCACTATTTATAATTTTGCGATATCCGCAAGCATTCAAGTTGCGGACTTTATTTACAATTTCGACATTTCCGATTTTGGTGACACTGGAGTGCGTCGGACATTGACCAAAGATGTCGACCTCCTGTACGGAATCGGGTTTGGATTGCAACATTGATATAATAGCACGTTTAATATTTAAAGCATATGCATTATCTGACTGGTCAACACACAATTCCGGCTCGACTTTTCCACCCACCATCGTGAAATGCACAGGTTTTTGAATGTTTTGCATTATCTTCTTTTCGATGTTCTCCTTGGTGGCTGTAACTCTCACGGCCGACAATTGTAGCGTGTAACCACAGTTTCCCTCGGCAAACAACTTGGCATTACCAGCAATCTTAAGGCTAGTATCGTCCGAATTTCCAGAACCACCATTAACACCAACAGTCATAATACTGTCGAAGTTATATTCATAAACATTTCCAGGCGTGTACAATAAATATCCATTATCAGCTAAGGACACCAAAGAAATATAAATTATTGAAGAGCACAGAAACAAATATACATATGTACGAGTATGTACATTCACAATTCCTACTTACATTCAGGACAACCTCGTTTGCAACTTGAAGCTAAAAAGATAAAAATTTAAATAAAATTCCATTATTGATAATGATGATATTACATAGTTTTAGAAAGGCAAAGGAAACATATCCAATTTTAATTTTTTACATGATTACTAAACTAAAAATGTTAATCATGGGCGACTTTCAAATTGCATTTCTATTAGGGAATTTGCAATAATAAATTCGGTTTTATTTACAATATTTTTTGGTCAGTCTCGTTTAAGAATACAATAACGATATGTACGAGTATGTATAGTATTTCCCTTGAACTCGACGATAGTTTATAATTTTGAATAAAGCATACATATTACATCTGTTGAATACATTCTATATAGATTACAACCTTCCACATTTTTTTTTTTTTTTTTTTATATACACTCTTCATTTATAAATGTGTAGGGTACAAAAATTCGGTGGAAGTGTTTAAATTCTACATTTCTCACATTATCACTAACGTTTAAGGTACTACATAGGTATTAAGTTCTTTCATTTGTTCCTTTTTTTTTTTACTACTTACATGCATTGGTACCGTGGACTATCAAAACGAACAATAGGATTACTCCTTTAAAGAAGAGATTAAAATGTTGCGCCTTCATGGCGACAATTTTAAGCTTTCTTCGAACACTACAATAATAAGAAGAATCTACTTTCTGTATCTCTTTTTTCAGTATTTCAAATATGATATTATTTCGAAATTAAACATTTATTTCGCTCAATTCACTAAAATCACTTTTCTTTGTTCTGGTAATATGTTTGTTTGTTTTTTTGTTTTTTTTTGTTTTTTTTTTTGTTTTTTTTTTTTTTTTTTTTTGTTTTCGATAATACACTTCTTTAATATAACGAACAATAACTTTCTTTGAAATTGTTCAGAAGGACGACAAAAATTCCCGCCCGCATTCGAGGAGTGCAACGATAAATCTAAGTCATACAACGAATTATGTCGAAACCTTATATAGACTTATCAACTGAATGTTGTTTATGATCATGCAGAGCAGTAAACTGTAAGCGCAGTTTTATGAGATTTCGTTTTCATCTATGTACATATGCACTCTGACTCTGAGAGAAGCAATTACAATATTGCTGATAATACATTTCTTTACTTTCTCTTACATTTCTTTCTCTCTGCCCAAAAATGTCTAAAATTGTAACATTATCACTCACGATTACATACAGACACCCACACATTCATTAGATGTATGTCGGAGGAGATACTGTGGAACAAAACTAAGTCATTTTGAAATAAATTTGAAAGTGTGTCTTATATTATAATGGTAAGGTTTTTTATTTTATTTTATTTGCCTATGGAAATATTCCTTGCAGGCAATTAATTAGGTAATATTACAAAATATTAATTCTAAAAAACTATGAATTTAAATATTTAATTACATTATTTTTTATAATATTATTCGATAAAGAAAAATCAATTAGCATATACAATTTATTAAATTCGTTACACATTCTCCTTATTGGATCAGCACCAGCGTAGTTGGATCTAAAAAATTGTATTGATAATGGGGAAAAATGACGTGACGGACGTTGAGGAACATTCAACGTGATATCATGGATTAAAAACTTATATACATAGAAGCTGACACGGTAGAGCAATGTTATGATAGACTTAAGACAGATATTGATAATGTGAATACATGGCTGAAAATTAATAAACTAAAATTAAATGAAAGTAAAACTAAAATTATGGAAATAAAAACTAACAGCAATATAATTTTTGAAATTAATGAAGAAGAAATCGAAAAAGTTAATCAGATTAAATACCTGGGATTTATTATAGACAACAACCTAAACTTAAAGAGTCACATCGATTACATATGTAAAAAATTGGGGAAAAAAATTGGTTTTTTTAAGAGATTAAGAAAAAATACAACTGCGCTGACAGCAATAAATATTTACAACACGATGATTAAGCCTCATTTTGAGTTTGGGTCGACAATTATGTACTCATGTTGCACAAATCAACAAATTGAAAGACTGCAGAGGCTTCAAAATAAGGCAATGCGTGTCATACTAAGATGCAATAGATACACGTCAATAGAATATATGCTTGAATCACTAAAATGGCTTAATGTTAAACAGCGTCTAAAACTAAATACACTAAACTTTATTAAAAAAATAAAAAATGGAAATGTACCACAATATATAAAAGATCAAATAGCCTACGTCGGAGAAATGCAACCATACCTTTTGAGAAATAATAACGATTTTCGTATTGAACGGGCAGAAACGGTGGCGATGCAGCGTTCGCTTTTCTATAAGGGATTGCAATTATATAACCAACTACCTGATTATGTGAAAAAGGAACACAACAATAGCGGATTTAGGAAAAATGTTGTAATACTTGTTAAGAACAATGTAATATAGGGATCGTTATTTAAATTGCATAATATATGAGAATGTAAATACATTATGTAAATTTATAAAGTATTTTTTTTTTTGATACTAATAAAGAAATAATAATAATAATAATAATAAAAAACTGGAGCCAATATCACCAGTAATTACATTGAATAAGAACGAGATATTTAACATAGTTCTGCCTGCGGCTTTTAAGTGGCGGAAGTTTGATTAATGCTAGTCTGGCAGAATAAGAAGGTAAACTTGTCCTCGGAGACAAAATATCAGAAATTGCTTTTGTACAGATTCGATAACATCCATATTATGGATCCATACCCGAGTATAGGCCTTACAAGAGATGTGTAGAGCGATTTAGTAACATAAGGATCGTTAAATTCTTTTGCCCACCGTTTTATAAAACCAAGTACGCTTCTAGCTTTATTTACTGTCATAGCTATGTGCGGAATAAAATTTAGTTTGGGATCAAGTAGAACTCCTAGATCCAGGAAGTTATCTACAAGCTGAAGATCGTATCCATCAAAAGCATAGTTTGCAGGAATTGGATTCTTCCTTACAAATCTTATGTATTTACATTTTTTGAGATTAAGCTGCATTAAATTTAAATTACACCATAAATGAAACGAATTTAGGTCATTTTGAAGTAGAAGTTTCTGATCGGAAATTTGGCGATAACTTAGGAAAATTTTTACGTCATCAGCGTACATTAGGATGTTGGAATAGTGAATCATATCAGGTAAGTCGTTAATAAACAATGAAAACAGAAGCGGTCCAAGATGGCTACCCTGAGGTACACCAGAAAGGACATCAATACTTCTGGAGCAGCAGTTTTTAAAAAGTACGGTTTGTTTTCTGTTAGTTATATATGAGTAAATCCATTTTAAACTAAGATCAGTAAATCCCATTAAATAAAGTTTCTTCTGCAAAAGTACATGATTGACTTTATCAAAAGCCTTGCTGAAATCCGTGTAGATAACGTCTGTTTGTTGCTGATGAAAAAATCCTCGATAAATAACAGTTGACAGATGAAGCAGGTTTGTTGTTGTTGAACACTTCTTTCTGAAACCGTGCTGATAAGGTGATATCAAGTTAGAAACTTGATAACATAAATCATCAGTAATCATTTTTTTTTTTGGAATAGTTTTGGAATTATACTCAGTTTTGTAATATCACGATAATTTGTAACATCGGATTTATTTCCTGATTTGAACAAAGGAATAATAAGGAAAATAACCACATTTAATCGATTTGTTAAATAAGTATGATTGTGTTTAATTTATAGAAATGTTCAATTTCATAAGAGAGCGAAGAGGACTAATTAAAAAAAAAAAAAAAAAAAACGATTTAAAAATAAACTAGAAAAATAACAAAAACTTATCAAGTCATCTTCCTTTTAATATTATGTATATTATCTCTTAGAGGTATTAAAGCGAAGTACAGTACTGAACAGTTTCGAAATATGTATGTTGACTGTTACAAAATCATTTGCTCCACTGTACAACGTTAAGTATGTATTATTAGTAATAGAAAACGTTGCATGTGACAGAAATGCCATTTCTAGTGGGGGTGGTATGGAAAAATTTATGATTGTGTTTTGTTGGTAAGTAGGCATAGATGATAATTTAATTTTAAGGCAATTGCTCTCTTTCTTAAGTGACTGTTTCCAGATATGATGACTTTTGAAAATGATAAGACCCTTGAGCACATATGTATGTACATACATATGTACATACATATGTATACATATGTATATGAAAATTCAAAACAGATATTTATAAATTTTGTAAGTAAATTTTAGAATAGGTCCCTTTTAAATAAAAAAAAAAAAAATTCCATTTAAATGAGAATTAAAAAATTGAAAATATTCATGATTTTTTCACTTATTATTCGAGGCCTGCAATACTGCTAATTAAATGAAAATTCAGCAATTTATTAAATAGTTATTGGAATTAAATTTTAAAAGATTCCTACATACACATAGTGTATTCATATATGTATGTATGAATAGTTTACAATGCTGGTAAATGGTACTTCATACAAAAACTAAAAACTTTATTTTACAAGATCTTATCCAATTTAACTGCAAATTGTACTTCAAGCTTGAATAACCATTTTTAATACTAAAAATTTGTAAATAGTACAATAACAATAACACAAGAAAGCAACAGAATATTTTATTTAAAATTCAAATATGAGAGTCTGTTTTTAACCTGCTTATTGATTTATTTATTTATTTAATGTCAATAGATTCATTATATCCTTACTGACTATATGCAATATTTACAATAACAGTTTTATAACAAATCAACAAAACTTTAATTAACAATTTAAAAATATGGTTAGGGTTTTTTTTTCTTTTTTAATATCATTACCCTCAGAGATATCAATTACTTCGTAGTATTCATTAAAGGTTTTACAGGGTCGTATAAAGGAATCATTATTTTCATAGTCTGATCTGTAGTATTTTAGTGATAACAGTTCAAAATTACGTGTAGGTCGCATAGGAACATTGAATTTCAATCGACTGAGCAGGAAGTCTGAATCAACATCTCCTCGTATTAATCCCCGAATAAAAAGAGTACTCATCATGGAACGACGACTTTTAAGAGTTGGCAGTTTAATCAAAGCTAGTCTACTCTGATATGGCGGTAATTCATAAGAGTTCCAACCAACAGCTCGTAAACAGAAAATTAAAAACTGTTTTTGCACTTACTCAATGCTATTTATATGAACTGCATAACTGCATAGGGTCCCATATGATAGAACCATACTCCAACGATAGGACAGACGAGAGATATAAATAACAATTTTGTTAAATAAGGATCAACAAATTCCTTAGACCAGCATTTCATATATCCAAGTAAGTCATAAGCTTTATTCACGATCATGGATATAGAATACCAAGGTCCAAAATAGCTTTAACTTTATCCAAAACAGCATTCTCAATGCAATAGAAGGTATCAATCTTTGAGTGTCAAAAAAATGTCATGTATTTACACTTTTTAATATTTAATTTCAACAAATTCAATATACACCGACTTAAGTCGAATATAATCGTCAGAGCGAAATGAAAACTTTTCGCATAATGTCGAGTATACTCGTCTTGAGAAAATACCCATTCATATTATAATTTAACGAATCTATTGGAATTCTTTTTAATGATAAACGTCAATAAACGTCCTTTAAAAAACATACATTTTAGAATAATCGTTGGTTTGGCAACTTTATTCAGCTTAACCTCTTACTTATATTAATTTTTAATTTAAATTTTATCTTTATATATTCTATTTTTTATTAGTGAAATGAAATTTGTTTTCTAATAACGAATAAAAATTTATATACATACATACATAATTGGTCATTACAACCCTTCAGTCAGGATTACGACCTAGCCTCTCACACCACTTATGTTGTGTGCGTTAATTTTATACATGAGTGGCGGGACCTACAGTTTAAAGTCGACTCCGAACGACAGTTTTTTGAGAAGCTTTTCATGGCAATTTTATTTACTCTCAGAGTTTTTGCCAGAAATCTGCTGAGAGGAAGTCGCCGAAGAAATATTTTCATATTTTCCTTTTGATGTCTGACCTGGGATTCGAACTCGGGCCTTCAGTCTAATAAGCCAACACACTACCTACTAGACTACGGCGACTTCGTATATACATATTTTAAAAAGCAAACGCATATTTGTTTTCAGTCATAAAGCATACTATTATATGCAGATACATTTTAAACCGACAATCTTTTACCAAGTATACTCGTCTTCACTGGAAAATAATTAAGCAGACAGAAAAAGTTTTTTGAAACAAAATTAAAAGTTAAGGGGATAAATAGTAAAGAGTTAAAATTGTTTTTATAAAATTATCTTGACTTATTTGCTGTAATTTCATAAATTGTGTCCTTTAAAGCGATATGCCCATATACACTCAAAACTTGCTATTAATAAAATCGGACCCGGTGTAAATTTTTTAGTTTAGTTCAATAAACTACAGCTCTTCCACTAAACCCTGAGTGTCATAATATCTTCTAAGAAAACCTTATTTTGCTTTCTCCATTTAAAGCAAATTTCATCTTCCTCTGATGTAATGTTTTTCAAATTAACCTATTCTTTATCGTCTATAGAATATTCTTTTATACAGCTGTACCATCAGTAGTGTTCTCAATAATATATTAAGCGATTTCATTTGCCGCAATATTTCTACTTTCATCAATCAGAGGTAAATGTAGCTATGAAGAACTAATGATATATAATGGTTTTTCGAACAATTTTTAAATCGAAGGCCGAAAGCATATTGAGCCTTTAAAATTAAGATAGTCTGCCCACGACTTATAATATTTTTTTCGTAGTTAATTTAATTTTTTTTTTTTGTAAAATTATTTGGCGGACCCAAATAAAATTTTTTTTTTTTGAAAATGCTTTAAAAAAAAACTACTGAATATTTTCTCAAATTTCTTTTTTTATTTGAAAGTGCAATCCTTCCGGTTAATAATGGAAAATAATTTCATTCAAATAGCTGCCTCGGTTGGTCATGCAGTAGCCTACACGATCGGTCCAATTTTTAAGCACATTATCGATTTCTGGCAAAAACTCTGAGAGTAAATCAAAAAACTGTCGTTCGGAGTCGACTTTAAACTGTAGGTCCGGCCACTCATGTATAAAATTAACGCACACAACATAAGTGGTGTGAGAAGCTAGGTCGTAATCCTGAATGAAGGGTTGTAATGGCCAATTATGTATGTATGTATCGATTGTGTGCAGCTGTATTTCACCAATGGCTTCACGAATATTGTCCTTTGAAGCGTCAATTGTCTCTGGCTTGTCGGCGCAACACTTATCTTTGACGGCACCCCACAAATAATAGTCCAACGGTGTCAAATCGCAGCTCCGAGGTGGCCAAACGACATCAGCTCTGCGGCTGATAATGCGATCTTCAAAAACAGGGCGCAAAACATCGAGTGTAGCTTCGGCTGTGTGGAACGTAGCGCCGTCCTGTTGAAACCAAATGTTGCCAATATCCTCCTCTTAAATTTTTGTGAACAACAATTCGTTCAACATGGCCCGATAACGATCGCCGTTGACTGTAACGGCCACTCCTTGCTCATTTTCGAAGAAAAATGGCCCAATTATGCCTCTGACCAAAATCCGCACCAAACAGTGACTCGTTTTGGGTGCGTTGGCTTTTCAATGTATGCTTGCGGGTTTTCTGTGCCCCAAATGCGACAATTTTGCTTGTTTACATACCCCCGCCAAGATCAAAATGAGCTTCATCTGAAAAGATGATATTTTTGCCAAAATCGGCATCTTCTGTAAGTCAATCGCAGGCCCACTTAGCGTTGTTGTTCAAGCGTATACACAACCATATTCGTTCAGCGGAAGAATAAAACTAATTATCTGTCAAATCAGACATGAGATAAGTGTTACCATTCACGAAATAAGCACTAGTTGAAAAAAAAACGTTGGATGGCGGACCCGATAGTTAAGGTACTATAAGACATTCTGATCGATGAGTTGTATTTTAGTGGTATAATTTCAAAGACATTTGGCCATGCCACGATTTGTTTTGATTGGCTATCCCGTTTTTAATGGACATAGTAATTCTATTTAACTCAACACCAGTTTCACACTGCGGTATGACTTCTCCGAACTTGATTCAATTCAAACTTCGAAACACTATATGCATTCTGTAAAAAAAAATCACACTGAAAAACGTTGTATGTTAAAAAACATTTTGGGTATTCGGATGGAAATTTGGAAAAGATTTAGTTTTGAAAAGAAAAAACGAGGTATGAAAGTAGCAAGTATGTGCAACAACAGAGTTTTTAGTAAAAAAATGTTCCAAATAATCGACCATATCGGAGATTAATTTGACCTAGAAATTCAGGAAAAGTGACCTTAATATGATAACTTATCCGTGATGGCTGCCTTATGTTAAAAAATATCAATTTAAACGTTTATAATAGTACCAATTTATACCATTTTTGGTAACTGGCTAAGCAACTGAAGTTCTTGTGCTGTTTATAACCGATCCATTATTTTTTTTTTTTTTTTATGTTTTAAAGCTTAAACATGTTTTTAGACTTAGGAATTAATCAAAGCTCAAATAATGAAATCTTTTCTTTTATTCTACCCTAAAAAAAAAAAAAGGATGTTTCCTGTTAAAATAGAGCATATAACATGTGTGTTGCAGCCTGAAGTATGTTTCGTACTGTATAAACTAGTATAGTAGTGTCTAGTAGGTCCAGGTCCAGGTTCAAACCCCAGGTCAGACTTAAAAACGAAAATATAAAAAAAATATTTCTTCGGCAACTTCATCTCAGCAGATTTCGGGCAAAAACTCTGAGAGTAAATGAAACTGCCATGAAAAGTTTCTCAAAAATCTGTCGTTCGGAATCGACTTAAAAACTGTAGGTTCCGCCGCTCATATATATAATTAACACACACGACATGAGTGGTGTGAGAAACTAGGTCGTAAGCCTGACTGAAGGATGGTAATGACCAATTATGTATGTTATGTATTGTAATAAGTTAAAGCAATTCGATTTTTAATACATGGAATTAACGTTGAAGACGTCAACTTAATTAAATTGGTGTAATAAATAATTTATTGTGTTAAAAAAAAAATTAAGTTTTTGAAAATTTATAATAATTATTTCAAAAAAGAAGTTGTAAAAAAATTATTTTAATTTTTTTATGTTTTATTTATTATAATTGACATAACACAACAATAAATAAATCTTATAAATGACAGTGCTATGTTTAGAAGCAATAAGATATAAAAAATTAACATTCATTGAATACAACAATTTAAATAAAAAATACAAAATTAATATAATTAATATTAAGTTAAAATATAAAGAAAAATATAATATAAAGGAATTTAAAAAACTAACAATACTAATACAATATAAAAAATGGTACTATTTAGAAAAATCAGTCTAAAACGACTAGGAATAAAAAAATATAACCGATATAAACCTAAAAATAAAATCACAAATCGTAAAAAATTGTACTTATGAAAATAATTGGAGTTAGCCTAGATTTTGACTGTAGTTCGGTAGGAAATTCCAAAGACTTGTGGTGTGTATTAAAAAACTGTCGCTGAGACAGAAGAGTCTTGAATCGTTGCTGAATAATCTTCATACCCCGGTAGGATCTAGTAAACTTAATTCGACAAAATAAATATTTTGGCTGTATCAAGTAAGTTTTTTTTATGAAATAGGATAAGGCATTTAATTCTTAAAAGATTATCAAATTTTATAGTAAGTATCTGGTAAGCTAAATGAGAAATATGATCATGACGCCCTTTACGAAATACATACATATGTATCTAGCTATGTCCTTATATGCCAAGCTATGTCCTTATATGACCATATAAAAGTACCGGAATTAAATACGTTTTAGCAAGTTGCAAACGAATGACGGATAAGGAGTTGAATCTATGACAGCCCACAAATTTCGAAGCATGCTATAAATTCTGCCAACAACGACATTTATATGGCTAGACGACGATAATTTGTCATTAAAGACAATACCCAGATTGGTTGCAGACTTCACAAAGTCAATTTTATTTCCCTTGATATTCAATTCAGGTGTGATTGGTTCTCGAAAGTATAATACATTTAGACAGCTAACAATCTTTACTAAATCACGATTAATATAATCCAAACAAGAAGGAGTACTAATATAAAGCTGCACATCATCAGCATACATATGAACATTACAGTTAAGCAAAACATCTGGTAGATCATTTACATATGTATAACAACAAAGGCCCAAGTATTGACCCCTGGTAACACCTCTACTAATATTAAGTGGATCTGAAATATTGCCATTAAAATGAACTTTTTGAAATCTGTTTATTTAGTATGAATAAATTAGATTGCACGCAGAATTAGAAAAATAAAACAGTTTCCGGAGCTTTTTCAAAAAAGAGCCTTGGTGTGATCAATTTCTAATTTTTTTTTTTTTTTTTTTTTTTCAATTTTATAATAATAATTCTGAAAATAATAAATGAGTATAACAATCTACATAAATATCTAAAAATAAGATAAAATTAAATTAAAAAAAAAAAAAATGTTTTCAAATTGGAAAATTGGAATCGATTCACAATTTATATGCACATATGTATGTATGTATGTATATAAGACTAAGTTACTTGTCTGTAACAAACTTTAACTGTAATATTTTCTGCTCTTCGTTCTGGTTTATTATCAAACGATATTTTGCAAAATTAGGAAAACTATAGACAAATAATAGCAAGAAGACTAACATTAGCAAGAAAAGATATTTATTTAGGTATCACTCTTTTGATCTGATGATAACAAAATTTCTGATACATTATTAGTAGACTTTTATGGCTGAAACTTAATAAAATAAAAAAGTGAACTTTTCTACAATAATATTTCGAAAAATATTAATGTTTTTTAATATTGTAGATATATGTACATATATACATATGTAGGTGACATCAAGCTTATTGCAATTATTTCATTTTAATTAAACATCATTAACAGAAATTTATTTATATTAACATACAAATAGAAAAAACAATTGTTTTTCTTAGCATTCCGTCTCTCTTTTTTGTTTGTTTTTTTTTTTTTCTTTTCTTGAGATCGTAAAATAAAGCGAAGTCACTACATGCAAAAACTGTAGTGTAGTGTTAAGAAAACGCTCTTGTATATGTGTTAAATTGTTCAACTTGAGAACACAATGTGACGTACATATGTATATGTATACCATTATCACTAAATATTACTTGACATGCATGAATGCTGATTAAAATTAAAATATTGGAATACTGGATGATATTATAGCGACGTTCAAATCTATAGTTTTTCATAGATTGTATTGATTTCTTAATACATACTTATGTTAATTTTTTATGACAACTTTTTGATAAAACTTTAATTTGCACACTACGAGCTTTTAATATGTAAAATCGTTACAATGGTTTACTTTTGGTCAAAAGTAGCCAAAAATAATTCGATAAATTTTTCCTTATAGTGTTCTTGATATACAGTGAGCGTCAAAAGAAAGTGTACACTATGGATAAAATTCTAACAATCTCAACTCAAGTTTTCCACTTAAGGAGAGTACTCGAAAAAATTTTACAATATTTCCAAATTTTTTCTAATTCTTTTCTTCTGGCAATAAAAAAAATAATTTGAAAAAAAAATTAACGGTCATTTATTAATGTATATTTTTTTGAATTGTACACTTTCTTTTGACGCTGACAGTATATAAGATATGTACCTTAGATTTATACAGTCCGATCATGCTAGTATTTTTAAGTTATGTAAGTTTTATTTGTGAGTCCTATAAGGTCCTGATAAAATTTGGACTGATCCAAGGCATTCAGAAATATATCTGTATCGAATTTAAATCCAATCGGAACTGTAATATCTTACAATATATTAATTATGTTGTTTTTGTTATGAGGAAATTACATGCAAGATCAATCGAAATACAATAAATTCGTTAAATAGTTTTAGGGCGAGATGGGATGCATGCAAACAAGGTAAAGTTTCTGACTGTGGTTAACGTGGCGACCTCCAGGACGATCCTTGTCTTGCTGCTTCTCGTGGCTCCTCCTGCACGGCATACTACACCCGCTAGATGTTAACTAATGCGTGCAGCAAAGTCCAATGCCCTGGACGTTTGGGTTGTGCATAGGGCTTTTAATCCACAACGTAAAAATAAAATCCAATGAAAACCAATACACAAGCCTCTAGAAAGATCCCCTCAAAAGTTGACGACCACAGCAAACATGTAAAGGAGGAGAATGATTTACGTATAGACACACGGAACGTCCGCACCCATCACAGGGTAGGCGCTACCGCCCAGCTGGCGGATGCCCTCATAAAATGTAGGACTGACATCACTGCCATACAGTAAATGTGGTGGATAGGAAAAGGATGCAAAAGGATTGCATCGTGCGATGTATATTACAGCTGCCATGAGAATAAGCACGAATTCGGATGCTCCTAAGAGATTTCGCCGTCTTGTTTCTGGGTTCACTCCTGTTAGCGAAAGAGTAGACACAATCCTCATCAGGGCAAAATGCTATAACATCAGCCTTATTTGTGCTCACGCCCCGACAGAAGAAAAGGATGATGTGGTTAAAGATGCCTTTTACGCTAAGCTCGAGGACGTATATGATAAGTGCCCGGCCCATGACGCCAAAATTGTCCTCGGAGATTTAATGCGGTAAGGTATCTTTGGCCCTACTGTCGGACAGTTCAGCCTCCACGCGACCACTACCTCCAATTTTATGAATCTGATCGATTTCGTCGCGACGCGTAACATGGTAGTATATAGCACCAGGTTTCAGCATTTCGACATTCATAAGGCCACTTGAATGTCCTCCGATCGATCAACATCCAACCAGATTGATTGACAGAAGGCACGTTCTCCAGTGTACTAGATGTGCGCACATTCAGAGGTCCAAACATCGACTCAGACACTACCATGTCGCAGACACGTTTCGATTGCGCATTAGCGCCTCGAAAGCTGGACGTTAAGAAGCTGTGATCACAAAAGACACCTGAGGCGTTCTCCGCTCAACTCTCGGATAAGCTCCGTCGTCCCCTATCTAATCTCAGCGACATTGGTGGACAGTGGACCAACATCTCCCACTCCTTGCGCACTACAGCGGAAACAGTCCTTGGTTTTAAACGCCCATCCCAACGAAATCTATGCTACGATGAGAGTCGCGAGGCAGCTGCAGCGAAAAACAGAGAAGGAGCAAAAAAGGCGTGAGCATGAGGAAGTCGAGATTTATAAATGTAGGAATTACGCTCGAAAATTCTATCAAAAGGTTAAGCGTCTAACCGAAGGTTTTAATCTCGGAGCGTCTTCCTGGAAAGATGAGAATGGAAACTTGGTACTCTGCTACAAGGCGATGACGATATCAATACCGCCTTTAGAGATGATGTACCATACCCGATCGATGATGACGGCTTGGACATTCCGCCGCCTAGCCACGAAGAGGTCAAAGTCGCGAATATACGACTTAAAAACTATAAGGCCGCAGGTTCTGATGGCCTCCCCGCTGAATTGTTTAAGACCGGATATAATGAGTTGGTAGAGCGCATGCACCAGCTTATTTACATAATATGGCAAGTCCACCATCGACCAAATCTTCACGCTACGTCAACTCCTGGAAAAGACCCACGAAAAACAAATCGTCACACACCATCTTTTTGTCGACTATAAGGCAGCCTTCGATAATATAAGGCAGCCTTCAATAATATAAGTACAACAACAAAACTATAGTCTCAATAATTTTAATATTTGATCTCTTTCCTTATGGAATTTATTTATTTACAACTACAATTCTACATATTTATTGGGACGGTCTTTTATTTTATTTAATAAATTTTTGTGGC
This sequence comes from Sarcophaga caerulescens, assembly GCA_927399465.1. Classification (NCBI taxonomy): domain Eukaryota; kingdom Metazoa; phylum Arthropoda; class Insecta; order Diptera; family Sarcophagidae; genus Sarcophaga; species Sarcophaga caerulescens. The sequence goes on from OV656869.1 coordinate 6,935,568, forward strand.
TTTTTTGGTCTTAAATTGTGTATAGCCGCCTTTGGCAGTAATTACAGGTTCTATGGGGCGCGGCATTCTATTCTCTAAATTTTTTCGGTTTTTAGGTCTATGTGTACCATTCCATATTGTTCACACAAGTTTCCACATACATACATAATTGGTCATTACAACCCTTCAGTCAGGATTACGACCTAGCTTCTCACACCACTTATGTTGTGTGCGTTAATTTTATACATGAGTGGCGGGACCTACAGTTTAAAGTCGACTCCGAACGACAGTTTTTTGAGAAGCTTTTCATGGCAATTTTATTTACTCTCAGAGTTTTTGCCAGAAATCTGCTGAGAGGAAGTCGCCGAAGAAATATTTTCATATTTTCGTTTTGATGTCTGACCTGGGATTCGAACTCGGGCCTTCAGTCTAATAAGCCAACACACTACCTACTAGACTACGGCGACTTCAAGTTTCCACATTTCTTCTAAATTTCCTAGAGTACAGGCAACACCTCTCTTGAAAACTCCCCAGAGATGAACGGTGGAATTAGGAAAGACTGACTGAGGCGACCGATGAGGTACTGTCTGGAGGTAGTTATAGAGTAATTTTTTTGTAAGTTTATCGGTATGCTTACAATCATTATCATGTTGGAAAACGATATCCGATTACGATTAAATAGGACTAAGCATAAATCTTTTCAATTTTTCTATGGAATAGTACCAACTATTCTGCAAAATCTTTACAATTCAAAAATTAGGAATTCTCGAAATTGCTATTTAAATAATAATTTATTTTAACGATCAATAGTCACAGCACATTACGGTATAGGGTAATCTCCGCACTTGCTATACCAACTTTTTCATAACCTAAGTATATGTACTCTCCCCCAACACCAATTTTAGCTCCTTGTTTATAATCAAAAAAAAAAAAAAAAAACAACTTAGCAGTCCTTCAAATCAATCAAACTTCAATTAGTTCGTTATTTTCTTATTTTACCATTAAATATTAAAAAACTAAGAGAAAACGTATAGATGGAAAGCATTAATCTGCAATTACAGATTTTGCAATTTATTTAGAAAATATTTGTATCACTCCTATCACGAATTGAAATAATGACAGTATGCGACAAAAATATAAATACACCCAGCTAATGACATGGTGTAACTTGTGAATTTTGTTAAGTAAAAAAAAATTTTTTTTTTATATTTGTTGAATCTTCCAAACTTGTTTTATTTGAGAAAAACTGTTTATATTTTTTTTGATCTTTTCACACAAATTTATTGATTACACAAACATTTCTGAACTGATGTCCAAAATGTAAACCTTATTATTAAAGGAAAGGGATGAGCCTTTAACACGACATACATATATACCTATATTATTTGACTTAATATGATATGAGGTTTGATGAGGTAAACTTGACGAATGCGAATTTTTATCATATTTTTTAAAGTTTGTCTATTCATAGTAGCAAACTTTAATTAAAAAATATAACATAAGTGTTGACAATCTGAAAGTGCATTATCTTGTGAAGAACTTGACACTTCGTTTGATCAAATCGGACAAAAACTACCGTAGTTATTATTTCAAGAGTCTAAGAGTTAAGTTATATTTTTCATATAGATATATTCTTTCAAATGAACTTTTAGTTCAAATTCAGTAGTCGAACAAACGTGAAACAGTCAAGACTTCATCTGATAAGATGACACATATAAAAAATATAACACGACTGTTATACTATTTAAATAATACTTACGGTAATTTTTGTCCGATTTGATTAAACTTAGTGTCAATCACTTCACAAGATAATGCGCTTTCAGATTGTCAACACTTATTTTATATTTTTTTAAATTAAATTTTGCAATTAAGAATAGCTAAACTTGAAAAAATGAGAAAAAAAAATCATATTTTCTAAGTTTAGCCGGTCAAAACTCATAACTTGGAAGTTTGAACCATATGACATCTGTCATATGTATTTTCAAAAAACTTTGGATTTTGAGAATGGGTTAAAAAATGTTTGGCTAATCAATAATTTTGTGTTAAAAGATCAAAAAACAGTTTTTGTCAAAAAAAAAAGTTTGAAGGGTTCGAGAAATATAAAAAAAATATTTTTAAGTTCTACTCAACAATACTTACAACCTACATACACTCTGTCATTAGCTGGGTGTATTTTGACTGTCACACCGTGTTATCAATGTAGATTAGGGTGTCCCGAAAAATTTCTTTTTAGATTTCCCTAATGCAAGACCTCGTAAAATTTGCGTAATTGATCGTAGATTACCATTTGATCGTAGATTACCATTTAAAAATAAAATGAAACTATATCTTCAGGGTTCTACCAATCTTCAAAGTTTTGTAAAAGTAGTAGTAGGCAAAAGATAACCGCTTGGAAATTGATGACTTTCCTTGTCACACACAAGCTGTCGAAAGATGTGTTAAACTGGTAACAGAAGCCTTTCAATGTGTAACTAACGCTGCTTCCAGAGATGGCCTTATTAGAACTAGGTTGAAATCACGAGCAGAAATGCCAAATTTTGGTCAAAATTGGTCATTTATTGTAAGTTTTATTTTCTTGTACATTAATTGCAAGTTTGTATCTCGTTTTTTTAAATTTTATTTTAAGCATAGGGTTTAGGTTTGTAAAAACGTTTTCAAAAGTAGAGCCCTCAAGATGTATGTATTTCGATTTTTATTACTTTTACCGTAATCTGTGTAAAATTACGCAAATTTTGATACCACTTGCGAAAGTGTAGCTCAAAAAACTATTTTTGTCATTCAAGGACGGGACAGCCTAATGTAGATTCTGTGTACTGTATAAATTTATTAACCACACTTATGATAAAATTATTTAAATTTCTTAATTTAAAAAAAAAAAAACAAAACAAAACGATCAGCTCAATTGTTAAATCGATTTATTATCATGTATGTATGTGTACCTGTGGATGGGACAACCATTATTACCAATGAAGAGATACTACTTACGAGTATGTACTTCATTTGGATTTGCGTAAATGACAAAAGATGAATACTAAAAGCAGCTCTTATCCTCCTCTGTGCTATGGCAATTAATCATTTGTGTGTTATAATATAATACGAGTACATTTATTAAATGCTAAATAAAATGTTAGCCAATAAAGAATGATGAATCTTTTTCATATAATAAAATAGCACAAGGCATTTTACGTTTTTATTTTTCAGTTTCATTTACATATTTAGTAAATTATTTTATTATCATACAGTAGCAAATTTATTTTTATTAGCAATAATTACTCAACACATTTTTCCCAAAATTTTAAAAATTTGGCAAATTTACATTATTATTATGTATTAAAATAGAATATAACTAATTATATATGTATGTATGTATGTATGTATTGCTAAATTTTAGCGAGTCCCTTATTATTTATAGTAAATTTGTCTCTATAACAAATCGCAATTTATTATAAAAAAGCATAGAAGAGAGAGTTAATATTTTAATTAATATCGTATTTTTGATTATTGTAATTTGTTAATAAATGAAAAATAATGTTATTGATAATAAATATAAAATATATGTATGTAGTAGAACAGTATTGTTATTGTTATTTTATTTTATTTTATTTATTTTTATTTTTTTTGCATACTCTAAAATTATTTTCAAGATGGCAAAGTGGACATTATTAATTTCAATAGTTTAATAATTTAATATATAATACAAAATTACACGATAAAAACCTAAAAAAAATCACATTTTAGTATTTGCTAGTGAAATATTTTAATTTATTTATTATTTTTATAGGTATATACAGCAGCTGTTTGTTGTTACTTTCTAGGCGATTTGTTGGCCGGATATTTGTGCTGCTTAATGGAACTTTTATTTGACTCAAAAAGAAAAACGAGTTAATAATAATAATAATAATAATAAAAAAATATGTATGTATGTATTTAAGTGTATGACACCACTTTGGCGACTTTGCTTTGTTAAATTAAATGGAGTGTCAAAGAGGTAAAAATATTGCACACGCAACCGAAGGAATTGACAGCATTCGAAAAAGTCCTATATCATGGACACCCGCATTCATCTACAACCATTTTGGGAAGATCTCTTTTGATGATACCCTCATCGCCATAGTATATGAGTGACATGCTGGAAAATTTAATGGGAGCACAGCATGGCTGCATACCGTTTAGAAGTCCCATTTTACGATACTCCTCAATAAAATGAGCATGAAAAGTTTGAAAAGTATCTGGTGTTCGGTAAGGCCCAGTACAATCACCCCTGCAGTAGTTTGCAAAATAACCTCGAGGTGCAATTATCCAATCATCCCAGCCTAAAGCTTTAAAAGACACATAAAATGATTCTTTACAGCACTGGCCGTGCAGTGCTCCATTGCAGTTAATAGCACGACGACGGACACGCCGCTGTCGTCTAGCTTCTGTATGTAAGACTAAAAATGGACGGCTTGAATTGAGCATTTCTTCTTCCTCTGGATTATGCACCTCAGCATTGTTTTTCTCGCCAACGTTATTCGTACCTGGTATCAATATTGTTTGATTATATTGATAATTAGTATAGTTGGTTAAATTGTAAAAATTATTGCTACTGATTTGATTTATGTTGGAATTTTTCCGTTTCTCTGCTATTCTTCTTTCCCGAGCCTTACTTCGTTCAGAGTTAGTATTAAACAGATGTACGGCAAACGTTTTTCCACAACCTGTGCAGTCAATCAGTAATCTTAGTTTTTCCCCTTCCCTTCTTGAATACCACTCTTTAACAGTAGTTGTTATGTCAAATTTTTGCCAACCTAAACGGGTCGTATCCACCTCAAATGAAGCACAAAACTGAGCAATGTGATCAAACCCCTGAAAATAATGAAAATTTTTTAAACACACTTTCAAAATAGAGTTTTACATTAACATACCTTATATGTGTAATTGTTTTCAACCAATTGAAATATCCATATTTTCAGTCTTTTGCGTTTAATTCCTGAGCCAGTACCAGATTTACTTCTTGATATTTTTTCAATGCGTATATGTATTTCGGCATTACGCACATGGAGCTTTTGTTTTGACTTTCCAGTATTTTGATGAGAAAATTCAACCAGACGATGGTTTTTATACATTTTGCCTATTAAAAAAGGAAAAATAAGAATTGAAGGTAAAACTGTACTAAAGTCTCGAATTATAATGAGATAATTTCAAAAAAAAAAAAAAAAAAAAACTCTAAAATCAACATTTATGGTGGCAGAGTCTTAATATGTCTTTACCGGAATTATGTAAAAGTTACCACTTTGTTTTACATAAAAAAACAAAGTTATTAAAATAATTTTATATTATGAAAGTATATATAATTTTTGAGTGATTAATTTATAATTAAACTATAGCATTATTTTCTAGAGTTCCTTTAAGAGCATACATATGTATGTATGTACATGTATGTACATACATATGTAAACGTATTGTTATTTTTATCATCATATAAAATTTTTTACTTCAACTATATGTTATTGTATGAAGTCGCCGTGGTCTCGTAGGTAGTGTGTTGGGTTATTAGACTGAAGGTCCGAGTTCAAACCCCAGGTCAGACATCAAAACGAAAATATGAAAATATTTCTTCGGTGACTTCCTCTTCCTCTTAGCAGATTTCTGACAAAAACTCTGAGAGTAAATAAAATTGCCATGAAAAGTTTCTCAAAAAATCTGTCGTTCGGAGTTGACTTTCAAACTGTAGGTCCCACCACTGATGTATAAAAATTAACGCACACAACATAAGTGGCGTAAGAAACTAGCTCTCGTAATCCTGACCAATTATGTATGTTATGTTTGTATATGTTATTGTTTTAAAACAGTACAAGAAAATTATTTATTTTTACAAGACCAGAGAACACACTTATCGAAATTACTAACACAAGGTAAATAAAAGAAAATCAAATGTAATGGGTTATGGACTACAGAATGATTATAGTATTTCCAATAGCGAATTGCATTTCTTGTATTAATGTTTGTCTGTTTGCCCTGATCCTATGTGTCATCACTTCTTTCATAAAATATTAACCGTTCTATGTTCATATGTTACAAAGAAAATTTTAGCATTTACTCCCTTTCTTTGGCACGATTCTTTCATTCATTACATACATTTCACTTTATTAGTCGACTGGTAACACAGGGCTAACACAATGTCTCACCTCATAAATTTTCTTATATGTATGTACTTATTAGGGATGCCAAACTAGGCTAAAAAATCGTGCATTATCCGAGAATTTCGAGATTTTCTCTTAATTACCAGAGACCGAAAATAACTGTTATTTTTGAATTTTTGATTAAAAAAAGCAGCCCCATGGAAATGTCGGAGAACAAAACCAAGTATACCATTTTGATTGTCTTGGACAAAATTTTTAAAAAATGCAATGCTTTTTAAAAACCTGATTTTTATTTTTTAGAAAAAAATTTATAGTTATTTTTTGATTTTTATATTTTCGAGCAAAAATAACAGTTATTTTTGTTTTAATTAATGATAAATTCATAATATTTATTAATATTTATTGAAAAACTTTATTCTAATAATTTTTTAACATAATTTACTTTAATAATTTTAAAAATAAATTTTTTTTAATAAATATGATGAATTCATCAGGTATTAAAACAAAAACAACTTTTATTTCTGCTCGAAAAAATAAAGGTCAAAACATAATTCTTACTTTCTGACTTTTATAATAAAAGTTATAACAGTTACGGTCCCTGTTAATTACAAAAAACCGAGATCTAAAAACCAAAATATCTCAAGATTTTGAAATTTTCCCTAATTTAAAAAGAAAAATTAAAAAATTTATTATTTTTTATTTATTAATAAATTCATTTAATTTTTTTAATGTTTATCATAATTATATGTATGTATATAAAATAAAATAAAATAAAATAAAATAAAACGAAACAAAAAAGTACAGAAAAATAAACGTACAAGAAAACTTAAATTAACAAAAATAAAATAATTCATCTATTCATCTATTCTATTCAATCTATATATCATATATGAGTATATAAGTTACTCATACATACATACATACATACATAATTGGTCATTACAACCCTGCAGTCAGGTTTATGGACCTAGTTTCTCACACCACTTAAATTGTATGTGTTAATTTTATACATAAGTGGCAGGACCTACAGTTTCAAAGTCGATTCCGAACGACAGAGTTTTGAGAAACTTTTCATGGCAGTTTCATTTACGCTCAGAGTTTTTGCCAGAAATCTGCTGAGAGGAAGTCGCCGGAGAAATTTTTTTTTATATTTTCGTTTTGATCGTTATTTCCTGGGGTTTGAACCTTGGCCTTACGTCTAATAAGCCAACACACTACCTACTAGACTACGGCGACTCAGCTCGTAATAATTAGATATAATTTGTAATTGTATTGTATTGTAATTAGTAAATAAATAACTTAGTCCTTATGCTTGTGGTAGTGTAATTAGTACACTACCCACTAGACTACCGGGGCACCCGAGATAGAGTTATATGTATATTAGAAATGGACCGATTTTATATTCCCAATATAATTTTTTCTTAAAATTTTATGATATTTGGTTGTTACAGTTAATAATAAACACATACTATATATTGTCATTTACCTGGTCGTTATTAAAATAATTAAATTTTTTGTGTTTATCATTTAATTGTAATTTCTCTTATTATAATTATTATACAAATCAAATATATGTATAAGGGGTCTAGATAGTTTGTAAAATTTTAAATATCATATCGCGCGCCCATCTCAATACACCTTCAGTAGTTTAAGCGTCAAAGCGAAATTTTGATTAAAAATTTGAATGGCAGTTCGATTATGTATATCAGCACGTAAAACTTTTGTTTGCAACAGCGTTGCCAGAAGCTTTGAGAAGAAAATCATCATATGCAGAAAAAAAGTCATATTTTATGTAAAAAAATCATAATTATTTAATACAAAATTTTATTTAAAAATTATAATTAAAATATATTGTTTAACAAAAAATAAATTCAGATTAAAAAGTACATGTACTATGAAAAAGTTTTATGAAGAACTATTACTATAATATATACAGAGTTTCATATTTTAAATAATAATAATATATTTTTAATTTGTACTTCCCACGAAAATAACAGATATACAGAGAAGATGCTCTTTAAGCAACCAACAACAAGCTGATACAAAACTTAACTTCACTATGTAGTACAATTACAATGAAAATAGTACACACTTGAAATAAAAAAATTATAATTTTTATAAATTAGAAATCATAATTTAAGAAAAAAATCATAAAATCATATTTTGGTTCAAAAATCATCAAAAATATGATAAAATCATCATTTTGGCAACGCTGGTTTGCAACGTGTTAAACACAAAACGGACCGATAATAAGAGGTAAATTGTGTAGGGTATACAAATTAACTTTAATGCCAAAAATTTTGTATTTGCTGAGACAAAAAAAAAAGTACTGATATATGTACATACATATTAAATTGTAACCGGGTAGAAGAAAGTGACATCGAAAAATTATAAGTTCAAAGGTCGTCGGACTATGTTGATAGGAAAAATGAACAATTGCTGTGATAATGTTTTACTTTGCTTAAGGTCTGTATTGTATATGCAATACTGATAATTGATAATCTAGTAAATTTATTTTTGAAATTCATTTTTATTAAAGATTTATTGGAAACATACATATGAACTCTCAGTAAATAATTTTTTTTTTTATTGTGATTTTATTTGCAATCTATAGTACAATAATAAGCAAATTCGATTATAAGTGGATATTAACAGAATCTGTTGAATCCCATCGGAAACAACAATATAAAATATTTATATATGAAACAATATAAATAGGTTTAACAATACTTATATTATTTGTTAAAAAAAAATAAATAAAAGTTAAAAATCTATATATGTAACTATGTATACTATAAAAATACGAGATTTACATAACAAAGGATTGTAACTAATAACTAAAGAAAAGAAGGGATAATTAAACATATGTACATATGTTATAGAAATGGTAGGTCTAATATATGATTTCTTCTAAGTCTACGGAACTCATCTGTCTCATCTAATAGAGTGATTGCCAAAACATTGGAATGATTACTAAGTCTTTTTAAATAATTAGTGCTGTATTTTTTGATTTCAGATTTCACGAAAGGCATTTGGAGATCATTATGTAAAGTATTATTAGTAACATAGTATGGAGCGTTTGTAATTGATCTGAGGGCTTTTGACTGAAATCTTTGTAGGATTTCAATGTTTGAACTGCTTACAGTTCCCCATAACTCTATTCCGTAGGTCCAAATTGGTTTTAGTATAGTTTTCAGAAGCAGCACTTTATTTTCAAGAGAAAGTTGTGATTTCCGTCCTAATAGCCAGTACATTTGCTTAAATTTTGTGTCAAGTTGTTTCCTTTTGGCCTTAATGTGACTACGCCAAGTCAGTCGTCTATCCAGGTGAAGCCCAAGATATTTCACTTCGTTTTTACTAGGAATTTCGGTACCATTTAAAAACACAGGAGGACAGGTCTGTTTCCTTAATGTAAATGTAATATGATTAGATTTTTGCGTGTTGACAACAATATTCCATTTATTAAGCCAAGATTGAAGGATATCTAGCTGTATTTACAATCTATTTGAAGCTTCGGACGCATCGGCGTATGTTGCTATTGTTACATCTTCTGTGGATGGTATCCCTGCCCTGAGGGATACCGGCTTCAATTGGATGCATTTGAGACATATTGTTGTTAATTTTAACGTAAAAATATCGATTGCTTAAATACGATAGGAAGAATATATAAAATGGGGCAGGGAATAGCAGCTTTAAAGTAAATAAATGAAAATAATATTTATTTAAAGCATTTTTCAATATTCAGAAATTTTATTTTATTTTCAGAAATCGTTTTAGTTATAGTATACTTATATATTTTAAATTAATATTTTGCCAAATTACATATATATTATTAAAATTATTTTAAATATTTATTCCTAAGTTCACAATTTGTATCATGTATTTAAACCAGAGCCTAAACCTTTTTGACCGTTGATCGAGCTTTGTGTCAAATATGATGCATTTCCTTTTTCAAACAGTATAACTTTAAATCAGACAAACAGGGCTTAAAAAATTTAAAAAATTATAAACTATAAATTTGTAAATGGGAACCGTCTTCTTGCTAAAAAAAAAAGCAATCGGGCTACCGACCAAAACGCAGTTGTACAACTGCTTTGTAAGAAATGTTAAAAAAAAAATACGCAGCGACATCGACCTTTCGAAAGCATTTGATATGGTAGACCATAACACCCTTCGTTGTAAGTAAAGAAAACTGTTCAATTTTTAATAAATGTAGATCAACTAGACTTTTATCCTCATATTTAGCCGAATGCCAGCAATCAGTCTTCTTCAAAGGCCAGCTTTCTTGTCCTTTACATGTCTCAAAAGGAGTGCAACAGGTCTCTATTCTCGGTCCCCTTCTTTTCACATTATGTATTAATGATTTAATCAAATATTTTAACTTTAGTAGGGCACAATTATCTATCGCTTTAAATTTGAAGCATCGATTATTTTGAATCTGGCTTATTTATGTCATTCTATTCTATCACAAAATTCATTATATTATCTCCACTGAACGTAATGTATCGATTTAGGCTTGAATAACGTTGTGATTTATTTTAAATTTATTTCAAAAATAAAGACAATTGGTTGGAAATTGCACGAAAATGTTGTACAAAATTTGGTCGCAGAGAAAGACCAACGGCGCCCCGGTATACACAAGTTTATGGCTAAAGTTGGTGAAACTAGTTTCATTGTTGATGCGCCAAGACCCGAAAATATCGAGACTGTGACAGAGAGTGTGTGTGAGAATCTATCAGTATCAACTCGCCATCGCTCTCAAGAACTGAACATTTCACGCACCAGTTTACATCGACTATTGCGAAAAGATCTCGGTATGACGCCTTACAAAGTTCATGTGGTTCAAGAGTAGAAGCCGCATGAAAATCCGCTTCGTTTTCGCTTCGCTAGATGGACCAACCAATAAACTGCACGATGATGTCGATATTGCAAAAATAAATCGTCTTTCCGGATGAAGCTCATGTTCATCTTGGTGGTTACGTTAATAGTCAAAATTGCAGTAATTGGGGCTCAGAAAACCCACACGTGGTCTTACCCATTACGGAAGACTGATGCGGCTTGTGGATCAGAGACATCGTTGACCCATATTTCTTTGAAAGTGAGGATGCCATAACCATTACGGTCAATGATAACCGATTTCTTGTACCAGCTCTTCATGCTATTGATGTTTCGTTTCAGCAGGATGGTGCAACTTGCCACACATCTCATGCCACAATCGATTTATTACGTCAAACGTTTGATTTCCGTTTAATTAACCGAAATGTTGATGTTAATTAGCCGCCAAGTAGTTTTGATTTGACACCGTTGGAATATTTTCTGTGGGACACCGTTAAAAAATATTTCAAAAATATTTTATATATTTCTCGAACACTTCAAACTTATTTTATTTGAAAAACAAAAACCTTTTTGAAATTTTCACATAAATTTATTGATTACATATGTACATACATAATTGGTCATTACAACCCTTCAGTCAGGATTACGACCTAGCTTCTCACACCACTTATGTTATGTGCGTTAATTTTATACATGAGTGGCTGAGGTTCCCTACAGTTTAAAGTCGACTCCGAACGACAGATTTTTTTTGAGAAGCTTTTCATGGCAATTTTATTTACTCTCAGAGTTTTTGCCAGAAATCTGCTGAGAGGCAGTCGCCGTAGAAATATTTTTTTTTCATATTCCGTTTTGATGCCTAACCTGGGATACGAACCCAGCCAACACACTACCTACTAGACTACGGGGCATAATATTGCCCTTAGAAACTTTTTTCATCACATAACCTTGGCTGAAAACTTTTAAAAAGAAATATATCAATGGTTCGTACCATCAGGTTTTAGTCAACCCTCAATTGAGAGCGTTACTGATGCAAGTGACAATAAGCTGGCCTATCCAAAAAAAAAAAACAGAATACGTATAAATCTCTCAAAAGCAGATATACTGGATGTCGCAATTCTACCATTTCGAAGAAAATAAAACCAAACTGACACGAACTGTAATGTACAGTGGCTCAAACGTATTACTAACAATTTTCCTCGGGGTTAACACATGGCTCTCACAACTACAATCACATTTTAATGTTTTAATGTTCTCTTTGAGTCGACCACTGCTTTAAAAGCATTTTTAAATAAAAAAAAAATGCTAATTACACTATGCGACAAAATAGAAAAAATTTTATACACCCGGCTAATAACATAGTCTATGTTGTTCAGTTAGTTGAGTAGAACTCAAAAATGCCTTTTTTTATAGTTCTCGAACCCTCCAAACTTTTTTTATTTGACAAAAACGTTTTTTTTTTACTTTTCGCACAAATTTATGGATTGCTCAAACATTTGTTGCCCGATTTCCATAATTTAAATCTTGTTGGAAAGGGGAGAGATGGACCTTTAAAACGGTATACATATATCTATTATTCGACTAAATGTGCTATGAGATTTGATGTGGTAAACTTGGAAAATGCGAATTTTTTTCACATTTTTCGAAGTTTGTCCATTCATAGTAGCGAACTTTAGTAAAAAAAATATAAGATAAGTGATAATATTCATAAAGTCTGTTCTCTTGTGAAGAGACTGAGTCATCATTTGATCAAATTGGACAAAAATTACCGTAGTTATTATTTAAAGAGTCTAACAGCCGAGTGATATTTTTTATATATGTCATCTCATCAAATGAACTTTTAGTTCAAAAATTTGCAGAATTTTTGATGCATCTTGATTGTTTATCACAAAATGTGTCAATTTCACGTTTGAGCGACCACCAGAAATTGGCCAATGTCTGCGCAAAGAGAAATAATAATATTTGGAAAAAACACAAATATTGGCCGACTTGTGATAGTCATGCAAATGTGAAATTGACACATTTTGTGATAAACAATCAAGATCCATCAAAAATTTTGCAAATTTTTGATCTAAAAGTTCATTTGATGAGATGACATATATAAAAAATATCACTCGGCTGTTAGACTCTTTAAATAATAACTACGGTAATTTTTGTCCAATTTGATCAAATGATGACTCAGTCTCTTCACAAGAGAACAGACTTTAAGAATATTATCACTTATCTTATATTTTTTTACTAAAGTTCGCTACTATGAATGGACAAACTTGGAAAAATGTGAAAAAAATTCGCATTTTCCAAGTTTACCTCATCAAATCTCATAGCACATTTAGTCGAATAACAGATATATGTATACCGTTTTAAAGGTCCATCTCTCCCCTTTCCAACAAGATTTAAATTATGGAAATCGGGCCAGAAATGTTTGAGCAATCCATAAATTTGTGCGAGAAGTCAAAAAATTACGTTTTTGTCAAATAAAAAAAGTTTGGAGGGTTCGAGAACTATAAAAAAGGCATTTTTGAGTTCTACTCAACTAACTGAACAACATAGACTATGTTATTAGCCGGGTGTATTTTCGCTGTCGCACCGTGTTATTAGTTATCTATAAATCCGCATCAAATTGTTTAAAATATGTATGTCCATTGAATTGGAAAAATCGGTAATTGAATAATCTCATACCTAGTCAAAAATTTTGCATAGCCTTCATAAAGGTTGTAATAAAATGTAATAATATAAATAGTTTAGTTAAAATGAATTAAAATAAATAAACATATTTAAATTCAATATACTGATGTAAACGAAATACAGAAAATTACCTGACTTAAGTAAGAGGTTGAAAAAAGAATGACAGTGTAGGTTAATAACTTTCCTTGCCGTCCTCATTGATGAAATCCACTTAAAAAACATGGATGGATTGTAAGGGAAGCAAGAACTTAATCCTGACTAAAAGTGTCGTAATGACCAACAATGTCAACAATGCCTAAATGCACATCAGCTTTGATTTCCATGACCAGGACATGGTTTGATCATAACCTAAAGGAATAGGGGGTATGACGCTTAAACTTACTTTATTCTTACAAAACACAAAATAATTTCAAATAACGAATTTTTTATGGATTTTCTTGCCAGTTTTAAACTTTTTATTTCAATGGTACATATTTTAAAATCAATTTTAATTATGCAAATCAGTTTGCTGCATAAACTTGAAGTAAATAATCCTGTCTCTACTACTAAACAAAAAATACGCGCCGCAAAAGAAGCGACTATCAAAGAATATTATTATTCTAATTTAAATAAAGAATAATATTTTTCATATCGGACATCCAAAAATGTATTTCATTTATTCTTTCAATCATATTAAAAGTCGATAGCTTTTAACGGATTAACGGATATAGAACAATAGCGTTTTAGTGTGGTACGAAAAAACAATTTCGTAACATATAATTGATTTAAATTACAACGTATCCTATCCATGCATCTATTGCTAAATCTTAATCAATGGGCTGGATTTTTGGAGTGGAAAAATTGATGGCTCCAGGTGTTTCCGAAGGCATTTTGCGCGCTGAACACGAATCTGGGTTTATGTCAAGGGGTGCAAGAGAAAAAGGAACACATTACGGAGGTCCTTAAAAATTAATCAGATTTACTTGAAAATTTTTACTCAGGGGTTTTTGGGGTCGCTGATTACAGATCTTCATTCCGATTTAAAAAATTCAAAATGTTCCAATATGGATCCGCCATTTTGTATTTTTTAAATGGTCCAATATGGATCCGCCATTTTGTATTTTTTAAATGGTCCAATATGGATCCGCCATTTTGAATTTTTAAAATCTGAATGAAGATCTGTAATCAGCGACCCCAAAAACCCCTGAGTAACAATTTTCAAGTAAATCTGATTAATTTTTAAGGACCTCCGTAATGTGTTTCTTTTTCTCTTGCACCCCTTGACATAAACCCACCCCCTACTTTAAGAGTGCATGCAAACAATTTGGCTTTGGGCTCATTTTAAAGAGCAAAGATCAATTGTCAATTTCTGACAATAGCGATGGTTCTAGCACGTCAGTGTTTAGCTCTAAAATTTTTCAAAAATTACCAAAAACGCTATTTTTAGGGGTTTCAAGCCGCTTTTTCTCAAAAACCTGACGTGATGGAAAGATTCGCGTTCAGCGCGCAAAATGCTTTCGGAAACACTTGGAGCTATCTTATTTGCAAAACCCATGCAGGGCTGTGTTATACATAGGTCATGCCGAGTTTGAAATCTTTACCTTAACCGTGTAAATTTGATATACAAAGGGATTTACCGCTACAGAAAATCAAAAAAGACTTGTTTGAAGTTATCTTTCAATTTGTAAACTTAATTCAATAAATAATTCTTTGTGAAGGTCAAACATTTATTTAAAATCCACAATCATATTTTTTTATTAAAAATTATTCCAATCAGTATATTTATTTACATTCTGCAGTGGCTCTACTATGTAGTCTGTCTCCCGTTTCCACCTTCTTTTTATTCCGTACTTATCTTCAAAATTTTAAATACGCACAATGGTTTACAGCAATACCCTGTAGCAAATTCGACTACATACATACATATATGTATTACTTTTTATAACAACAGATACGAAAAAAATAATCTTGCTTATTTCTAAAACTATATTTGTCGTAGTAATAATAAATAATAAATTAATTTGTCTTTGTCATTATAAGAAAATAGGGTCAATTATCCTATAGACAATTGAGCACACAGAATAAGCTGTGAGCTGTAATATATGTATAGTACATATCAGAAATCAGCAATGAATCGTTTTTTTCGCTACTCATAAGTACTCATGAAATGCTAAGTATGAGTGAGTCAAGAGTATTCAAATTCAACTACTCTGATTCATTCGTAATCGCTACAACACCGATTTATAAGTACAGGTTGCAATGAGTATGAGTACAACGTTGACATCAAACTCATAACACCCGAAATATGTTTGATTCATACGCCTACTCATTCAGATTCATAAATTTAGAAAAATACTTATAATACTCATAAATGATTCGAGTGATTCGAATCATTCATCAAAATTTTCAGTCTTATGCTATGTTCAGACATGCACTTTTTTTGAGTCAATATTCGGTTTATTGATTACAATATTTTAAGTGTTTGGACATAACAATATACGCAGTTCAGCTGCGTATTCAATATTCATTTTACAGCTGGTAAACAAAACAGCTGGTTGTTTCAACAACATTGTTTTTGTTTTGTTCGTTGTTTTTTGTTTTGTTTTTTTTTTTTTTTTTGTTTGTCGTTGTTGATATTTGAGTTGTCAAATATCAATAGAAAGTGTTCGGAAAATTGTAATATGCTCACTGAACGTACTTATGACAGTGCTGTATTTCAAGTTTTAATCAATATTATAACAATTTATGAATTTATTGAGCAATAATTAATTGACATTTTATATGAAATATTGAGATCAATAATGCCGTTTATTGCGATTTACTCAATATAAGTCCATGTCTGAACATAGTATTAGTTGTTGTTGCATTTACAAAAAAAGAGGAAAGGAAAGACAAAGACAGCAAGCAGAGCAAACACACAACCTTCTAGTGAGTATTGTGGTGTTCGTACGCGAATCATACTTATTTTTTGCTTCGTGTATAAGTTGAGTCATGGAGAGTCGAAATCAACAACATCCAGCGTATTGTTATGTATGAGTACGATGAGTATATCAAACTTTGAACATGAGTAGTATGAGTATGATATTAAAATAAGTATGAATGCGTATAAGTATCTGAAATTTTGACAATGACTCGAAACTACTCATCGTTTTAAATACTCATTGCTGATCTCTGATACATACATAATTTGTCATTACAACCATTCAGTCAGGATTGCAACCTAGTTTCTCACACCACTAATGTTGTGTGTGTTAACAGTTTAAAGTCGACTACGAACGACAGATTTTTTAGAAACTTTTCATGACAATTTTATTTGCTCTCAGAGTTTTTACCAGAAACCTGCTGAGAGGAAGTCGCCGAAGAAATATTTTTTTCATATTTTCATTTTGGTATCTGACCTGGAGTTTGAATCGTGGCCTCACGACTAATAAGCCTACAACACACTATCTACTAGACTACGGCGACTACAAGTTATTTACATTTTTGAAATTGAAAACTGCTATTATATAATGTAAAATAAACAAACTTAATTTTTAAAACTGTTATAAAAACTATCGATATACATATGTATGTACATACCTTTTTCTGCGAACGTTATTATCTCCTGAGTACTTCCAAAAAATTCATCATTTTCATCGATTGCATCAAATTTTGGCATGTAGTTGTCGTGACGATTAAAATTATGGTTATGGCTACGAGTATAAAGATCGGAATCAATGTTGGCACCTGAATTTACATCTGTTTCGATGTCCATATCTTTATTTACATCACCATCATCGCTATTAGCACTATCATCGTTATTAGCATCATTATCATAACTATCGATAGTTTTATCATATCGAACGTTTTGCAATTTTTCCTTACTTCTTACTATGCTATTATTGTCAGAGTCGTCGGTACTATAATATTTCACACTATTTAAACTATCACCACTACTATTGATATCCGTTAGATATGTAAACTTTTTTACTTCTTCAATATACTTATTGTTGTCGCGAATATGTTTTTGTACCACAATAATGTTGTTGTTGTTGTTGTTTTTATTTTTGTTGTTACTAGTATTAACATTATTATCATTATTATTATTATTATTATTATTGTTGTTATTATTTTTATTATTATCATAGTCATAATTATGAATATGGTTTTGGTTTTTGCTATTATTGTTAGTGTATTGATTAATTTGTTCATGTTGTCTTCGATTCTGTTGGAGTTGGAGTTGGAGTTGTTGTTGTTGTTGTGTTGTTGCTGTTGTTGAGTGTTGTGGATATTTATGATACTGTTGTTGTTGGTGTTTAGATTGTTTAAATATTGTAAAATTATTATTGATCGTTTTGTTTGTGTGACTTATATTGTTTCGATTTGTTGTATAAAGAAATTGATTTTTAGGTGTAGCTGTTACTCCCTTGTAAAAGTTGATATCATTGTAAAAGTTTGCCTTTGTTTGATGGAGCTTTTTACCATATTTCTTTTGTAAAATTCCTACACTACCCATAGATCTTTTTATATTATCCATCTCGTCATCATCAGTATCGTATGGCGGCACTTTAGGATATTCGTTACGATTATGATGATTCGGCACATTAGAATCCTTTGCAAATGTCGTTTTCCAATATGGATAACTTTGATGCGGCAAAACATTATCCTGATAATTGTTGGCGAACTCGTGAAAACTCTTAATTCCATCAGCGCGATATATTGTGTCCCATATAAATTGTTTTGGCAACGGATGCGAAACATTGGGCTTGCGCGTCAGGCCCAGCTTAAATAAGATTTGATGTTTTATTGATTCCAAACGCATTAGATCGCTTTGAACATGATTTTCTGTTGTCGTTATATGCGTTAATGTGTTATTTTATTTTGTTATATTGTTATATTGTTAAAGTGTTGTATTTGGTGTTGGATGTTGTTGATGATGATGTTTGTTGTGTGGATTGCGTATATATATATAGTCATTAAAATATGTGTGGATAAAATTTTATTAATATATTGTAATTCTTGTCATATACATACATAAGTATGTATGTATGTACATATTAGCATGTGGCAAAATTATAAAATTATAGCATAAAACAAAAACAAAAAATTGTGCTGCATACATATTAGTTTACGCATACTTTTAAAGTAAAAAATATTTTTAATTGAGAATTATACTGAAATGTTGCTCAACCGAGAATATACAGTGAGCATCAAAAAAAAGTCTACACTATGGATAAAATTCTAACAATCTCAACTCAAGTTTTCCACTTAAGGAGAGTGCTCGAAAAAATTTTACAATATTTCCAAATTTTTTCTAATTCTTTTCTTCTTGTTTCAATTTTAGAAACTGGCAATAAAAAAATTTGAAAAAAAATTAACCGTAATTTATTAATGTAGTATGTATATTTTTTTGAATTGTACACTTTCTTTTGACGCTCACAGTACATATTTCTTTAAGCCATTAGTAAATTTATTTTACTGTTCTTAACTTTGAAATGAGTAAATTTGATTTAAAAGTTAAAAATAAGTTTTTTAAAATATTCTCTTTAAAATTTTCAACAAACTGCAAACGAAAATCATCCTATAGGGCCAATGATTACCAATTGCTATTAGCCTAAATACGATGATATGGACACCAAAGACACGTGGTTTCAACGGGTCGACGCTACGTGCCACACACTACACCCCACATTAGATGTTCTGTATAAGTGAGTTGAGGCTGGAGGTGATGTTAACCCAGTTAGACGTTTTCTTATGTAGTTTTCTTAAGTAACAGATTTATGAAAATAAACCACAAACTACAGCGTGCCCCAAAGCCAACATTACCCAAGCCATATGGTAAAACTTGGCCTGACTCATAATGGCATCAATAAGTCTGTCAAACGTATTACCAATTTCAATGATATATCATACAGACTTTGTTTTATTTAACTTTAAGGGTAGGAAGGGCTTAAATACCAATACACCATACAATATATAGGGTCGGTTATAATTAACAGAGTATTGCATTATATTTTTTCCATAAATTTCACTTATAACAAAATTATAAAAAATAAATATTTAATTTTCCATGACATACATACATACATGCATAATTGGTCATTATAACCCTTCAATCAGGATTACGATCTAGCTTCTCACACCACTTATGTTGTGTGCGTTAATTTTATACATACATGAGTGGCGGGACCTACAGTTTTTAAAGTCGACTCCGAACAACAGATATTTTTGAGAAGCTTTTCATGGCAATTTTATTTACCCTCAGAGTTTTTGCCAGAAATCAGATGAGAGGCAGTCGCTAAAGAAATATATTTTTTTTTTTCATAATTTCGCTTTGATGTCTGACCTGGGGGTTTGAACCGTGGCCTTACGTCTAATAAGCCGACACACTACCTACTAGACACAACCGGCGACTACACAATGTAAGATTAAGTTAACTCAAAAACTCAATACAAATATTAAAGTTAATTTTTATCGTTAATCTTGCACTCAAAAAATGGCCCTAAATCTTTCGCAAATTTTCCATTTAATTGAAATATTCAGATAATACTCTTGTGTTTTTAATTGAATTAATTAAATAATATGAATTTATTATATACATATATTTATTAGGTCAATTATACGTTGAACTATTTATTATGTGGGGTGAGGTGAGGTGAGGTGTGGTATTTCGTTTTTGGCAATTGTGCTTCTACATATGTTTTGCATCTGTAGTTAATAATATTGATAAATATGTATACCCATAAATTGAATTAAAAAAAAAATGAACATGCATTAGGACATGCACACATACATACCTTCATCGGTATTTTGTGATAACGTCGTTGTAGCCATTTCGTCTGTTTTTGAATCCAAGCCATTGTTTAAGTTATTGTAATTTTGGGAGGCACTTGAAGTTACACTAATATCTGAATTTGGATGTGTTTTTAAGGCACGTTGAACACGCTGCGATGATCGTATGACTTTTTGATAATAATTGCTATTGCAATAGTGTTTTAAATGGATTGTGTTAATTATAGGAATAACATTAACTGATAAATTAATGTTGCTATTATTCGTGTTTCTATTGTTGTTGTTAGTATCATTACCATTGCTGTTGTTGCTATTACTACTACCGGTGTTTTTTTTATTTTTACTCTTATTGCTACTACTATTACTATTATTGCTGTTGTTATTGTTTTTTGTTTTAATTTGATTAAAATTTTCTGTTTTATATTCAAAATTCGAATTGACTGTGTTTGTTGTCGTTTCCTTATGACTATTACCAGTCTGTTGCTGTTGTTGCTGCTGATGTTGCTGTTCGTGCTGTTGTTGATTTTGATAATTTATAATAACATTACAGTTAACTATTTTTGGTCCTTCGAACCATATCAGACCAATAAGTAACCAAACTATGTTTGGCTTTGAACCACGTAATCGTCTTATTGAGCGAACCATTGAAGTTTTCGATGAACTTGCCACTAAAGAGTGTTCATTGACTGCTGTTTTCGACGTTTGCCGGTTTGCCAATTTTTTATTCAGTTTGTTAAGGATTTGTTTATTTAATTTTTTGAGTTTTAGACGTTTCATACATTGAATAGGAGTTGTGTTGAAATAATAATGCGGCCTATAAGCCTTGCAATGCTGATGTCGACGACGTCTCCGGCGTCTTTTTTTGTTTTGCTTGTGCTTTGCAAAAAGTTTACATTTATTTAAGAGGGAATTGTAGCAATTCTGATAATCATAATTCGATCTACTCGTTGAACGTGCCACAATTAATGCCATTATCACTACCGCCACCTGAAGCCTTTTCCATTTTAAAACACTTTGATAGTTTTTTAAAGTTAGCAAATATTGCAGCAATATTGTTGTAAAAATATCAAGATTAATATCGCATAACTTGTGATTATTTACCAGCATCTGTAATCCATCTATTAGACAGAATAGTGAATACGTTTTGTAATTCGATTTTAACTTCCATACACCACCACCATATTGTGATGAAGCAACTAATGGGGTGAGTCTGATTTTGTTCTGTAATAGAAAATTTAATGATCTTGTTGTTGTCTTCTTGTTTGTTAAGGTATTGCAAACGCAACAATAAGTGGAAGTGGAAGCACGTTGACAATAAAAGTGACAGCAGCAATGATAAGCGGATTGAGTGTTTAGTATTCCAAGATTGCATACATCCTGCCAACAACATAAATGGTAGCAGTTAACCTCGTGTAATGATTTTAGAAACTTAAGAAAACAGCAACAGTATATTGTGTTACATAGTGGTGTATAAAGATAACAACATTGACTCCAATGACGGCAAGTGCAACAACAAAAACAACATGTCCTATAAGAGTATTGACAGAAGCAACATGTATACCATACCATACCATTGCAATATGTTAAATATTTCGGTATTTTAGGTACATACGAAGTAACTGGCGGCGTTACTTTTGACTGAGATAATTTGCACTCCTGTAAAGAAGAAATCTGCTGATAAGTGTTTCCACAGAAATGTGAGCATCGTTTATTATTGTAAAGACTGTGCTTATTATTTAACGGTTCTTCATTACAATTTGAGTTTTTCTGCTTATCGTAGAACTGCCGATGATAATAATGTTTATTTTGATTATTTTCTCTAGACTCGTCGCTTAATTCTTCCTCATCGCCACTTAAACCTTTCTCCAATCGTTGTCTTTGATAATAAACATGTGTAAAAAGTATTAGAAGCAATAAGTCACCCATCCTCGTGACATGTCCATAACTCATTACATTGTTAGTACTATCATCTCTTAGAGTAGTATGCGAACTGGTGCCACTACATTTTGCCGTTTGAGTTGCTCGCCACGTTAATATAGCAAATATGTAAGAAAGTGTACGTTTTTCACCAACAGCCACGTTTCGCTTTCGTTGCTGTTGGTCGCTTTTATTCAACGATGTTGTAGAACATGATTTGCATAGCTTTTGTAGACGAACTACTAGTGCCGACCAAATGCCGAAAAATGTCAAACTAATATTTCTTAAATTCCGTAATATCAGAAGACATACTTCAAATGCGCTTGCTAACATCATACAAGCCAATAATTCAAAAATCCAGTTAACATCAAATAAATTACTTCGTTTTTTATCTCGAACATTATTACTTCTATTGCGATTACTCTCACTTGTTTCCATACCAATAATATATTCAGTTTTATTTCGATTATCTGCATTGGTCACCCATGAAACAACAATTTCATTTGAACGCTGTTGTTGATTCCAAAGCGGTGAATTAAGCGGTGTTGTCAAAGTAAGCTTTTGCTGCTGAACATAGATACAATTCGTTTTCGTTGTAAAATTACACGGTATTTTAGCCACCCGTGTATTCGTATCAAGCGCTATGGCTTTGGCTTCATCCTGTCCAATGAATCTTCCTTCATAATTATATTGTTCACGACGATTATGGTGCGCCACGCAGCTGCTAATATTTGACGACAATAGTAAAACTGCTATCAGCATTAATTTATCGCTCCTATACCATAACGACCATTTAAGCGAAACTGTTCTCAAATATAACGCACATAATTTACTCATAGATAATATTCCCATCACCTTTAGTAGCTTAGTGCACATCAAAAGGTAATATACAGCTCTGGATCTAAATTTTCGACTATTTAAAGAATATAAAATTTTTTCTTATATTTTCATCCTTTATTGCATTGCTTCAATTGTCGTGTATGTCACATTAGGGCTAAATTATTAAAAGAAAAATCAATAATAAAACATTTTTTATATTATAATTGAGTATATTATTGAGTGCAGTATACATATGTATATTAAGTACAATAACCCCATTTCTAAAATGCAAATGAACAAATTAAACGACAACATATTTAAATATTTTTATGCAGAACAATATATAGTAGGTACTAGAGATGCCAAACGGGATTGATTTTTAAAAATCCCGGGATTTGGGATTTCATATTCACCATCCCGGGATATTTCGGCATCCAAAAATCCCGAAAAATACCGGAATTTCTCGATTTTCTCTTAATAATAAAAATGAAAAAAACATATTTTATTAACAATCTCATTTATATTCCAATTAGTATATCAGACTTATATGATAAAATTGAGCTACTAGAGCTTCAGTTTCGCATGCTAAAGTTTTTCCACTCGCATCCCATTAAGTAACCACAAAGCTCTTAAAGGAAAAGAACTAAGCTTTCTTTGAGCAAAAAAAAAACGTCCATTAAAAAAAAATATAGTGCATATGGTAAAATTTAAAAACTTTGGTTTTGAGTTAAAATATTTTTTTTTTATAGATATGCCTCTTGCTACTAAGTGCCCACAAAGATCTTAAAGGAAATGGTCTAAGTTTTCTTTTGAGGAAAAATAAAAAAATGGGGGAAAATGAAAATGGTACATGTGCAAATATTGAAAAATCTTATTCTTGAGTTAAAAAATAATTTTTTTGATAGATATCCCACTCGCATCCCATTAAGCGATTATGAAGGCCTTAAAGGAAATTTTATAAGCTTTCTTTTAAGCAAAAAAAAAAAAAAAAGACCCAAATTGAAAAAAAATTAAAAAAAAAATTAATTAAAAAAAAAAAAAAAATTTTAAAAAATTAAAAAAATTGTTTTTGGAAAGATTGAAGAAATAGCTATCTAATATCCTTTGGAAAATTTTTGCTAGGACCAATAGGTGGAAAGTTACACACATTTTAAAAAAACCCTGTATGACCAAAATATCCAACTTTGACCCCCTCTAACTCCGGCAGTTCTTGACTGATAGAGCTGGAAATTTGTGTCTGGCCTACTATCCAATAGTACTAACCTTGGTGCAAATCGGAAGACATCGATTTTAAAAATTGGGTCACTTGCAGTGTTGCCAAATTTTTTTCAGAAATCGCTAAATTAAATTTTTAAACCGCCAGAAACCCGTCAAATAAATAGTTTAAAAATTTTAAATTAACGTTAAATAAAATAAAATGTAAATACAGTCGAACTTCTATAAATTGAATCACCATTATCCAGAAAAAAACTTCAACTTATAGAAACTTCAACTTTGGGAATAAAATTTAAAAATGATCCAAATTAAATAAACAACAGCTATTTGTAATTTTGTAAAGGTATAATTATTTACTAAAATACTGAGTAAGTTTTGACTGAATTTATTCACATTAGCTTTGAGCAAAAAGTGATTCTAATTTGTGTAGTGGTTTGTAGTGGTCATCTTTTGCGTTTTCATTTGTATTCAAGACTACATTTAAAGTCTTAAATGAATCATTTATAACTTGTCTGGACGGTAGTCTAACTGTATTTCTCCAGAGTGTGCTTCTGATTCGATGACATATTCAGTCAATAATATCTTCATCAGTTGGAAATTCAGAAGTAATCAATTCATTATCGATGTCCAAAAAGTCTTGAACAGTACAACTTATAGATTCTACTTCATTCAAATGTAGCCAGACTTTATAGTTATCTTTTAAAACATTCTCGTTGTCGTTAAAATCATTTAATAATACCAAAGATATGTTATCTTCTACCTCCCACACTGAATGCTGTCTAAATCCAGATTTTGTAAAGCAGTTTGAAATTGTCTGGCTAGTGGCATCAATATCCCAAGCTCTTGATAAGTTGTGAATGTATTCCAGCACATTACTATCGTGTTTACAATTTCCTTTAATTCGAACTACGTATCGCTCCTTTATTGCAACATAGTCATATCTCAAAAAAACTTGAACTTGGCAAAATGCGATTTAAGTTTTCAAGACATAAGTCCTATGATCTAATTGCCGCAAACACTTTTTGCTATAACTTCGGTTCAGCAAGGGATATAAAACTGATTTTTTTCAACATGTACAAAAGGTCTAAAAGAGCAGTTTTGCTTAAGTAACTACAAATTTTTAATTTTTTGAGATATGACTATGTTGCAATAAAGGAGCGGTATGTATAAATTTCAGTGTTAGCAATTTAATGTAATTTTGCATAAAATGTTGCGATTTTTATAGCAAATTAAGTTGAAAGGAACATATATTCACTATTGGCGGCTAATTCGGTAATTTTTGCCAGGAAAACAAAATTTTTTTCGAAAAAATTCATATTATAGAAACGTTGTACTACCGTTTTTCTTCAAGTTATAGAGGAATTCATGTTATGGAAGTTCAAGTTAAAGAAATAAAGCCTAATAGAATTTCTCTCCAAGATTCATAGAAGTTCAAATTAGAGAAGTTCGACTGTAATTACATTGTTTAGTGATTACAAACAAAATTAGGTATTTTCAAAAATATAGTGCCAGTCTTCTTCATTTTGTTTAGACAGTAGTCGCTCACAAATTAGAACCGCTTTGTTTTTGAGGCAATTCTAATTTCTGAATTATTCTAATTTCTGGACGTTTTTTTTTTTCGAATAAAAAATAAAGAATTAAACAGATTTCCTTTCAAAAACTAAAATGAAACATATTTAAATTTTTTTGATTCAATTTTATTTGATAAAAATAAAATAAGTAAATTTCACAAATAAACTAGCCACAAAATACATAAATACGACAAAAAAAACATCAAATATGGATGATTCCCCTTTTTAGTTTTACAGAATAAAAATAATTTGGGGATTTCTTGTGTTAAAATAGCAAAAAAAAAAACGCTCAGAAATTAGAATTTTAAATTCGAATTTTAGAGCGTATAATGCATTGCAAGCACTGATTCTAATTTCTGGAATTTCTAATTACTGGAGGTTCTAATTTGTGAGCTTCTACAGTAAGTGATCATTGTACCTACTTCTCTTATAACAGATTTTGGAAATTCATAATCAAAACAACATTTGTTATCAAGTTTGAGACCGTATCTGTAACTAAAATTGAATTCGTTTACAAAAAACTACATTTCAAAAATGTATTAAATCAATATTCAAAAATTTAATTGAATAAAAATAAGAAACCACAAAAACGTGAAATTGGCAACAATGGTCACTTGACACGAAATTGCCCATATACAAATACATTAGTTTCATGATGCAACTAATAAGGTGACAGCACAAGCACAGCTGACTTTTTCGCTGTAATTCGCCGCAACCGCACGTTTGTCAAAATCTGTTTACATTTCCTACCTTAAACATTAAAAATAACATTAAGAACTTAGCGTACCAAAAGAAAATACACAAGAATATAATGGATCTGGTTAAGTTCCGTCATTTGAATGAATATTGAACTCATTGTAAAACTCAGTCATTGAATTTTCATTGGTATTAAAAGCTCTTTGAATTACGAACTGTTTTTCTGGCCCATACCCATATGTTTCACATAAGAAGAACCAGAGATTCCATCAGGATATATAAAATATGAAGAACTTGACGGCCAAAACTATTCCGCTGAAAGCCAAATATGTACATATCTCAAACAGTTATTTGTTTTAATTTATGTATATATATGTATTTTGGGGTCAAGCGGTTTCCGCAGGATAGGGATATGCGATCATAGCTCCCTCGGAGCCCCCAGCCTCTACCCTATCAAGACCGTTAGTGCGTGACATCGTCACATCCTGCTAGAGGTGGCCCTGCCCTTAACAAAACACTACGGATCTAGACTGGGGAGTCAATAAACACCTCCCTCTCAGCCGGGGTGACTATGGCTGACCCCTCCCCCCTTTTGGCACGACCCTTTCTCTTCTTTCTGACCACTCCTACCCCCCCATTTCTGATTTTGATTGCTCTGAGCTGGTGGCTGTAGCTTTCTGGACCTAGTTGTGTACGCACGGTAGCACCGGGGTGAAACCCGGTGTGAACGGCTCCAGGCTAGGGCTACAGCTGCCCCCGTCCCGTTAAAACCCTGGCAGGCCTCAAAGTACGTTCCTTGTCCGTCGCCGTTAAGTTGGCGGTGTAGGTTCGGTTGAGAAGACTCCCGATTAGTACCCGGTCTGGCTCTGAGCAACTGTCCCCATAAGGGCTGATGCCAACCCTCGCGTGGCCTCCCTGCATGCATAGATAACCACGGGACCATTTAAGGGTAACTACACTTTGCGGGCAAGGATAGCGGCTTTGAGTGGGGACCCACTAGCAATGAATACCAACTCTAACAGACCACACAAACCAGCGCTAACTCAAAAGAGTGAGCGCAAAGTATCCACTGGTACAGGTGGACGCACAACCCTCCCTGGACAGGCACTTGTCAAAAAGGCTGTCCCAACCTCTAAAACCAAGACCCAAGCTCCCACTTCGGTGAAACCCCGCTTGGCACACAAGGCTCCGGCTGTGAAGCCGTTCCCTAGTGTCGTCACACCTTCGACCCTGGCACCTTCTACCGAGGCACCGTCTACCTCTAAAGCTGCTGCGAACATGTCCACGCACTCTTCGGCTGCCGCCAAGGCATTGGCAGACAAGTCTGGCGAGCAAGCCCCTGACACCAATCCATCTTTGGGTGTCAAAAATACCGTGAGTGCTAGCGTTAGGGCATATAGAACTCGCAGATCAGCCATGCGGATCATTGTGAGATTTGGCTCGACCGACCCGGCTCTCCTCTCAGAGGACGAGAAGGGTAGCTGTAAAGTCCGAAGAAACGAAACGCACGCGTTCATAGTTTAAGCGAAACTCATTTTTATTTCAAATTCTTCTTATAACTAATGTTTACAGTGTTGCGTTCATTTGTCAGTATTTCCAAGCAAAGTTGTATAAAAAGGAGTAGTAAGTAAATTAAGGAGGTATTTATGTTATGACATATTAGTATTAATTAATCAATTATAAATATATATCATTACTCCCCCTCAAAATAGTTTATTTTTATTTCCATTTACTTAAAATTCTATAATATAAAAATTCAATTGTTAGTAATAAAAAAGTGTACAAAAAGATTATAAAAATTTCGTTATTATTTCCGGAAATCATCTGGCATAAAACGGGATACTTCTCTACGATTTCTAGCTGATTTTCGAACTTGAACATTCTGTTGCTGATTGCTGTTTGTTTCTTGGAGGGATGAATTTGGTTCTAAGCATGCTGCTTCACTTGTTGTTGGATTTGTTGATTGCTGAAATTCTATTCTTGTACTGGTTGCTGTGTCTGATGATTGTTGCTTTATAAAAGGCTGCGATGCTGTCGGTTGTTGTTGTGTTGAAGTCTGTGGAGCTGTTGATTGATATGCTGTTGTTGAAGGATGTATTTTCAAAGATGTACTCGATTGTGAATCTCCAAAGTTGTTGTCAGGGTGAATCATTTCCATGGTAGACTTGTAGAAAGGTTTAATTTGGTTGATATGTCGCCTACATGTGCCTTTTTCTGTGCTTATTACAAAAATAACCTTGCCGATTTTACTGCGAATAATGCCTTTTAACCACTTTTTCCCCTTGCCAAAATTTTTAACATAAACGGTATCGTTGATCTGGTATTTTGTTGAGTTTGAAGAATTTCGTTGAACAAGTTTACTTGTAGGTTCTAATAACTGTGACCAAATAGTTCTAACAGGTCTAACTCTTAAAAGTTCTGCAGGAGATTTACCTTCGGCGCTTGGCATAAAACGATAAGTAGTAAGAAATTTCCGAACGGCGTCTTTAACTGACATATTGTCTTCTATGTTTTTTCGTACGGCGGTTTTAAATGTACGAACGAAACGTTCAGCTAACCCATTAGAAGCAGGGTGAAATGGCGTTGTAGTGATGTGCTGGATGCCAAGTTTTGAACAAAATTTTTCAAAATTTTCAGACGTGAGTTGAGTGCCATTGTCGCTGACAATTGTATTGGGTATACCCTCAATGGAAAAAATTGCAGTTAAAGCTGATATAGTGTCTTCTGTTGTCGTATTTTTCATTGATGTAATGTAGGGGAATTGAGAATATGCATCAACACACACGAGCCACATAGAATTAAAAAACGGTCCCGCAAAATCTATATGCACTCTATCCCATGGTTTTGACGACTTTGGCCAGCTTTCATATGATCTAGGAGGAGACTGATTATGAACCTTACATACTTCACACGTTGATGCTAATCTTTCGATGTCTTTATCGATATTATGCCACCATATTTTCTGCCTTGCGAGTTGTTTCATTCTGACAACTCCCCAATGTCCATTATGTAAAAGATTTAGCATTTGTTGTTTAAGCGCGTCGGGAATGATGACTCGAATATATTCTGTTTCCAAACAAAGTAAGTTGTTATAAATTGTTAAGTTGCCTCTTCGATCGAAAAAAGGTTTTAGATACTGTTGATCTAAACGAAGCTCATTTGGCCAACCATTTTTAACAAAATAAACGACCGAACGTAGTGTTTTATCAAGTTTGGAACATTTAAAAATATCTCCTTTCATAGGAAAATTATCAAACGATATAAAACAGCATGATTCTTCTTTATCAAAATTTTCGTCCATTCCAGTTGGCAGTCGTGATAATGCATCTGCATTAGCATGATCAGAAGTTTTTCTATATTTTATTTCAAAATTGTATGCCATGAGCGTGATAGCCCATCGTTGAATACGTTGTGCAGCCATTGTAGGTAATTGCTTATTTGGATTAAAAATGCTTACCAAAGGTTTATGGTCGGTTAGCAATATAAATTTGCGACCATATAAAAATTGATGAAAGCGTTTAACGCCAAAGACTATAGCAAGGCCTTCTTTTTCAATTTGGCTGTAATTTTGTTGATGTCTGTCAAGTGTTTTTGATGCAAAGGCAATCGGCCTTTCAGAACCGTCTTTATAAATGTGGGAAATGACAGCACCTACACCGAACGGTGACGCATCGGTAGCAAGAACTAAAGGTAAATTATCTTGAAAATGAGAAAGTTGTGTTGCATTAACAATGTGCGATTTGAGCTGATCGAACGAATTCTGTTGACTTTTCCCCCAGCGAAATTTAATGTTTTTCCTGCGTAATATGTTTAATGGCGCCGCAATTGTTGAAAAATTTGGGACGAAATTATGGTAATAATTAACTTTTCCCATAAAGGTTTCAAGCTCTTTTAAGTCTCCAGGCGGTTTAAGGTTTTTTACGGCCAAGACACCCGATTCGTCTGGTAGTATTCCACGAGCACTAATTTTACGGCCTAAATATGTAATTTCTTCTTGCAAAAACGTACATTTTTCCTCCTTGCAGCGTATGCCGTTAGATAATAAAATTGAAAATACCTGTTCAAGACGTTGAAAATGTTGCTCTAAAGTGGGTGCTGATATTACGATGTCATCCAAATAATTTGCACATCCTTTTATACCATGTAGAAGCTGCTCGATGTATTTTTGAAAAATAGCTGGCGCGCTGGCTATACCGTAGGGTAACCGTTGGTATTGGAAAAGTCCGAGAGGTGTATTTATTACCATTATTTGTTTTGAGTTGTCGTCCAACTCCATTTGAAGGTAGGCGTCCTTCAAATCAATTTTTGAAAAATATTTCCCGTCACGAACTGTGTGGAATAAATTTTCGCGCGTTGGAAGCGGATATTGTTCTATGTCAATCTGGGAATTGACAGCTACTTTAAAATCACCGCAAATACGTATAGAGTTATTTGGTTTCTTGGCTATAACTATGGGAGAAGCCCAATCACTAAATTTTATCGGAATAATAATTTTTTGTTCGATAAGTCTTTCTATTTCCGCTTTAAACTGAGGCATTTGCGCGAACGGTATTGGTCTGGATCGAAAAAATTTTGGCTGAGCATCTGCTTTTAAATGTACACTTGCTTTAAAGTTCTTGACCGTACCGAGTGATGGTTTAAATACGTCGCGATATTTCTCACACAGTTCTTTAACATAATTTTTATCTCTTTCCGAAACCGAATTTATTTGTTTTATCTGAAAACCAAATGTTTTAAATAGATCGTAACCAAATAAGTTTTCACCTTTACTGGTATTTACCACGATTAATACGACTTTTTTCTCACAATCACCACATTTCATATTTACATGTAATTCACCAAGCACTGGTATTACTTTTCTGCCAAAACCGTATAATATTCTTTTTGTGTTAACTAATTTAGGTTTATTTAATCGTTCAAATGTTTTTAAATTAATTATTGAAATTGATGCACCCGAGTCCATCTGAAATTTAATTTTTTCATTTCCTATTTCAGTAAAAATTACACTCTTTGAATTTTCTGTTTTGACTTTTCCCGTGACATCATATATTGTTTCGATAATATCAATGTTATTGTTTTGCCTCTTATTTTTAAACACTTTTTTATTTTTCTGATTTTGCTTTGACATACATACGGGCGCAATGTGTCCCTTTTTAGAACATTTATTGCAAATTGAGTTTTTAAATTTACACTCCTCTCTTTTGTGTGAAATGAAACATCCCGAACACGATTTGTATTTTTCGTTTTCTTTTACATATTTCTGTTTCTTCTCTTTCATAAATAACGGCTTTTTCTTCACAAAGTTTATGTCTATTGTTTTTTCACTTTGAGTTTCTTTTAATGTGGCTATTGTTTTTGTTGTCGCTTCATAAGATTCTGCTATATATAAAACGTCGGAGAGTGTTGCATTCTGCTTCTGCAAAGCAGCAGAACGTACGGTGTCGTGTGGTGTATTTACAATGATTTGGTCTCGTATCATGTCGTCTATATAGTTCGCTGCGCATGCGTTGGAGTTGCAAACGAACTTGCATGATCTGGCTAAACCACGAAGTTCTGCAATCCACTCTTTGTAAGTCTGTGTGCCTTTCATTTGATTTTTAAAAAAATTGTAACGGGCTGCTATTATATGTTCGCTGACTGAAAAATGTTCCGTTAATTTTTCAGTGAGTTCTTGATACGTTTGGTCTTCCAGGCAATTCACTCCAAACAAATTTTTCAGCAAATCAAACACTTCTGTCCCACACCAAGACAAAAAAAACGACTTTTGCTTTGCTACCGATAACACCGAATAGGCTGCAAAATGTTGCTGTAATTGCTGCAAGTATGAGTCCCACTGTTGCTGCTCTTTGTTAAATTTGTGGAACGCTGGTACCATTTGCTGCTCTGTAGCGAGTTCCGCTGATGGTGCTGTTTCTACTTTCTTTTCCAGAATATTCTGAATCCACAACTGTTGTTGTGCCAATAGGTTAGTTGTAAATTCTTGTTGTTGTTTTAACAACATTTCCATTGTGGTTAAACTGTCTGTCGCCATTTTAAATTTTGATACACAACGCAGATTAGTATAGTATATACTTATATATAATTTTTTTATTTAATTTCACCACTTTCATGTAATAATAACAAAATTGTAATTAATTTTTCTATAATATTTAAAAATTAACCACTACGTAATTGACGGAAGAATTTTTTCTATTTTGGCTTTTTTTTTTTTTTTAGATTTTTCTTTTACACGCACACTATGTTTGTTTGATATACTTTTTTTTTTTTACACTCGTCGCCAATATGTAAAGTCCGAAGAAACGAAACGCACGCGTTCATAGTTTAAGCGAAACTCATTTTTATTTCAAATTCTTCTTATAACTAATGTTTACAGTGTTGCGTTCATTTGTCAGTATTTCCAAGCAAAGTTGTATAAAAAGGAGTAGTAAGTAAATTAAGGAGGTATTTATGTTATGACATATTAGTATTAATTAATCAATTATAAATATATATCAGTAGCCTTGCCTGGGCTAAGGCCCATCAAAATGATCGCCCCCCCGGCTCTCCGATTACGGCAGAGACAGCCCCAAAGAGGCAAAGATCAATCGAGCTTAACGCTCCACTCCAGCCTCCCAAACGCCCAAAGGTGACCAACCCTAACATCCCCCCCCCTGCAAGACCCCGTCCGTCGACGCTACCCAGACGTCCCGACCCCAGCAAACCTCCAAAGCCTTTAAGTGAGGTATTAAAGGAAGGTTTGACCTGGGCAATCGTTGACCAGAGCCACCCTGATGGTTCCATTGCTCCCACCAAGTGGAAGCTGGTGGAACATGCGCTCTTGGACGTCTTCCTTGGAGTAATGGACTCCAACCCTGGCCCTTCACCCGGCTGTACTGATGCGGGGTGGTATCAAGGGCACATCAAGATGATAGCTTGCTCGGATCTCCGCTCTATGGAGCTCTACAAGGAGTCTATCAGTAGGATTGGTGAAGTCTGGCCAGGAGCTAAGCTTGCTGCCGTCCCTCCGGACCAGATTCCCAACCGCCCCCGATCCAAGGCGAGAATTCCGACCGGGCCATCAGACCCGGAAACCATGCTGAGGATCCTCAAGGCCAGCAACACGGACCTGCCCACCCATAACTGGAGGGTGGCTAAAGTTTCTGACCAGTGGGGTGATTACCGCGAAGCGGTGATCATTCTGAATGAGGAGTCACTTCCGCTTATCAATGCCCGAGGGGGCGTGATAAAATATGGTTTTAGCTCAATCGAGCTAAGGGTCTATAAGTCGGATTCCCGCGTTGCCGCACATCCCCCAACAGATTCCATCCCCGTAGATCCCGTCCCATCCCAACCCATCCCACGGAAACCTACCCCATCTGATCCTGCCCCACACGACCCTACCCCATCCGATCCTGCCCCATCCGTCCCTACCCCCGGACCCCTCGAACCCGTCGAAGACGTCGAGTGTAGAAGCGTGTGTAGTCATTCTTCTCGACGCTCCTCATCCAGCAAGAAGTCCAACTCTGAGCTGGTGGGGGAATTCTTCGACGGCATTGACATTGACGCGGGTGCAACCTCACCGTTGTCGGACGAAGAGGACGCTGACGTGACAGTGGTTGATTCTCTGACCAATGCTGAGAATCATCCAAATTAATCTGCAGCATTCTAAAACAGCCTCCGCCGCTCTGCTCCTCCGACTGACAACCGAGGAAGCAGAGCTCGTTCTGGTCCAAGAACCCTGGATTGTAGACGGTAAGGTTTGCGGACTCAACATCAAAGGATATCGCTTAGCGTATATCCAGAACTCAGGTAAGCCTAGGGCTTGTGTCATGGTTAAGAATAGTATTAACGCTCTTCTCCTTCACAGGTTCAGCGATAAAGACACCGTCACCATGGTCGTCGAGATGAACTCGATGACCATCTGGATCACGTCATCGTATCTGGCGCATGACTATGGACTCTCTCCCCCTCAGGAGCCCATCGGTCGACTAGTGGCAGATGCGAGACTGCGCGGAGTTCCGGTCATCATCGGTGCGGATGCCAACTCCCACCACACGATGTGGGGCAGTTCCGGTACCAACGAACGGGGTGAGTGCCTCTTTGATTTTATTATGAGTAATAACCTAGTCATAGCAAATCGGGGCGATGAACCAACCTTCCTTACTTCAAACAGAAAGGAGGTGTTGGACGTTACTCTGGTCAGCTCAGATTTCTCTACTAACCTTAAGGACTGGTTTGTATCTCAGGAATGCTCCTTTTCGGACCATAGATACATTACCTTCACTATCGACACGAACGAGTCTCCCCCTGCCATGACCCCTCCGGTCAACAGGAGGAACACGAATTGGACCATTTTTAGAGAGAAACTGCGTAACAGCCTTCCCTCTACCCCCCCGACTATAACGACCCGTTTCGACGTGGATAGGGCTGCGGACACACTGTCAACCGCGCTTAGGGCGGCAGCCACATCCTCCGTCAAACCCGCTGCCCATAGGGGCAAACGAAAACCGCCCTGGTGGAGCCAAGAGATCGATGATCTACACCGATCTTGTGGCAGGCTCTTTAATAGGGCGAAGGCGACAGGCGAATGGTCAATCTACAAGGCCAAAAAGAGGGAACTTAAATACGCTATAAGGCGAGCGAAGAGGGCCTCGTGGAGGAACTACTGCGCCAGAGTAGAATCCTCTGCCGAAACGGGCCGTCTCCGTAAAATTCTAAGTTCCACTCACAAATCCCTTGACTGTATCCGACGGACTGACGGATGCTGGACTACGTCCAGTTTGGAGACGCTTGAGCTTCTCCTTGACACTCACTTTCCAGGTAGTGCCACCCTGGGTGGTCAGGCCTTTTATCAGGTCAACGAACCACTGTCTGGAAACTGTTCCCCCCTGACTCTCACCCTTGGCCAAGTGCAGTGGGCTGTTAGGTCTTTCGAACCATTCAAGTCACCAGGACCGGATGGTATTATCCCGGGTGACATTCAACATGGGGAGGAGATAATCCTCCCTTGGTTGCTTGCCATCTACAATGCTAGTCTTAGGCTCCTTTATATCCCTTGGAGCTGGAGAATATCTAGGGTGATTTTCATTCCCAAAGCTGGGAAACCGTCCCATACTGGGGCGAATGACTATAGACCCATAAGTCTGTGTTCCTTTCTTTTGAAGACACTGGAAAGAGTCCTTGATGTTCATATTAGGGCCTCGATTGATCCAGCGCTTCTATCCGTTTCCCAACATGCGTATACGAGAGGTAAATCAGTGGAGACTGCACTTCACTCCCTTATCTCTCGGGTGGAAAAGTCCATGCACGTTAAGGAATACACTTTGGCCATTTTTCTGGATATTGAGGGTACATTTAATAACGTCGACCCGGACGCTATCCTTAGGGCTCTTGGTTCTCTGAACTTG
Source organism: Sarcophaga caerulescens (assembly GCA_927399465.1). Taxonomy (NCBI): domain Eukaryota; kingdom Metazoa; phylum Arthropoda; class Insecta; order Diptera; family Sarcophagidae; genus Sarcophaga; species Sarcophaga caerulescens. The sequence goes on from OV656869.1 coordinate 6,971,541, forward strand.
GGACAGAATCTGGTCAGGTTCATCGAGCTTCTCCTCAAGTCGAGGATAGTAACCTCCACAGTGGGGGCCACTAATTGTCAGAGAATGGTTCGTAGGGGCACACCGCAAGGCGGTGTTCTATCACCACTTATCTGGAACCTTGCAGTCAACTCTCTCTTGAGAGGGCTGGAACACTCTGGCAACGAAGTCATAGCTTACGCTGACGACATTGCCATTGCTGCGTCGGGAATTTGTCCGCAGACACTGTCGGATAAGTTGAACTTGGCGCTGTCAATCGTACTGGACTGGTGTAGGGATTTTGGACTGTCTATCAACCCCTCTAAGACCGACACGATCCTTTTTACGAGGAAATATAAAGTTCCGACCTTCTCTCTTCCCATGATACGTGGGACCAGACTTACGTTGAGTCCCGAGGTTAAATATCTGGGCCTGATCCTCGATCCCAAACTCAACTGGAGGGCGAATCTGGCTGCTAGGGCACGCAAGGCGGCGTGTGCTGCTTACTCCTGCAGTAGAGCGGTCGGAACCAGATGGGGTCTTCGCCCAAGGATCATGCGTTGGATATATTCTACGGTCATCGAACCCAACCTCTTATACGGCGTTGCTTTCTGGTGGACTGCTCTGGACAGACAACACAACGTCAGACTCCTTGACAAGGTCAGAAGGTCTGCCGCCATTTACATAACTGGTGCTCTACGCACCACCCCCACGAAAGCCTTGTTCGCGATGCTCAACTGGCTTCCTACTGTGCTTCTCGCTAAGCAGGCGGCCAAGTTTACTGCGACTAGACTTAATGCTTTGTCTCGCTGGCACATTATACCTTCTGGACACTCCACTATTCTGGAGGTTGATCCGGTGGCCCCTGCGAACATGGACTATATCACTGCTGAATATTGTCTTGACAGATGTTTCCACTCTCTGATTCCGAATAGGAATGACTGGAATCCTAATACGGTCATCCCCCCGGAAGTCCTGGATATATATACCGACGGCTCTAAAATCGACAATGGTGTTGGAAGCGGTATCTACTCTGGGAAACTGAACCTGAATATTTCTCTCCGTCTGCCGGACTACTGCAGCGTGTTTCAGGCGGAGGTGATGGCGATCTACCGAGCCGCTCAATGGATCCTCGTCAACGATGCTCCTTTCACTCGCGTCTCGGTCTTCTCTGACAGTCAGGCCGCGATAAAGTCTCTATCGGGTTTCGTGATTAACTCTAGGATCGTTAGGGAATGTCGTCGCTGTCTAGACCTTCTTTCGGGGCGCTTCACCAGTGTCTCTTTGGTGTGGGTCCCCGGGCATAGTGAAATTCCGGGTAACTGCAGAGCCGACGAGCTCGCCAGAGCTGGTGCGCTCCTGCCGGAATCCTCTTCTGTTGAATTGGGTATACCACTTGCCTCGGTCAAACTGACCATTGCGCGGAAATTCTTTCGAGACGCCAACCTATCCTGGGTCAACGAGGAGTCCTGCTCCACCGCTAGGCTCACCTGGCCCTTGATGGATAAAAGGCGTACCAACCAATTACTTGGCCTTGGTCGTGACGTCATCTCGACTACGGTGGCCGTGCTTACGGGTCATTGCGTCATGGGCAAACACGCGGAAAGAATGAGGCTCCCTTTTAACGATTTCTGTCGTGGATGCAGGTCCTCTGAGGAGGAGGAGACTGTTATTCACTTTCTTTGTCAGTGCCCGTCTCTTGCTAGGTGTAGATATAGGTTATTTGGCTCCCCATTCCTTGTTAGCTTAACGGAGCTATCATCCATTGATATCAAGGATATAGCTTCGTTCATCAAACTTTCTGGCTGGTTTTCCAGTGCGGGGTAGTCGTGCTTCCGTTGTGCAGCCCTTGCGCTGACCAACTTCTTCCTTTTCCCTGATTGTGGAGGAACTTGGTCAGTACAGGGACTGCGTTCACCCGTGGCATCACAACGGGCCGCTATGCGTGCTCAAGTGAGCTTTGTGACATCAGAGCTACCACTCCGACCTGACCTGACCTGATGTATATATACATACATAATTCTTAATTTTTTATATTTTTCAAGAATTATTTAGTCTTTTTACTTAAAATTTAATTTTCTTCGAACAAATGTAAGTATATTTTTGTTGATATTTATTACAAATTTTTATTTACAAATGACAGCTGATTTTGACAAACGTGCGGGAGCTTCACCACAAAAACAAAATGCATGTTGTTTTTGCCTTGTTGTATTTGTTGCCGAGGCGCTGTCACCTTATAATCAATTCGCCTTGATTAGTTTTAAGAAAATTATTTGGATTCCAAAATAAGTAAGATTAAAGCATCTAACATGTCATCTGATAGCCTTGAACGAATTTTGTAATCAATAAACGCTGCCGTTGAAAAACACCTAACGCAATCAACTCTTGTTGGTAAAATAGTTCCAAGATAGCTTGTATATGCAGCTTGTAAATATTCACCTCTACCACCTCCTGATGTAAATAAATCTATTTCTTTGGACAGTTGAGTATCTAAGTCAGTAACCCTATTAATTGATTTTATAGGGCTTTTGCATTGTTCGATGGCATCAAATAACTTTTTAGCAATGGAAGTAGGGTTCTCCTCATCTGAGATGCTATTATCGCAGTCGAGTGATATAGAATATTTTTCAGGACCTTTTGCAAAACGCAGGATTAATGTCTTTAATTCGGATTTTATTAAGGTCGTATCCAAATCTTTATCAAAATCAAAAATGTTAATGCAGCATGAATTCACAATCCCGAAAAATTCCGGGACAAATTTTAAAAAATCCCAGGATTCGGGATTTGTGAATCCCGAAAATCCCAGGATTTTGAGTTTCGGGATTTCCCGATTGGCATCCCTAGTAGGTACATATATACATTGCATACGAATATAAGATAATTATGATCCCATGTTCTTTTCCCAATAATAATTTTGTTTATTAAATTTCTTTTTCTTGTTTTCTTACTTTTTATTGTACTCCGGTATTTTTGAAATGGAAAAGTACTGAAAAAAGTACTAAAGTACTGAATTTTTCAACATTGCCTATTAGCATTTAACCAAAGTTCTAGATCAATATTATAAAAAAAGAACATATGCGAAAGATGAAATATGATGTTTATATACATTGTACATAAATAATTGGTCATTACAACCCTTTAGTCAGGATTACGACTTAGCTTCTCACACCACTAATGTTACGTGTGTTAATTTCATGAGTGCCGGCACTTACAGTTTAAAGTGAATTCCGAACGACAGATTTTTTTTGAGAAACTTTCCATGGCAATTTTATTTACTCTCATTGTTTTTGCCAGAAATCTGCTGAGAGGAAGTCGTCGAAGAAATATTTTTCACATTTTCATTTTGATGTCTGACCTGGGATTTGAACCGAGGCCTCACGTGTAATAAGCCAACACACTAGCTACTAGGCTACGGCGATGTCATACAAATTGAACATTGTCGGAAAAATACTGTGTAAAAGTGTAACACAAAACAACTTCATTTCAATTCAAGATTTTAAAAATATGAAAATTTATTTTTAAACTATAAGATGGTAACCAAAAATGTTACGTTCATTTGGCTTTGTGAACACAGTAATTTAGTTTGTGGTTTGGTGCTTTACATACTACTTGCATGCATGTTTCCTCAAATATCTATAACGATAAAAATTATATTTACATTGGGTTGTTCGGAAAGTAATTTCGCTTTTTCCCGACAGAGGATTTAATTGTATTTTTTTGCACCCAACTTCACACTTAAGCCGTATAATTTTTATATGCTTTGAGAGCTCATATAGTAAGGCTTGTGTATGCAAGATTCCAATTAATTCTACGCAGTAGTTTTTGATTGGTGGCCTTTTAAATATGCAGAGCGATAAGCAGTATTTTCAACATATCTTACTGTTTTACTACAGAAAGGGTAAAAATGCTGTTCAAGGCAGAAAGAAATTGACCAATGTGTATGGAGAAGGTGTATTAACATTACGCCAGTGCCAGAACTGGTTCGCTAAATTTCGATCCGGCAAAAAAAAAAGAAACGAAATTACTTTCCGTACAACCCAATAGATAAGTAATTGTAAGGGCCATTATTACAACTTGCCGTTAAACTTGGGTTTAGTTAAAGGTACCTTTAGCTAAAGGGAACTGTAAAGTTACCTTTAACTGATAACTTACAGATAAAATAAAATTAAAATATGGCAGTGCCGGAGCAAAGTCGATAAAACTGCTCAATTAAACAAGTTTTCTTTTAACACAGTGGCAACAGCGGACTTTGTTTTTTTGTTGTATATGCTCATTTTGTTTAAATTTAAAGTTGCCATATCGAAAATAGTATATGATATGGCAAGTTCAAACATAAAGTGACCTTTAAATGTTAAAGGTAGGATGATGTTCCCTTTAGCTTAACGATCACTTCTATCTTATTGGATACCAGAGATCAGCAACGAGTATTCAAAACGATGAGTAGATTCGAGTCATACTTATTATTTCTGATACTTATACGCATTCATACTTATTTTAATATGATACTCATACTACTCATACTCAAAGTTGGAAGTACTCGTCGTATTCATACTTAACAATACGCATGATGTTATTGACTTCGACTCGTCTCTACTTAACATTTACACGAAGCACAAAATAAGTATGATTCGCGTACGAACACTACTATACTCACAAGAAGATTGTGTGTATGCTTTGCTTGTTGTCTCTGTCTTTCCTTTCTTCTTTGTTTGTATATGCAACAATAACAAAGGCTGTAAATTTTGATGAATGATTCGAGCCACTCGAATCACTTATAAGTATTATAAGTATTTTTCTAAAGTTATGAATCAGAATGAGTAGGCGTATGAATCAAACACATTTCGAATGTTTTGAGTTTGATGTCAACGTTGTACTCATACTCATTGTAACCTATACTTATAAATCAATGCTGTAGCAAGTACGAATGAATCAGAGTAGTTGAATTTCAATTCTGTTGATTCACTCATACTCAAAATTGCATGAGTGCTTATGAGTAGCGGAAAAACGATTCATTGCTGATCTCTGTTGGATACTCATAATAATGAAAAACAATTTATCTGCCCGTTAAAATCCTCGCTTTAGTTAACGGCAAGTTGTAATAATGGCCCTAAATAACTTAAAATTTTTGATATTAAAAATAATAAATTATTAAAAAAAAAATGAAAGGTCATCATCATAGGGCAACAGACAGAAGCCGTTGTTGAAAAAAGATCAATGAAAGTCTTATGGTGTGAGAGTGCATAGTCAGATAATAGAATAGTCACAATTGACACAAAAGAAAATCTCAACAGTAGCTGTACGGAAATGGACATAGGGGTCTTCAACTTTAAGGAGGATAAACATACGAGTAAGACAGCAAAGAACTTATGTATCTGAACAGAACAATATCGAAATACTGGAATGAACGGCTTAAAGCCTCGATCTGAAGTTCATAGATCACTTGTAGATCATACTAAATGACAAAATTTCTATGGATCTTCGAAGTAACATTTAAACTTTTTGGGGGAAAAAAAAAACTGAGAGATGTTCCTACACAAATTTTTAAAATTTGACTTTATGTATATCAATAAGGGAGAACTACTAGGTACTGATTAATATATTAGTTATTCATATTCCTACAGTTATTAATCAATACTTTGCTTTGTTTTTTTCAGAACTGTAAGCAAGTTGCATTTTAATTCACTTAACTTTGTAGAGAAATTTATTATACAGTCGAACTTCTATAAATTGAATCACCATTATCCAGAAAAAAAAACTTCAACTTTGGGAGTTAAATTTAAAAATTATCCAAATTAAATAAACAACAAATACCTTTAATACCAATTCATTTTTATTTATCACTAAATAACTTTAAGCTATTTGTAATTTTGTAAAGGTACTCTACATATACATATTTATTTACTAAAATACTGAGTAAGTTTTGACTGAATTTATTCACATTAGCTTTGAGCAAAAAGTGACTCTAATTTGTGTAGTGCTTTGTAGTGGTCATCTTTTGCGTTTTCATTTGTATTCAAGAATACATTTAAAGTCTTAAATGAATCGTTTATAACTTGTCTGGACGGTTGTCTAACTGTTTCCTCAACTTCGTTCTCATCGCTATCTATGTAAAGGGTGATTTTTTTTAGCTATTATCTTTTTGGCAACACTGGTTTAAACAGCTCACGCACGTTTCGTGTTTTGTTTCACTGTCAAACATCTTCAGTTTGGTCTATAATTTAACCATGAATCGTCTTACAAACGAATAACGCTTGCAAATCATTGAATTTGACATCATTGTACTTCTTCAAAGATGCTGCGAATCGTAACGTAACTGTGAATGGTGAGCGCTACCGTGAGATGATATCCAACTTTTTTTTGCCCAAAATGCAAGAGCTTGACTTCCATGACATGTGGTTTCAACAAGACGGTGCCACATGCCACACAGCACGCGTAACAATGGACTTATTGAGAGGCGAGTTCGGTGAACATTTTATTTCACGTTCGAGACCGGCCTAGATCGTGCGATTGAACGCCTTTAGGCTATTTTTTGTGGGGCTATGTTAAAGCTCATGTCTATACAGACAAGCCCGCTTCAATTGACGCATTGGAAGACAACATTGAAGCATTTATTCGTGAGATACCGGCCGAAATGTTGGAAAGAGTATGCCAAAATTGGACTAATCGGATGGACCATTTGAGGCGCAGTCGCGGTCAACATTTGCATGAAATAATCTTCAAACATTAAATTATATGGACCGTACTATCGATTCAAATAAAGATTTCATGCATTTTTCTGAATTTTTAGTGTTTTTTTTTTTGAAAAATTTTCCTATAGCTCTTAAAAAATCACCCCTTACTATAGGGTCCGCCAAATAACTTTTTTTTTGTGAAAATGCTTTAAAAAAAAACTACTGAATATTTTCTCAAATTTCTTTTTTTATTTGAAAGTACAATCCTTCCAGTTAATAATGGAAAATAATTTCATTCAAATGGCTGCCTCGGCTGGCCATGCAGTAGCCTACACGATCGGTCTAATTTTTAAGCACATTATCGATTGTGTGCAGCTGTATTTCACCAATGGCTTCACGAATATTGTCCTTTAAAGTGTCAATTGTCTCTGGCTTGTCGGCGTAACACTTATCTTTAACGGCACCCCACAAATAATAGTCCAACGGTGTCAAATCGCAGCTCCGAGGTGGCCAAACGACATCAGCTCTGCGGCTGATAATACGATCTTCAAAAACAGGGCGCAAAACATCGAGTGTAGCTTCGGCTGTGTGGCACGTAGTGCCGTCCTGTTGAAACCAAATGTTGCCAATATCCTCCTCTTCAATTTTTGTGAACAAAAATTCGTTCAACATGGCCCGATAACGATCGCCATTGACTGTAACGGCCACTCCTTGCTCATTTTAGAAGAAAAATGGCCCAATTATGCCACTAGACCAAAATCCTCACCAAATAGTGACTCGTTTTGGGTGCGTCGGCTTTTCAATGTATGCGTGCGGGTTTTCTGTGCCCCAAATGCGACAATTTTGCTTGTTTACATACCCGCCAAGATCAAAATGAGCTTCATCTGAAAAGATGATTCTTTTGCCAAAATCGGCATCTTCTGTAAGTCAATCGCAGGCCCACTTAGCGAAGCGAAAACGCATTGGATGGTCAATTGGCTTCAACTCCTGAACCAATTGGACTTTGTATGGCGTCATACCAAGGTCTTTATGCAAAATTCGTCTCAATGATGTCTCCGAAATGTTCAATTGTTGAGAACGACGGTGAATTGATGTTGATGGCGCTTGACGCACACTTTCTGCCAAAGCAGCAATATTCTCGGGTGTACGCACTGTTTTTGGATTTTCACGCTTTGGTTTATCGATGAGGATGCCAGTTTCTTTCACTTTTTTTCACAAGATAACGAACATACGGAGCTGACGGTGCTTCTCTTCTTCCAAAATCCGTACGCAATTTTCGCACACATTCTGCAACATTACCATGATTTTCAAAGTAATGTCGCAATATTTCCCAGCGTTGTTCAAGCGTATACACAACCATATACGTTCAGCGGAAGGATAAAACTAATTATCTGTCAAATCAGACATGAGCTAAGTGTTACCATTCACGAAATAACCACTAGTTGAAAAAAAAAAACGTTAGATGGCGGACCCGATATATAATTACCAAAGGAATATAGATAAACTGGCTTCGGTGCTTGTTGTTGTGAGTGAACGCTATATTTAATTCTTTCACCAATTTAAAGCCATTTAAAAGTCGCATCGAAATAAATCTTCTTCGTTATTGGAACGTTCATTATGGACTTTTCACTGGCATTGGAAAACCATGGAGTTCAGACATTTTTAATAAATTCTAGAACTTTTAGCCATCGAAATCCAGACAAGGATTGTACTTTCAAATAAAAAAAGAAATTTGAGAAAATATTCAGTAGTTGTTTTTTTAAAGCATTTTCAAAAAAAAAAGTTATTGGGCGGACCCTTTAGAAAGAGATACACTCAGAATATACGAGAATAATAGTTTTGTATTTCGAAATTTGGAAAATGGGTAATCGAGATTTCCATGCATTACAAGTACATATTTATGAACCAGCGCCCATGCAAAATACTACCGATTCATTGGCCGATCGCCAACAATTACCAACCAAGCACTATATGCCATACCTGGAAATAAGCAAATAAATGTGGAGATAAAACACCACAGGTTGTTTGTCACACTTTGCATATACGTATATACTATATATACATATATATGTATATATATATTCATTATTAGAGACTATTATATGTACATAGGTAAAAAAAACCTAATGTCTATGTACTAATACCCATATACATATATATGTATATGTTTGTGACGTCTATTATGTACATACCACATAATATATTATATAGTATAAAAAGCATAAACATATGTATACATACATATACTATATATATACGACACGTGTTAATATTAAAATATGGATTTAGAGTTTATAGAGTACCTTTTTTTATTATTTTCTTGTTTTTTCTAAATCGAGTCCTTTGATTAATTTGAGTTTAGAAATATAATGTCATGAAATATTAAACTCTAGTTCAGCTTACAAAAAAAAAAAAAAAAAATATTATGCAATAGAATTGAATTTAATACACAATAAAAAGTGTTTAGTAAAGTTAGTTAGAATTTATCTTTAACGATACTAAGTAAATTTTAATTTTTTAAATTATATTTGAGAAGCTTTATGCAAATCAATTAAAAACAACTTTAATTAAATTACAATTCAGAATACAATAAACTGATGAAATTATAAGGTAAATATATATAAACTTACTAGAAAAAAAATTAATATATACATACAGTGAATCACAGTGAAAATGGCCCACCATGAAATTACATCAGTATTTGGTTAATATTTATTAAAAAGGAAGAAAATAAAATAAATATTTTTGTTTAAAATAAAGTTTATTCTTTTAATTATATTATTAATTCATTCAAATTTATCTCACAATGAAAATGGCCCAGTATATTATTATTAAAGAAATAACGTTTTTTTTTTTATTTTTAATATTTTGTAGGAAAGCCTTTTTGACTTATTACCGATTTTAAACTATTAGGAATGGATTCTACTAACTTTTTTGTGTAACTTGGAGAAATTTTTTTTGAACTGTTTTTGTTTCTGATGTAAAAAATCAATGAATTAATAATGTAATTAAAAGAATTTTTAGTTCCTTATATTGTATACCAAATAAACTTTATTTTAAACAAAAATATTTATTTTATTTTCTTTCTTTTTAATAAATATTAACCAAATACTGGTGGGCCATTTTCACTGTGATTCACTGTATGTACGTATAGCTAGAAAAGAAAGTATATGCAACGGAACAAATGGAGTGATTCAAATAGTTTCGTCTTTAATTTTCTTTATTTTTTTTTTTTTTTTTTTTTGTAACGACATACCAAAATTGAAATTATACAAAATCCTATAAAATACTTAAAATTTCGCCATAAGCATCAATAATCAAGTTCTTTTTGCAGTCATGCAATTAATAGTATAAGGTGAAGGTTGCGCTTTGTTACACACTGTCCCCCCTTTTTTCAGCTTCTTGTCTAAGGCCCTTTTCCAACAGCAAGCGCCACAGTTCCTGATACATTACGCCCGGCCATTTGCTCTTTGCGATTTTCGTCTGTTTCAATAAGACTTACAAGTTATCACTTGTTTTATTGGAGTACCTTATAGTAGAATATAGATATACATATGTATATATACAGTAAAACTTCGATATAACGAACCTTGTTATAACGAAAAACTCAATATAACGAATTATTTTCTGAGATCCTTGAAAAAACCTCTTTACTGCAAAGTTTTTCATACAAAAATGCACTATAGCTATAACGTAGAAATACTGACCCATAAAACCTCTATATAGCGAATAATTCGTACCAAAGCCTTTATACAACGAATTAATAATGAAGCTAAATCAGTCCCGGCTATGCAAAGCCTCTATATAGCGAAGTATTCTCTCAAAAGTGTCTATATAACGAAGTGAGAATAAAAAAAAAATAAATTTTGAGTAATGTTAGTCCCGTTTCAAAAACAACAAAGTCTAAATGCGTTTGCAAGTGCCATTGCAAAGCCTCTGTATAGCGAAATACTGATTCAAAAGCCTATATATATATAACGAAAAGACTATAGTTATAACGAATTTTATTCGTATATATTCTAATTTCGTTATACTAAGGTTTTACTGATACATATTTATAACGAAAAAGTAGCTATAACGAAGTATTTATTTTGTGATACCCTTCAGTTTCGTTATATCGAAGTTTGTCTGTATATATATTGTAGTATATTTACATATACACATATAAATATGCATATATATGTAAGTATGTATGATATATATTAAAATATCTATATATATATTTGTATTTATGTATGTATGTGTTTATATATATATATTATATATACATATATATTTATTTATATATATATTTATATATATCTATATTCTTATATACATAAATAAATATGTTGTATTATGTATATATTTCATACATTTATATATGTATATTGTACATTATTATATAATTATTTATATACATATGTATATATATATAATATATAAATATATATATATAAATATATATATAGTATATATAGTATATGTACACGTATATATATATGTACATTCTATCACTCACACTGCTGTTGTCATCAAGTTCAAGAAAACTCACATACTCACATCTTCTTCAATTTTTCTGTTTCAAATTTCACTACACAGTCATTATGTATTTGTGCATATCCTTTAAGAACACAAAACTACTTATTTACCCCTTTTGATTATTTTTGCAATTTTACAACGCCTTCTTTTCAACTTTAAACAAATAATACAATAAAACATCATATATAGTACTTCATTTGATTAGTTTGGCTTTGTTAACATTATTACCACAACTTCAGGCAACTATATGGTTATATAGTATGTTTGTATTTTAATTTTATTTAATAATATTGAAAATAAACCCGTAATATACTAATTATTCTTTATTATGATTATTTTTTAGTAAGACACAAATTATTTTTTTTTTTTATTTTAAATGTTCTCATGACTTTTGGTTTGTAAATTACTAAAACGCGTTAAAATCCACGTCGCTGTTAGTCATTCCATTAATGCGACATGGTGAGACGTCTGAGAATAGACAAGTGTTTTGTCAACTTGCCAAATTCGCGAGGATATGATTAAAAGGTTACCAGACACGTTTATTATATAACGGTACTAAAATAATGTTTGTTAAGGTTTACAATTTCCTTGGTAGTTATCATACCCCAAAAGTTCAAAGCAGTTTACACGATATTTATATTTACCAATAATTGGTTTAAATTTTTTGTGACAGCGCTATCTCACTTCGCGGAAATATGTAATATAAATAAATAAAAGAACTAACATAATTCTTTTAACAGTCACAGACAAAAATTATTTGATATGGCATCACGGTATGTTTCCATCACATTTCTAAGCAACCCTTAAAAAATCAGTTACTTGGTGGTGGATTAAACTTTGTCATCAATTTCATTTCCATGGATTTGAAATCTGTAAAAAGCCTTTTACATGACATGTATTTTTCTTCTAACTTGTCAAATTTCCCTTAGCTTAATGTGTACATGTATGTATGTATCCAATAATACTATTAAAATATTGCATCTGAGAAAACTACTGTCAAAACAAAAATTAGAGCATGCTCTCTGATTAATTTCAAATATCTTAAAATTTTTATAAATTATTATAAAAATCGAATAAAAAAAAACAATGCCAATTGCTGACAAATCTTGAAATATACTTATAATTTTATTTATCGTTTACTTATGCAATGATGTTAAAGGCCCCTTCACACGATCACACAAGTAATATGATCTGTCAAAATTTTGTGTAGAAGAGTATGGATGTGATCGTCTAAACGTACTATGTAATGAAACCATCACACATTGAGAGAAAATACGGATGAAAATTTTGACAGTCGTATGGCTCTCTTCATTTTTTGAAATGATTTAAAAAACAAGCAAGTCGCATTAGATCAGGGATGTATTTTTATGTAAACACATAGAAAAAAAGTGTAACAGCTGTTTTCATTTTACTTTGTTATTGTCTTATACCGATCATGTAAACACAGAAAAAATAATCATACGACTATTATTCTCTTTTTTGAAATACGGATGGAATTTCATTTTACTTTTTCATCAGACTTTACGTATTACTTGTGTGATCGTGTGAAGGGGCCTTAAAAGGTTAACTAATGACTCGCTTATGAATGGGCGCAAGTTGCCAAAGCGACTGATATTGAGTTGCTATTCATAATAGATCTTTAAAATTTCTTTCAATTCAATGGAGATATCCGCACGAGTTAGTTGGCTTATTAGACGTATGGCCACGATTCAAAACCTTGATCACACATCTCGAACAAAACGAAATATTTCCTAGGCGACTCCCTCTCATCAGATATGTGGCAAAGACTATGAGAGTAAATAACATTGCCATGAAAAATTTCTCAAGAAATCTATCGTTTCGAGTCCACTTTATATTGATAAAAGTAAGACACACACAACATAAATGGTGTGAAAAGATAAGTCGTAATCCTGACTGACTGGTCATTACAATTAAAAAAAAAATTCTAATAATATACGAAAAGACTTTGAACACAAAATAAGAAATATTGGAATCTGTGAATGTGCTTTAGTACCTAAGATGAAAATCAGTACAATGAATAAAACAAATTAAATAGCTTTCACTTTGGATAATCAAAGCGTCGTTTTTCTATTTTTTACATTCGTAATTTTTAAATTTACCGGATTTATCCTTTTACTTAATTCTTCCATTGTTTTTTTATAATTTTACAACCCTGCTTTTGATTCTAACGCATCAGCAAATGAAAAATTACACACAGAAAAAAAACCCAATGTAAAATTAACATGGAAAAATGTTGATTTCAAATCATAGTAAATTTTCGAAAAAAAATTTTAATAAATGTAGTTTTAACATTGTTTTTTATATTGAATCAAAATTAAAAATATTAATTTAATCTCAGAAATAGCTGATTTGACATTTTACACTTTAAAATAAAATTGTACATATAAGATTTAACATTTTATAATGTTAAAATAACATTTTTCACTGTTGATTTAATATAATGTATTTTTATAGTAAAAACAAAAGTTTTTAACGTAAAATCAACATTGCGTTTAGTTGATATAACATGGGCCATTGTTAATTCAACATTATATTTACATGTTTCGATCTTGAGAAACATGTTGAAACAATATGTGACAATTTTAATTGTGTAACGAATAGCGAATAAAATTGTTTCATGTTAAATCAACAACACTGTTCATTTAAATCAATATTGGTTCATGTTAAATTAACATTTACAAATAATAGTTTTTATATAAATTATAAATAACATCGGTTCAAGTTAAACCAACATTTTGTTATGTTAACCCTTTCATGCCCGTTGTTGCCTATAGGCAACATTGTACATATTTGCTCATAAATTCCGTTATTATATAATATAAATTTTTGTAAAAAATTTGTTTTTTGAAAACAAGTTTGATAGAAAACGCGTATTCTAAAAAAAATGAATGAGTTATCACTACAGGTGTTCAGTTAATCGGTATTTGAATTTGCGTAGGCACGTGCCAATACAAAATTGAAAAAATATAATTTGTTCAAACTTATAAAATAACGGTAAATTTTTGAATTTTTTTCATAAAAAGTGTATGAATAATTAAAAAGCAGGTAAGAGAAAAATATAAACAAAAAAGTGCAAAATATGTTTTTCCAGTAATTTTTTATCTCAATGTAGGCAACATTGGTCCATAATGTTTAAAATTTACATTAAACTTTTTCTGCATTAGGTATGCGTCCAAAAGGATTGTCTCAAAGAGAAATACAAAGAATTGTGGAATTTGACTGGAAGGAGTCTGAGAATGATGATGGTGGCAGCGGGAACGAAGAAAATACGTAGCTGATTCAACAAAAGCCGTACGTTTTGATGACAAAAGTCATTCTATAGAATGGGGAGCAAAAGGCCTATGTAGACTACGCAAAACCGGAATTCCAAGTTCCAAATGAACTAAGTGTAAAGTACATTTGTGCTCATTCCACAAAAAACTGTTTTCTTTTCTATCATAATAAATTAGAATGAAAATAATTTAAAAATTACGAATATATAAAAATAAGTCTTTCATTAAAAATTTTCCACTACTGCCCAATGTTGCCTGTAGGCAACATTTTATAACGGTAAAACCAGAATACGTAGGACTCTGAATTTAATAACACTTCATATTTATGCCATGTTTGTTAGTCATGGCATGTCCTTAAAAGTATTTTAGCTCTGGCCGAAAAAATTCGGGCATGAAAGGGTTAAATCAATACCAGTTAATTTGAAATTGACATTGATTTATGTTGAATCTACATTGTATTCTGTTAAATCAAACTTATACCATGATGGAAACATTTCGAACAAGATTGAAACAAAGTTGTTGAATTTTCAATTAACATGAAAAAAAGTTGAAATCATGTTGAATTCTGCCAAAATTACCGCTATTTTGGAACATAAAAAACTTTTCATTCATATATTAGTAAAGCTTGAATAGGTATTGTGGTGTATTATAAAAGATTTGCCAATAATAGTGGACGAAATTGTCAATAACTTCCCCAGTGAAATAAGAGTAAGTTTTAATTTTAAAAAAATAGAACAGAAAAATTTAGTTTTGTTTCGTCAAATAGGAATACTATTTTATACGATGAGGTAGAAAAGCGAATCCAGGAGGTAAACTTTGGGATAAATATGTTAACCAAAAGGCAAAGCGTGCACGTTCATTAGTTAAAATTTAAAAAAATTCAGATGCTTCAAACTCCAATTCGCTGATAGTAATTCTGAATTTGATGATTCAATTTTACTAGCTTTAAAAGCTTCACTTTCGAGAGATAATATCGATTTCGTACCCAAATAAAAGTCATCTTCTTCTCAGTACATGGAAGGTACTTATGGAAAAAATTGTAAGCTATTACAGCTTATATCTTAAATACAAAAGGTCTAAGGAAGTTTTTACAAATTCAAAGAATACTACCGAGCAAAGTAATTATATATACACTAGAGCCCCGACTTGCGTCGTAAATGGGGACCGGAGAATTGCGACGCAAATTGAAACGACGCAAATCGAATCAAATTTTTCTATACAAATGCATTGAAATTCATCAAAATGAAGCAAAAAAACTTAATATTTCGGATAAAACAGAATTATGAAAACATTTTTCATTATTTTATTAACTTCAGTAAAGTTTTCTTTAATTATTATAAAGAAATAGCAAAAATATAAATTAACAAAAAAAACTTAACAAAAATCAATAAAATTCATTTATAAAAAAAAAAATTTTAAAGAAGAAATTGTGCTTTGTTTAGTTTATGTGGTGCTTTCTTCAGATAATAAATTCAAATCAACAACACTCCATTTGATTACGTGGTCTTACAGGTTTGTTGAATTTTTAGAGATTTTTTTGCTGATATGTTTCCTTGTAACAACTAATGGCTTGGTCAGCAGATGCTGCTACGTCCTCGCTCCGATTTCCGTCAGGATCGTTTTCAGAAAATATATCCAATTCATGGGAAATTAATTGCATAGCTTTCGAAATATTGGAGATTGTAATTTTTTTTTTCCTCTAATGTATTATCAGTTATCATAACGTCATCTTCTAAAGCATGCTGAATATTAATGAATAATAAATTTTCATTATCAAGCTCCTCATCGTGAGACAGTAAAAGTTCATTAATGTCATCCTCTTCCATTCCTTCAAATTCGACTAAATTTAATCGACGCAAGTTGTAATTGCAACAAAGCAAGCTGAGTTTTGTCAATTTTTAAAGAGCGACGCAAATCGAAACGACGCAAATCGGATCGACGCAAGTCGGGGCTCTAGTGTACTTATTTTTTAAATTCATATTTTAAACCACCACCTTATTTCCAGAATCATTAGATTATATACATACTATTCAGCTAAATTCAGTTATTTTACCAACCGCACGTTTTTCGGATAAAGGACGAAAGAATACAAAAAGATTTCCATAACAGACGCCAACGAGAGTTTTATTGTTCATCTTATCGCTATGTATTAATGATTATGAAAAGGTAATATCAGAACTTAAAGAGAAATATTATAATAGAAATTTAACTATTCAACCTTTCATAATAGTTGTAGGTCATAGTATTTATAACATTGAAAAATTTTACGTATATTTTGATAAAACACTCGCAAAATGTGATTCGTTTTTGAAAAGTTTAGATACTTGTTTTAAAATAATTAATACATTGTCTTTAGAATATCCAAAAGGTTGCCAAGGTCCCTGGCTTTTTATTCAAGAATACTTTTACGAAATTAAACCTATTAATGATAGAAAATTATCAACCATTTACTCCTTGTTTAACTTTTTAAAATAAATGTTTGTAATTAATTAAACATTAAAATATCACTTATTTATTTTATATTATAAATATAATATATATATTTTTATATAAATAAATATATTTTTAAAATGAAAATTAATAAACGTTATATTTTATATGAAAACAAAAATAATTTCTTTTTATTGGGCGGGCTTAATATAAGCAGAAAGTCAATATGATTTTCATGTTATTTCAAAACTAGAATCCTTTTGAATTAACAAGAAAATTTATGTTGAAATAATATGTTTGCATCTTATTTCAATATGAAATTCAAAGTTGAAATAAAATAATTTAATGTTATTTTAAACATAAGATCATATTGATTCAATGTGAGAATCATGTTATCTTAATACTAATTAATGTTGATTTGAATGGTATCTTAAAGTAAATTCAACGTGATCTCACATAAGTAGCAATGTTGTTTTATAATGTTTTCAAGTTGTTTTTAATTGAAAAATAGTTATTTTTGGTTTACTGTAAAGTCATGTTGAATTAACTTGAAACACCTATGGAGCAAAATCATAGCTGAAAAATGTTGATTTAACCTTGTTTTCGGCGTTTTTACAATGATTTTTTTCTGTGTGTTGGAATCTGTGAATGTGCTTTAGTACCTAAGATGAAAATCAGTACAATGAATAAAACAAATTAAATAGCTTTCACTTTGGATAATCAAAGCGTCGTTTTTCTATTTTTTACATTCGTAATTTTTAAATTTACCGGATTTATCCTTTTACTTAATTCTTCCATTGTTTTTTTTTATAATTTTACAACCCTGCTTTTGATTCTAACGCATCAGCAAATGAAATATTATTATGTTTACACTGTTTGCTTCCGTTATAACTTTTTTTCAATCTTTGCACATTTTCAAATTGTTTTCTTTAATTTTTTAACATAATTCATTATTCTGATTCTCAAATTAGATTATAAATATTCTCACATAATTTTTTTAATTTCCGCGCATTTTTCAAATGATTTTATTGCACTAGAGCCTCAAGAAGTTGCTTTATTTCATTTTCCTTTTATATTCCTTCTGCGTATCCAACTATGTATTAGACAATTTGTAGGTCATTTTTCTCCTAAAAAAACATGATTTTTACTTTTTGATGACATGACTATAATCTAGAAATAGAGTTTTTAGTAATATAAAGTAAAAAAATCAAATTGTAATTTTTGGCCAGTTTTCTGAAAATTGCCGTGGCAGTCAACGTGTTAAGCAATCATCACATATAAATCTCACGTAATTATTCGCCTCCAAAAGTTTTGCCAAAGATTGGTTTATTTCCGTAAATTTAGTTGCACACTCCCATACACCTTACACCCGTTTCCTTACATATCGATGCTTTATATTTACTGCAATCAGGCACAGTGGCGTAGCTAGGTAACCAAGGGCCCTGGGGCAAATTAAAAAAAGGGGCCCCACTGCTATGTAAACTGATTAGATTTTATTAAATAAAAATATGAAATATACAAAATGCTAAGCTACTTAAAGCTCCTTTTTGTGCACTACAGGGCAGGCAATAAAAATATTAAACAGTAACAACATAAATTACAATTAATACATACTTGGTGTAGGTATGGCTAATAAAACGAAATAGAGAAGATTCGGGCCTACCAACTGACTAAATAAAAATTATATTTACAATTTTTTCCTAGCTTTAGTTTTCGCAAAAGTATCAATGACTTCGTTTAAATCCAGGCTTGATGCGGTTGTGTTTTCAATTGCTATTAGCGATAAATGTCGGAGTCGAGTTTTTTTTTATTATTTTTAATTTGCTAAATGACCTTTCAGCTGCTGCAGAAGTGACAGAAATAATAACATTGCTGTAAATACTTCCGTTAGGTCGCATTCTAGTACTCCATATTTGCTCATTATCAAAATAACTAAGTTTTATTGCAGATATTGATATTTATTGACCCTACCGGACCATCTAGTTGGATTTAGTTTTCTTACGAGTGGTGTCCGATTCACCAGTGAATTTTAACAGTAGATCCCAACGTTTGATGCTATTTCCGAAAAAGTTATAGAAATCTTGCAACGTTGCGAAAAAAAAATCTGTATTTCCACACAACTGCTAACGGTATCATTTATTACCAAATTTAAATTATGAGTGGCACAATGTACGTACTGTGCGTTAGGTTGGATATCCTTAATATGTTTTTGTACACCATTATGCACAGCACTCATCACAGTGTCTCCATAATAGCCTTGCCCTACACATTTTTTAAATCAATATTTTGGTCGATAACTAATGTTGTTACTTGGTTCACTAAATCTACTGCGCCATGTTTGTTGGCTGCATAAAAGCCTAGAAACACTTCTTTTACTTCTATATCAATTGGCTGTCCATTTTCCGATTTGGTTATTATTGCAACAAGCTCTCAATTATTTCATTTTGAATTGTTGCACTCAGATATCGAATAACCTTTGAAGAACCATTTTCAAAAACGATGCTTCTTTGAGAATTTCATTTTCAAGTTTCTTGTCGATAGTATAATATCGTTTTTTTTTTTTCAAATTCATACACAGCACATGCTTCCGAATGGCCACTCAAACAACTGTGTTGTTTAGTTCTTTCTGATAAATGCTTCCAATCTCGAATTCCAGTACACCAAACTTTATTCCTTTGTGTAGCAAATGACCAGCAGGGTTGACAATAGGCAGCGTCTGGTATTTTGGAAGAACACAACCAACAACGATTAACTGGTCCATATTTAGAACACGAAACATAGTACGATTTTGAAAAACACCTATTGTTCTGGTTGATGTCTGTTGAAAAAGGTCCTGAAGGCTGTAAAGGCCCCATATCAAGAACTTGACGTTTTTCGTTATCACTTAATCTTTTGTTCGTGAAGTTTCCCAAATCATAAGAAGATTTGCCGTACACATTTTTGAAAAATGTAGAGGTCTGTGGTTCCTCCAAACTCTCCGCTCTTATGTGTGTCATGCAAACATCAACCACGTTCATATGATCGGCGGCGGAGGTATCTCCAACTTCAATAATTGTCGAATCTTCTTCATTAGGCTTCTCAACCAACACTGCAGTTACCACATTATTATTAAATGGGAGAAATTTCCAAAAGTTCAGTTCGATCGAGATTTCTGATAAGGATTCGAGGGCGCCCTGAGCTTGAGGGCCCCGGGGCATTGCCCCGCCTAGCCCCTAGGTAGCTACGTCACTGCCATACACCCGTTTCCTTACATATCGATGCTTTGTATTTACTGCAATCAGGCATTGTGGTACATATTTTAATTTAAACTTAAACTATTCAATAGTCCTGTTTATTTTTCAAGCAAATTTTTATTATATTTATCACTTTATTTTATTTTTATTTTATAAGCGTAACTCAAAAAACACATCTGCACTCTGTCATACACACATTTTAAATAAAAATATTAATGGAATGTAATATGTAGAGCCTTCTTTCTTACTTCAAGCATTTTACACAATAAGTTCATCATTCTTTTCCTTTAATGTAAATTCCTTGTTCTCTATTTCAGGCAATGAATCTAATCTCTTTAGCATTTCCTTTTGATAAACAGCAGGAGATACAACAGAAATATTGGATTCTGTATATACTGTTACGTTTTTACCCTTTTAAAAACGTTAAAAATATGAGTTCGTAGATTGCAAATAAAATAAAAATAAATATGTGTTTAGTTTCAAATCAATTCTTTATTGTTCGCACAATTCCGTGTGCCACCTTTAACGATTTGACTTAAACAATAACTTCTTTCTTTCTTCTTTCACACTCTTCCTCGAACACAATAACAATTGTTCGTTATTCTTCTCTGCTTACAACCTTTTTGTAAGCAACAATACGGAGATCTTAAAACCACAATTATTCTCTTCATACAAGACTGACTGAATTTTCACTGAACTCACGTGTCTTCACACAAGACTGACTGAATTCCTACTGAATCGCCGTTGCCTGCTCTGTCTTGCCTTTTATATCGCTGGATCAATAGTGTGATGAATACTCTCGAAGGCGAATGACTGCCTTCGGGAAATATCTAAAAATGTAAACAAGTTGTTTTCATTATTGTTGTTTGTGTATCTTGTTTACTGTTTACTTGTACCTGATGTCTTGGTAAATTGTAGCATTCACATGTAGGCTGATGATGTTTAGCTTTATAGGAGTTCTCGTATTGAGAACATTAATCTTTGTATAGACCTGATCAACTATGATTTACGACAAATTGACAACTGGGCCAAGGCTAATGGGCATTGCATAAATCCCTCCAAATCAAAATGTTTCTAGAGCAAAGAGAACATTTGTTGTGCCGCACATAATTGTCAGGGGGAATAAAATTGAACTTGTTGAAACAGCATCCAATCTGGGTCTTATCTTCAATGGTCGCCTAACGTGGACTAAGCATATTAAAGTCATCGTTGGCAAAGTTTACGGTATGCTTACGGTCATTACTCGATCAAGTGTCCTAAATCTTAGAAAAAGCCTCGGTGGGAAATTTGTCACCGAACTTCTTATAAAACGGCGGAGTGCCGAACGAAACAAGATAAGCCCGTAAACGTAAACAAGATTACATACGAAACACCAGAGTCGATGGAGAGTCTTTCTAAGATCGTCAAGATAAACAATATGGCCAGCGAAGCTTTTACAGATTCTGGTAGTGATCGTTGTTTAATGCGAAAAACTTTTTCCACCCAATTTGGTCCGGATGTAGAATGTGAAATCATTTTAGAGGGATTTGCAGGAGGATGCATATATCTGTAAATCTAAAGTCATTAAGAAAGTTCTAATGGATGACACTGCAAGTGATACAGAGCTTAATTATCGTTGAGGATGAAATGATAACGCCAACTGTACTAATCGGTCGAGACCTGCAGTGCCGCAAGGGAAAACGAAATGAAATGTTGGGTACAAAGCATTAATGCGATAGAATCTCAGGGTATCTCTGCACCTGTCGAAACCGAACAGTTGGAAATGGTACTGGACGAACATAAGAAAAGTTACGCTGAAGAAATAAATGAATTAGAAAAATACAACTTAGTGCAGATGGAGATAAAATTAACCACCACAGTACCGGTATGCACGGTATTCACGAAGAAAAATAGTGAACACCGTTTATAGGTGGACTACCGATAATTAAATAAAATAACCATCAAGATATCATACCCTATGCCAGTGACAGACGAACAATTTGCTCAATTTTATAGAAATTGTTATTTTACTACATTGGATATAAGAATGGGCTACCACAAAATTCAAATAGAAGAGTCATCTTAAGGGTTCATTGCTTTCGTCACCACTGATGGACATTTTGAATATATATTTTGTCTTTTGGGTTGGTTAATGCAGCTGACATGTTTCAAGCTGTGATGAACCGTGTTTTGGAGTTTAGGGATCCGGGTGAGGTATTGGCGTATTTGTATGACATTGTCATCCCCACCAAAACGGTAGAAGGCATACATCGTCTCGATAGGGGAGTACTTGAGCGTTGTGGACTTACCTTACGTTTAGACAAGTGCAAATTTCTGGCGAAGGTTTCATATTTGGGTCACTCGGTAAATGAAAACGGAATTACACCTGGAGTCGAGAAGATTAACACTATTAGGTTAGGTTAGAGGAATTGTACTTGTCAATTCAAATGGGGCGATGCTCAAGATCGATCGTTTACGGAACTAACTGAAGTCCTATGCAAAATCAAGTACTGGACCGAGGTTTGTAACAATTTTTAAGTAAATCTGATTAGCTTTTATAAACCTCGACCGCCATATTGGATTCGCCATTTTGAATTTTTTTAAATCTGAATGAAGATCTGTAATCAGCGACCCCAAAAACCCCTGAGTAACAATTTTCAAGTAAATCTGATTAATTTTTAAGGACCTCCGTAATGTGTTTCTTTTTCTCTTGCGCCCCTTGACATAAACCCACCCCCTACTTTAAGGGTGCATGCAATCAATTTGGCTTTGGGCTCATTTTAAAGAGCAAAGATCAATTGTCAATTTCTGACGATAGCGACGTCACTGTTTAGCTCTACAATTTTTCTAAAATGCCCAAAAACGCTATTTTTAAGGGTTTCAACACCCTTTTTGTCGAAAACCTGACGTGATGGAAAGTTTTTAAACCCAGATTCGTGTTCAGCGCGCAAAATGTCTTCGCAAAACACCTGGAGCCATCTTATTTGCAAAACCCATACAGGGCTGTGTAATTATTTACTTTAAATGCTAAAAATAATTTTTTTTTGAACACCAAATTTAGTGAATCTATTTTTGTGAACAGGATAAAATTGCTGATTTGAAGAATATTGATGAATATACATATAGTTTTTTTACTTACGATGTTTTAAAGTTTTATCTTTTTATGTTATAAGTTTATCAAAATAAAAAAGAAATAAAAATTAGTAATGGCGTTTTTCTAATGTTTATGTTTTATTGGTCTCAAAGATGTTAGATCATGGTGAATCTTTTTATTGAACAGCACTGTATATAAGTATATATAAAACTATTATATTTGTATATATATTTATATATATGGGCAATTTCGTGTCAAGTGACCCAATTTTTAAAATCGATGTCTTCCGATTTGGATGAAATTTGCACCAAGGTTAGTACTAGTGGATAGTTGGCCAGACACAAATTTTCAAGAACTGCCGGAGTTAGAGGGGGTCAAAGTTGGACATTTTGGTCATACAGGTTTTTTTAAAATTTTTCCACTCGCATCCCATTAAGTGACCACAAAGCTCTTAAAGGAAAAGAACTAAGCTTTCTTTGAGCAAAAAAAAAAACATCCATTAAAAAAAAATATAGTGCATATGGTAAAATTTGAAAACTTTGGTTTTGTGTTAAAATATTTTTTTTTATAGATATGCCTCTTGCTACTAAGTGCCCACAAAGACCTTAAAGGAAATGGTCTAAGTTTTCTTTTGAGGAAAAATAAAAAAAACTCCATTTCGAAAAAAATGGGGGAAAATGAAAATGGTACATGTGCCAAATATTGAAAAATCTTATTCTTGAGTTAAAAAATAATTTTTTTGATAGATATCCCACTCGCATCCCATTCAGCGATTATGAAGGCCTTAAAGGAAATTTTATAAGCTTTCTTTTAAGCAAAAAAAAAAAAGGCCCAAATTGAAAAAAAATTAAAAAAAAATTAATTTAAAAAAAAAAAATAAAAAAAATTATTATTTTTGGAAAGATTGAAGAAATAGCTATCTAATATCCTTTGGGAAATTTTTGCTAGGACCAATAGGTGAAAAGTTACACACATTTTAAAAAAACCCTGTATGACCAAAATGTCCAACTTTGACCCCCTCATCGGAAGACATCGATTTTAAAAATTGGGTCACTTGACACGAAATTGCCCATATGTAACTGAAAATAACTTATGACACTAGGAATGATTGACTGATGTTTGATTGCTGCATCTTGCTTATCTCACTTAGAATCGAGTAATATACTGTCATGTCAAGAAGACTTTACGATAATGTTTTACACGTTATAGAATTTAATTTACTGTGTATATACGTATGTATGTATGTATGAATGCTTCGAAGTAGGTTATGGTAAAAGGTACATATGTATGATTATGTAAAGAATTTAGCTTCCAAATGTCAAATAAAATCAGTTTTTATTTATTGAATCTTTAGTTTCACATTGAACGGGCAATTAGTAATAAAATCCATACTCTAAATAATCCAGTCAAAACCAGGAATACATTTAGTTTTCGTAGTCATTTGAAGCAGTGATTAAAACATTTACAACCGTAGGCAAATCTCCCAACTTTTTCATCTGATCCTTGAAGATTAAATTAAGACTTCCCAGGCCATAATATCGTTTTCCATTATTTTGAAGTCCAATTCTCACATACTCAAATAGATTTATTTTTCTTACTATTGACACCACTTACATCCATCCGAAAATAGAATACTACTCCAATATATGGGCCAGATCCCACGAAGTTCACTTTGATGTTTCCCGACCACGTACAGGAAAGGGTGACGGTATCGTATCCAACTCTATTGATTGATATGAGCACCTTTACAACTTGGCTAGTGTTATAGAAATAAAGAAACTTGATACTAGAAATCAAATGTTTTCACATTGTTATCGTCTTTTCCGCAGGACACATCTATTTGTGGTCGATTGGTTAATGGAACGCACTATCGCTATGTATGTACATATAAAATAAATAAATCCAAATTTAATTTCCATAAACACTTTCCCTTTTATCTCTCTCCCCTAAACTCTTTATGTCAACTGTAACACATACACATACATAATTGATCATTACAACCCTTCAGTCAGGATTACGACCTAGCTCCTCACAGCACTTATGTTGTGTATCAGTGTTGAAAAATTCAGTACTATAGTACTTTTTTCAGTACTTTTTCATTTCACAAATTCCGCAGTACCCCCGCGACGCTTTCAGTACTTTTTTATTATAACACATTTTATGTCTTGCGCTCTTCAGTTATTAATGCATAGCTAACATGTTCAACGTAATGCTAAAAGTAGAATTAGGCTTTAGTCCCGCTTAGCCAAACGTCCATGGAACACGAAAAGCAGTGAAAACGCTTGCGGAACCGTAATGTAATTTTAGTAAGCATTTGCATCGCTCTTCATATTTTAAAAACGAATGTATGTTACATTACGTTCCATCGACGTTTGACTAAAAGGGGCTTTCACGTTTTGTTACGTTTCGAATCAGCTGTTTTTGCCTTGTATGTGAAGAACACGAAGAAGTCGTTAGTTTTTCTGTTTCGTGCCGTATATGTATTAAATATAAATAAATAAATAGTCAAATAAGTAGTGTGCGGGCTTACTAGACGTGAGCCCACGTTTTAAACCCCATTTCGGATATCTCCATCAAAACGAAATATGAAAAAATATTTCTCTCGAGACTTTCTTCTGGCAAAAACTCTGTGAGTAAAATAAAATTGCTATGATAAAGTTTCTCAAAAAATCTGTCGTTCGGATTCGACTTTCAACAGTAGGTCCCGCCACTCATGTATAAAATTAAAACACACAACATAAGTGGTCATGGAAATTAGGTCATAATCATAATTGAAGTGTTGTAATAAACAATTTACAAAAGTACCATTTGATGCAAAAAAGTACTTTTTCAGTTACATGTCAGTACCATTTCAAAATTTCAGTTTTGCAACACTGTTGTGTATGTCAATTTTGTACACGAACAGTTTAAAGTCGACTCCGAACAACAGATTTTTTGAGAAACTTTACATGGCAATTTTATTTACTCTCAGAGTTTTTGCCAGAAATCTGCTGAGAGGCAGTCGTCGAAGAAATATTTTTTTTGTGATTCGATACGAACCTACTAGACTACGACGACTGTAATACAGTGCACTACATATGGAGGGCTATACCCTGTGTGCTGGTTGCTTACAAAAAAGGTGGCTACATATTCACCACTTTTGATACAGTTTCGCCTTAAGAATTTTATTAAAACACGTTTTCTTTTTTCAAACTATTTTCGTATACAAAATTAAACATAAACATGTTTAACCTTAAATTTATTCATGGTTATGTACTATTATTTTGATCAACCTGGCATAGTTCCAGGGTTGCATCCCTAGGATTAATCTGCAAGTCTTCTGTATACTATTTCGGCATGTCTGGCCTGTACTCAGATGCTTTCTATATGAACTCTCCATGTCAATTTAATATCCAGTGTTATTCCTAGATATTTTACCTCCATTTTTAGTGATATTATCTAACCCAACAGTCGAATACACTTCCATTCAGGAAGTTTTCTTCCTCCAAATGGTACTATTGCCCGAGGTTATGCTCAGGCCCACTGTCATGCATATATAGGGTGATTTTGATATTATCTTTTTGGCAACACTGGTTTAAACAGCTCACGCACGTTTCGTGTTTTGTTTCACTGTCAAACATCTTCAGTTTGGTCTATAATTTAACCATGAATCGTCTTATAAACGAACAACGCTTGCAAATCATTGAATTTTATTATCAAAATGCGTGCTCTGTTAAGAAAGTTCATCGCGCGCTTCTTCCATTTTATGGTCAGTTTAATCGACCCACTGAAGCGGCTAGTCGGGCTATTGTGACTAAATTTCGCACTAAATTTACATTTTTGGACATTAAACCACCAACACGCTTACGTAGAGTGCGAACTGAAGAAAATATCGCAGCTGTATCGGCCAGTGTTAATGATGACCATCAATTATCGATTCGTCGCCGTTCGCAGCAATTGGGCCTCTGTTACTCAGCAACGTGGAAAATTTTGCGGAAGGATTTAGGTGTGAAGCCTTTCAAAATACAGCTGGTGCAAGAATTGAAGCCGAACGACCTACCGCAACGCAAAATTTTTGGTGAATGGGCTCTTGGAAAGTTGGCCGAAGATCCACTTCTTTATCGAAAAATTGTGTTCAGCGACGAAGCTCATTTTTGGCTCAATGGATACGTAAATAAGCAGAATTGTCGATTTTGGAGTGAAGATCAGAAGCATTGTAAATGCTACCAATGCATTCAGAAAATGTTCGAGTTTGGTGCGGTTTATGAGCTGGTGGCATTATTGGACCGTACTTCTTCAAAGATGCTGCGAATCGTAACGTAACTTTGAATGGTGAGCGCTACCCGTGAGATGATATCCAACTTTTTCTTGCCCAAAATGCAAGAGCTTGACTTGCATGACATGTGGTTTCAACAAGACGGTGCCACATGCCACACAGCACGCGTAACAATGGACTTATTGAGAGGCGAGTTCGATGAACATTTTATTGCACGTTCGGGACCGGTCAATTGGCCGCCTAGATCGTGTGATTTAATGACTTTAGACTATTTTTTGTGGGGCTATGTTAAAGCTCATGCCTATGCAGACAAGCCCGCTTCAATTGACGCATTGGAAGACAACATTGAAGCATTTATTCGTGAGATACCGGCCGAAATGTTGGAAAGAGTATGCCAAAATTGGACTAAGCGGATGGACCATTTGAGGCGTAGTCGCGGTCAACATTTGCATGAAATAATCTTCAAACATTAAATTATATGGACCGTACTATCGATTCAAATAAAGATTTCATGCATTTTTCTGAATTTTTAGTGTTTTTTTTTTTTTAAAAATTTTCCTATAGCTCTTAAAAAATCACCCATTATATAAAGTAATTTATTGAAGCTAAATATTATAAAGAAGACGACTAAGCTATTAATACTGACTCCAAGGGAAAGATAATTGTTAAAAATGCGCTTTACATAAAGTGCACATAAAGTCTCAGCGTCTCAAGAGGTTATCCTAAAGCTAATAATATTTAAACGTAATATGGTTCAATAACCTAAGTGCATAATGGAGTCCTCGATGAATATCCATTTTTTATTCCTGCTTTATTATAAACGAAGTAACTAACTGAAGTCGACCATTATTTATTTTATTTTTTTTTTTTGTCATTAAAAAGCGTTTTTTTTTTTTATTTTCTTAAAAATCTAAGAAATAAAAAACTGATTCTTTTGTTACAATAATTATAAAATAAAAGGTATAATTTTTTGTTTATATCTATATTAATTAAAGTTCCGAAATTGTTTTGATTCATTGTTTTTTTTTTTTTATCAAATAACTTCTGTAATATATAGTATGTCATAGCTTCAAGCCAACTAAAAATATTAGTATCGCCATTTTTATTGACTTTAACAACAATTTCTTTTTTTTAATTTTAGTTAAAACTTAAAACACGTAAATGTTAGATAATTATATAATTAATTATTAAATTTTGGCACATTAAATAGCTGTGATTAATTCTTTTTTATTGATTTAACAGAATTAGTTTGTAGTTGATTTTAATAATTAGGCTGTTAAATTTTATAAAGTTTTAAAACAAAGATATACCCATTGTTAACTAAACATCCATGGTACGATGCAATCAAATAACAAACAAAAAAAAATAAATATCCAACACCATTTTCACTGTGATATAAAATTTACAAGACTAACGAAATCACGATCATCGGGCAAAATATTAAAGTCTCTAATTTGTTAATTCAAAAACTTTTTTAAAATAACTTTTATATATTTTTATTATGTTATATTGAAAAGAGAATTATGTATTCTCTTTTATTAAGTTATATAGCACACTAAATTTAATTAGTAATTAATTTGATTTTAATTAAATTTTATTTCTTTTAAATTGCTTACGATCCGCTGTATCAATAATGATTTAAAAAGAAACTTTTAGCATATCTAGCAATCTATGTATTTGTTATCACGGCTTTTGGACTTGGAGTTTACGATATGAATCGTTAGATCTAAAGCAAAATTTTTCTTTAAATTATTAATAATAATATTTACTTAAGCAACAAATATTTCAAGTCTACATTTTCATGTGACACGACAGACGTACAGTATTTTCGTTAGTTTCATATTAACACTAGATATACTAACATTGACTTTGTGCATACATTTGTGGATACATATATTAATTTAACACATTAACTTTTATTTATTTTTTCCATCATTATATTTTTTTCATAAATATTTTTATTGCAAATAAAGGGCTATCCATTTCGTGGTTTCAAAAGTATGGGACTGGAATTCGACATCTGTCAAACTAAGTTGTGAAACAAATTTTTTTCTTTTCAGTTGAAAGTCTGACATTGACGAAAATGGATCGCTTAACTATCACACAACGCATAAAAATTATCAAAATCTACTACAAAAATGGTGATTCTGCCACAGCCACGTATAAGACAAAATTTTCTTCAGCGATGAAGCACATTTCACACTCGGTGGGTATGTTAATAAACAAAATTGTCGTATTTGGGGTTCTGAGAATCCTCAAGTAATTGAAGAGAGGCCATTACATCCAGAAAAAGTCACTGTTTGGTGCGCTCTTTGGTCCGAAGGTGTGATTGGACCTTACTTCTTCGAAAACGACGATGGAACGACTGTCACCGTCAATTCGGAGCGTTATGGTCATATGATAACCGACTTTTTTTTGCCTGCTATTGAAGAATACGACTTGGAGAATATGTGGTTTCAACAAGACGGTGCCACACGCTACACAACTCGCGCGAATATGGCTTTATTGCAAGAGGCATTTCCTGGCCGTGTAATTTTTCGTCGTGGCGATATCAATTGGCCACCAAGATCATGCGATTTGACACCATTAGACTTTTTTTTTGTGGGGCTACGCGAAAGACCGTGTTTATGCAGATAAACCTTCAACTCTTGAGGACTTAAAAACCAACATTCGTCAAGTTATGGCTGAGATACCACCGCCCAATATGTGTCAAAAAGTGATCGAAAATTACCGCAAAAGAATCAATGCTTGCAACACTTCGCGTGGAGATCATTTAAATGATGTAGTGTTTCACACATAATGTCAACGTTCAAACTTTATAATAAAAAAGAAATATCATGAAAAAAATATTTTATATGTGATCCATTTACGTTTACTTTTGAAACTACGAAATCGATAACCCGGTAGTATGGTTATATCTGTAGGTTATGTAAAAGACTTTCGATGATGTGGTCTCAAAATATTTGCTATATAAATTATAAAAATTATCCACTCCTTTTTTTTATTTAGAATGGTCATGACAAAAACAGATGTTTGTCTGTCACAATTACACTTCCTGGATATTGGAGTAGTCAACGATTTCCTTTGTCTGTAGTGTTATTTCACTATTTGTGTAAACCATTTTATTACTATGGAATGTACACTATAAAAACTTCTTTTCTAAACTGAGAAAAATCAACAAATTTTATAATGAATTAGTGTCAAACAGAAGCAATCGCATATTGACACAGCTATTGACATAATTAATAAACATGTCATAATTCTAATTTCTAAGAACTTTTCATCTCTTTCATGTTTAAGAGTCGAGTCAATGTCTGCAGATTTCAATTCATTATTACACAAAAGATCAGTGAACTTGACTTCAAGGTCTACCAAAAATAGACGAATCTTATAGCACATTTTGTTTAAACATGAACATTACTAGATCCAAAAGCACCTGTGCTATAATAAAAAGTTGTCTGAAAATTGAGAATGTAACCGAAGTCCTGAATCTACGATTGTCTATTGATGATACGTTAAACCTTAACTGAGAAATCTGCGATTCAAAGGTAATAATAAAAATTTCTGAAAAAAAAAAAAAAGAAATTCGATTATGGCCTCCATCAGCTTTTTAAATGTCTAGATCTTTTTAGAAGACTTTTCATACATTACATGTATATATATATCATAGATGGGCACTTTGCAGTACCAGTAAAATTTCAGTAAAAATTGATTTTTATTGATTACTGAAAAAAATTACAGTTACAAAAATGAAATCTAAATTTCATTACCAGTAAACATTTACTGAATACTGAAAAGCTTAATGCATTAGAATTATAATGCAGTATGACCATGTATGATATATATATATATATATATATTATATTGTATAAGACATTTTATATATATTTAAATACAGCTTAAAAGTTTTCTATTTTTCATTTAATATGCGGTACGCTATAGCGAAAAGAATTTTTGCTTACCGGTTATTTTCCTTGCAATTCTTTTAACAGTTTTTGGAACAATGAAACTTTGTAAATTGTTATTTATTACTAAAGTGAACTGTGACTAGTATATTATTCCATAAGTTTTGGGGGATGCGTATCTGATCGCCACCGGAGATTTGGCCTCTGATAGTTTGATTATATGTATGTATGTCCCATGCCACTCATTGTGCTTAATTAAAATATGAATAAAATATTATTATTCAAAATAAATAAACTTAAAAATATGTTTATACTTTAACTATTTCAGACTTTTTATTTTTCCCATTTTGGGGAATTATGTACTTTGCCTAAAATTCAATAATTATTTATTTATTTATCTTTATTATAATTTTTTTTATTTATGCTTGTAAGTAATTGTAACACTACGTTAGAAGTGAAGAATATTTATATATCAATCAATAATAATGAATTCGAATTATAGGGTAATTGTGAAAACTAAATAAACGGGTTTTAATTTTCGTAATCGCTATATATGTATAATCCATGTTCATGAATTATAGCATTTGTAAAATACATGTAATAAAAAATATTATTTTATATAAGTAGCAAATTAAAGATTTATTTTACTTAAATATATTTCTAATATTTTAAGCAAATAAGTGTGAATTTTCCTATGAATTAATTGAATTAATAGTAACATATTAGAAAGTTCATGTTTACATTTGTCCATTGCTGTATTGTTCTATGTATTAATATATTTAAAACTGTATAGTATGTCACAATAGATTATTTTCAGTTACAATGCGATATAAGGATCGTATGTGGAATGTGAATATTATTATTTTTTTTTTTATTATTTTATTTCTTTAGAAAATATCAGAAACGAAGAGATCATAAAATAATTTTATAGTAAATGAAACACAACAAAAACCAGTTTCAGAAAATATTAATTGAACAGATAATCACATCTCCAGATTACAAATAATGTTGGATATTTTAAATCTTTATCATAAATAAAATAATTCAAAAAATTAGGAGACTATTATAAATATAAGTTTATTATGTACTTTAAAAAAATAAAAAAGTAGAACAAGAAACTTATTAAAAACATTTTTTCTATAGTTAAAATTTATAATACATAATCCGTTTACAATAAATTTTGAGCTATGACGGTCATATCGCACTTTTGCGAATTATTCAAACTATATAAAGTTTAACGTAAATATGATAATTTTTATGAGGTTGTTACAGATTGCAATACATTATTAATTTGATTTTGTTCGGATAAAGTAAAGGACACGGCATTTAAAATATCTGATTTATCCATGTTTCCCTTAGCGGAAGAAAAATCATCTGTGCCTGTCGCCAGTGTTTGTGATGATTTATTTGTAGGGCTTTCCTTATTTTTCATCAATGTCGAGAAATTGTGATTTTCTGTGGAATTAAATTGTAGTTGATAATGTTGCTGTTGATTTGCTATTTTATGTGGCTGCTGTCTAATAAAATTTAAATTTTGTTGATACTTGATTTTTTCTCGTTCGTTTGTATCTTGCAATATTACGTTGGTTACATCGCTTATACATAGCGTTGATGTCACTGAATCATCATAAGGTATTTGTGATTTATTTTGATGTTGTTGGGGCATGTGTTGTTGCTGCTGTCGCCTTTCTTTGGCTTTTTCAATGTGTTTTTTACGTTCCTCTCTTGTCCAATAACGACCGGTCTTGATTTCAGATATGGTATCGTCCTCAGTTGTTGTTATGTCATTTCGTAATCGTTCAACATTAAGACGAGCACTGCGTTCTTTTATTACTCGATTTTTCGCTGGCCTTCTTACAATATAACGCGTTCCATCTGGGCGTCGTTTTACTTTCCAAACCATTGTCTCTTCTTCTTTTTTGCTGTTTGCTATTGTTGTTGCTACTGTAGTGGAAGTCTTTGGTATTTTATTGCTAAACGACAAATTATTTACCTAAAATTGAAAGATGATAATTTTCCAAAAAAAAATACAAAACATTACTTTTAACATATTAAATATTAAAAATATATATGTATGTATATGTACATATATATGAGTGCATATATTTCATTTATATTATAATTATATAATTTCAATTAAATTATACATAGTTATAAAAATTTTGATAAATTTCAGTCCTTAAACGTAATGCTTTATAAAAGTTTATAGGAATGGTATATATTATAAGATATTTTTATATAATTATAAGTTATAACAATAATTACATGTTATACACCAGGTTGTACAGAATTGTTTTAATAACAACCTTTAAGAAAAGATCGAATGTCCCAGCATACCAAATTACTCTTTAATAACCCAATATTTGCAGTTTCTTGGGCAATTATCATTCACCTTGTCTAAAAAGTTCCCTATATATTTTACTTATTTTCAGCAGAAGTACTATGGTATATTAGGGTGTCTGCCATCAAAATTTTTAAATATTGTAAAAAGTTTACACTGTGCTAAAAAAAACTCTGTTGTGTCAATTTTATTTACCTTCCTTTTTAAGATCAAACTTTTCGGTGTACAATATCACTATGCTGAACACGCAGATTTTAATACAGGGTGGGGCAAAAGTCGCTAAGGGATTTGAAAAATTAATAACTTTTCTAATTTAATTTTTTTTTTTATTTTTCTTTTTAGGACTTGTAAAATAAATCTGGGAGATTAATTATGGAAGGTTACAACGTTATCCAGCGATTTTGATGAACATCATCGATCAATAATTCAAATTCAACGAGCCTACCGTCGTCATTTTAATGTGCGGAATTCACCATCCGAATCAATTAGTGACACGTTTTCAGGAACAAGGCTCAGTAAGGGATCTTCCACGAAGCGGAAGACCACATTCTGTAATTAATGAAGCAAATATTCAACGTGTTCTGGAAAGTGTTGAGGAGAATCCTGAAACATCAACTCGAAGGCGCTCTGCTGAGCTGCAAATGTCTCGGCGGTCTTTACGCAGAATATTAAAGGGAAATTTCCATATTTTCCCATACAAGCTGCAGTTAGTGCAAGAACTAAAGCCACGAGATTCCCAAGAACGATTAAACGATTAAACCCCTTCGTGACTTTTGGCCCACCCTGTACAACTCTCCTCTTATTAACAAATCACTGCTGTGTGGCAGCATCGATCTTCGCTCACTTTATACCCCATTTTATACATATTTACTTCTGGTAACTTCGTGATCTTTCTTTAAGTGTTGCTGTTTTTGTTCCTACATATTTCTTTGTGTAATTTCTGTTTACCGCGTGAAACGCGAATTTTTTTGTTGTCTGTTTGCCGTATTTGTTCATTTTTGTTTAGTTTGTTTTTGTCCGCCTAACAATATGAAAAAATTTCTTATTATTGGAGACAAAAAATTAGGTTAGTGATTGCAAATTTAAATAAAAAAATTGTTTAGTTTTAATCGTTGTTGTTTATTTATTTAATAAACACATAATTCCTTTCATTATTTATATAACAATACATTTTAATTGAAAAGACAGGGCTATCAATATTATTATGTTTTATATTACAAAGGTCAACCTCTCAGTGTACAATAGCACTGTTTATACTACCTTATTTTATGTCCGACAACTTCGAGATCTTTCTATATTGTATTGTTTTTGTATTTTGATTTTTGTTTTGTTACTATTATCATATGATAATGTGTTTTTTTTTTGTAATTCCTTTTAGCGTACGATTGTGGGTTTTGATTTTGATTGTTTGTCTTTATTCTACAACTTCCCCCGTGGTAGTTCAATTTGATTCTTGATTCACTGCCGAATATGTTAATACATACTTATTTAATATTTTTATTTAACGTATTCGATAGTGATGGTCAAAAATCAGTGTGGAGAATGATAAGACTTAAAACAACGTAACTTTACACATTCCGTTAAACCCGAAGATGGAAATGTAGTAAGTCCTGGCTTTGTGTTCATACAATGCAACGCTCCAAAGCCCCCGATCGCTGTACCCAAATAGCTGCCCTGTAATACAAAAAAAAAAAATTGCTTCAGCCTTCCCAAAGCCCTAACTTAAATTCGGTGAAACATTTGTGGGCTCATAGTCGACATGAGAGAATCTACACCTGCAGGGATAACTAGAAACCAGGCTAAGAAGACTTCTAGTTGTTAGAGCAGCTTAAGTTTTTTAACGACTTGGAATATCTGTATTTTTAGTTTTTTTTTTAAAGAAAAATGTTTTAAGTTATAACCAAAATAGAACTTCCAAGCTTTACTTTAAAATAAAGAACAAAAAACCTCTTTTGTTTTTTAGTTAAATATTTAGTTTGAGGTACAAATTGTTCTCTTTCTGACTGTATATCTAAATTATGATTTCCATTCTCTAAGCCCTTACAATTTAGAATTTTAATGATAGACAGATAGAATTATAGTAAGGCTTGAAACAGGACCAAAGTTAGTCAAATATACATAGCTGGTGAGTATATCTTTCATTTCTTTTCTGTAACCAGTAAAAATTTTAAATTTTATATTGCTTTAGAAAAAAATTAATTCCAATTATGAGATGTGTTTTTAATAAAAAAAAGAAATTAATTTTATGTTGATCAAAAGGAAACGCGAAAACAATTTCTAAAAAAATTTAAGGAAATGATTATTAAACTTATTTGTTGCCATTAAAGTTCATGTATAATCCTAATTAGAATGACCATGGTAACAATTAACTAATTTTTATAGTAATACTAGCTGTACCCTGCGCGCGTTGCTGCACCACCAACTGAAATAAATTTGAAGGAAAGACATTACACAAATATCCAATTAATTTTGAGTCATTTTATTGATTTTGTTTCCCGTTGTCCAGATGATTCAGACGAACGGGCCTGAGTAGTACGCATTCGATCATTTTCTAATCTCACTTCTCGTTGTTCAAGTGATTTATTCGAACGGGTCTCAGCAGCATGTACTCAAAGATTTTCCAGTCTCAATGCTCGTTGCTCGTCTGATTCTGAGGCTCGTAATGCTCTTTTCTTCCGTGCTTGAGGTGTAGGTCGACCAATTACTTGTTATTCATTTTGAATAATTTTCAGTGGCGCCCTCTATCGGAAATTAATCGCACCAACTTAGAAACCTCCGTCGACTCATGCGCAACAACTTTGCTAAAGATCATATCATGATTAAATACACAGTTTACGATTTAATTCATTTTTAGTCATTTTCAGTGGCGCCACCTGTCAGATATTGGTCATACCAACTTAGAAACCTTCGTCGGCTCATGCGCAACAACTTTGCTAAAGATCATACATATCATCATTAAATACACAGTTTACGATTTAATTCATTTTTAGTAATTTTCAGTGGCGCCACCTGTTGAATATTGGTCATACCAACTTAGAAACCTTTGTCGGCTCATGCGCAACAACTTTGCTAAAGATCATAACATGGTCAAATGGATAGTTTACGATTTAATTCATTTTCAGTGGCGCCACCTGTCAGATATTGGTCATACTAACTTAGAAACCTTCGTCGGCTCATGCGCAACAATTTTGCTAAAGATCATACATATCATGATTAAATACACAGTTTACGATTTAATTCATTTTTAGTAATTTTCAGTGGCGCCACCTGTCAGATATTGGTCATACCAACTTAGAAACCTTCGTCGGCTCATGCGCAACAATTTTGCTAAAGATCATACATATCATGATTAAATACACAGTTCACGATTTAATTCATTTTTAGTAATTTTCAGTGGCGCCACCTGTTGAATATTGGTCATACCAACTTAGAAACCTTCGTCGGCTCATGCGCAACAACTTTGCTAAAGATCATAACATGGTCAAATGCATAGTTTACGATTTAATTCATTTTCAGTGGCGCCACCTGTCGCAAATTGGTCATACCAACTTAGAAACCTTCCCCGGCTGATGAGCAACAACTTTGCTAAAGATCATAACATGACCAAATAATGACGAAACACAGCATAGTGCAGTAGTTCTTGAGTTACTGTGCAAAAACACAAAAAAAAACTAAATATTGCGCCATCTGTCGGACGAACTTCAAACTCCATAGAGCATGTATATAAAGTTTGGTCAAAATCGGTGCAGTAGTTCTTGAGATACGGTGCAAAAACAAAAAAAAACTAAGTATTGCGCCATCTGTCGGACGAACTTCAAACTACACAGAAACACTTCTCACGCCCCATAGAACATGTATATTAAGTTTGGTCAAAATCGGTTTGTGCGTTCTGGAGTTATAGCGTCAGGAAGGAAAACCCGTCTTATTTTTATATAGTAGATTTAATTAAGTAGTGATAGTAATAGTTAAAACTCAGGTTTTTGAATTCCTTTCCGTTTCGTTAAGGAACATAGGGCTGTCATCAAGCATCTCGCCAATCTTTTTATTTTTCTGCTTTGTTTAATTTTCTGTTAATTCCGTTTTTCGAGTCAACATGTGACTGCCGTTACCTATAAACGATGCACTCTTTAAAATGTATTGAGTTGTTGTATTGTGTATAGTAGAACATCCGCATTGAGTACTATTCTATTTTAGCACTACTCGTACATCACCTCACCTCTACCAATATGTACATATTTATTTCCAATAGTTTATAATTCTTTTACCGAATGGATTTCAACTTATTTTTTTATGATTAAAACTCAAAACTACAAAGACAATATTGCAAAATACTCGATCAAAAAAATAAACCGTTGAATAACTCCTTACCTCTTGACTGCTAACAAAGTGATATTGACTTAAGTTAGGAGCTGTAAACTGCGGACAGTGTACTTGATCATGTTGCTGTTGGTAATAGGATTGCCGCCCTTGTTGATGCAGATTAGGTTGGAGTGACTTTTCTAAATTGAACTTCTGATTAAATAAATGTTGTTTAAGTAACATATTTCGATGGACATTTGTTTCTCTATTTACAGTCGATGGCATATGTATATCTAAAAAGCAAACAAACAATATGTTATTTAACCTTCAACATAATTTCATAATTATCGAAAATCACTTATTATTACGTGTACGCTACCCACAGAATAAAAATTAATGTAAGGGCCATTATTACAACTTGCCGTTAAACTTGGGTTTAGTTAAAGGTACCTTTAGCTAAAGGAAACTGTAAAGTTACCTTTAACTGATTTTCGTTATTACAACTTACAGATAAAATAAAATTAAAATATGGCAGTGCCGGAGCAAAGTCGATAAAACTGCTCAATTAAACATGTTTTTTTTTAACTCAGTGGCAACAGCAGACTTCGTTTTTTTTGTTGTATATGCTCATTTTGTTTAAATTTGAAGTTGCCATATCGCAAATAGTATATGATATGGCAAGTTCAAACATAAAGTGACCTTTAAATGTTAAAGGTAGGATGATCTTCCCTTTAGCTTAACGATCACTTCTATCTTATTGGGTACTCATAATAATGAAAAACAATTTATCTGCCCGTTAAAATCCTCCCTTTAGTTAACGGCAAGTTGTAATAATGGCCCTAATAATAACAAAATAAATAACAAAATACGAGTTTTGATATTAGCGACAAAAATTTTTTTTTTTTAAATATCGAATATACATACATAATTGGTCATTACAACCCTGCAGTCAGGATTACGACCTAGCTTCTCACACCACTCGTGTTGTGTGTGTTAATTTTATACATGAGTGGCGGGACCTACAGTTTAAAGTCGACTCCGAACGACATTTTGAGAAGCTTTTCACGGCAATTTTATTTACTCTCAGAGTTTTTGCCAGAAATCTGCTGAGAGGAAGTCGCCGAAGAAATATTTTCATATTTTCGTTTTGATGTCTGACCTGGGATTCGAACTCGGGCCTTCAGTCTAATAAGCCAACACACTACCTACTAGACTACGGCGACTTCATATCGAATATAGCAACAACAATATGATATGTGCCGAAACATGAAAAATCTTAGATATAAAGATAAATAATCCGAAATTTAATAAAAAATAAGTCGTTAGACAAAACGATGATGGACGTGGTCCTATTCAAGAACCTCGGATTTACTTAAATAAAATGCGAGGGTAATACCAAGGTCTAATTACTTAATTTACGATACTACTGATTCGTCCGGCACTGTAGACAAATGACTGACGCAGTACTTTCAGGTTATACGGACATATCAGGTTTTTTGTGGTTACCGAGTTAGGCATACGAACACTTTTTTGACGGAGCACTGCGCCATGAGAGGATATGTGGTTTCATCTCGAATGTTAATTGACTAGTGACACGACTCTGTTTTCCCCTTTGCCTTCCTTTTTTCTTACTTCATTACGTTTGTTTCTATCTCTTCTCTTTCTATAGTTGCCCTCCTTTTCTACTTACTTCAGCTTTTTGTTTTTAAATTTTTATTCAGCGTATATTATGTTTTGACTGGCCCATTCTCACGGAATGTAATCACAACCTTACCTTAAAAAACTTTTTCAGTCGAAAAACAAAATTGAACAAATTCCAGTTCTTAGAACTTCTGAGGAGTTAATGAAACTCATAAAGAATATAACATATAACAAAACCATATTAGGCGAACTAATAAACAAAAGGCAGAAGAGAGATACATAATTTAATGGGTCTTGTGGTGAAAGAAGAAAGCCTTGTAGCTAAACTGAAAGAGGCACAGATAACTAAAGAAGAATTTCCGTTATTAGAAGAAATAGAAGTTAAGTCTTCCTTAAAAATTCAAGAACTAGCCAAAATAGGCGCATTCAATTCAATAAAGGCATCCATATGACTATGCAGAAGACCAGCAAAATCCAGAAAATACTACAATGTAAAAAGCTTAATCACTGAACTTGCGAGTGAATTCTCTACATTGGAAATGTAGAAATGTATTAGGTTAGGTTAGTGTGGTAGCTTTATACCAAAAGCTCACTTGAGCACGCATAGCGGCCCGTTGTGGCGCCACAGGTGAACGCAGTCCCTGTACTGACCAAGTTCCTCCGAGCCAATGAGGGAAAAGTTGGTCAGCGCAAGGGCTGCACATTTAAAGCACGACTACCCACACTGGAAAACCAGCCAGAAAGTTTGATAAACGAGGCTATGTCCTTGACGTCAATGGACGATAGCTCCGTCAAGCTAACAAGGGTTGGAGAGCCAAATAACCTATTTATATCTGCATCTCTCAAGAGATGGGCATTGACATAGAAAGTGGATAACAGTCTCCTCTTCCTCAGCGGATCTGCATCCACGGCAGAAATCGTTAAATGGGAGTCGCATTCTTTCCGCGTGTCTACTCATAACACAGTGACCTGTAAGCATGCCCACTGTGATCGAGATGATGTTACGACCAAGTCCAAGTAAATGCTTGGTGCGCTTTCTATCCATTGAGGGCCAAGTGAGCCTAGCGGTGGAGCAGGTCTCCTCATTGATCGAGGATAGGTTGGCGTCCCGGGAGAATTTCCGCGCGATGGCCAGTTTGAACGACGTAAGTGGCATTCCCAAGTTGATTGAAGAGGATTCCGGAAGAAGTGCGCCAGCCCTGGCTAGCTCATCTGCTCTGCAGTTTCCCGGAATGTCGCAGTGTCCGGGGACCCAGATAAGTGTCACACTGAATCGCCCAGAAAGAAGGTTGAGGCAGCGGCAGCATTCCCTGACGATCCTAGAATTATCCGCAACTTTCGATAGAGACTTTATCGCAGCCTGGCTATCAGAAAAGATTGAGATGCGGGTGAAAGGAACTCCGTGTGCGAGGATCCACTGTGCGGCCCGGTAGATGGCCATTACCTCCGCCTGGAACACGCTGCAATAGTCCGGCAGCCGGAGTCAAATGTTCAAGTCCAATCTCCCAAAGTAGACTCCGCTGCCCACCCCGCAATCGAATTTGGAGCCGTCGGTGTATACATCCAGGAGTTCCAGGGGGACGGTCATATCATGGGTCCAATCGCTTCTGCTCGGGATCAGGAAGTTGAAACCCCTGTCAAAACAGTATTCCACAGGGAGATAATCGATATCCGGTGGGGCCACCGGGTCAATCTCCAAAATAGAGGAGTGACCAGAGAGGACGACGCGCCAACGAGACAGGGCATTAAGTCTTGTCGCAGTGAACTTAGCCACCTGCTTAGCGAGGAGCTCAGTAGGAAGCCAGTTAAGCATAGCGAACAGGGCCTTTGTGGAGGTGGTGCGTAAAGCACCAGTGATGCGAATAGTAGCGGACCTTCTGACTCCGTCCAGGAGTCTGACATTGTGCCGCTTGTCCAGAGCAGTCCACCAGAAGGCAACATCGTATAGGAGGTTGGGTTCGATGACTGCAGAGTAGATCCAGCGCATGACCCTTGGGCCGAGACACCATCTAGATCCGACTGCTCTGCCGCAACAGTAGGCAGCACAGGCCGCTTTTCAAGGCCTGGCAGCCAGATTTGCCCTCCAGCTAAGTTTGGGATCGAGGATCAGGCCCAGATATTTAACCTCGGGACTCAGCGTGATCCTGGTAGAAATGTATTAATAATTAAGAAACGCCGTATAAAAAACTTCAAATAAATCTGGCTACGGTCAAACAAACTCCAAAGGCGTACACATAGCGTTCTAAGTATTCATGCGAGACACATTGATCTTGGGTATTTCGTCAACAACTTTTCCAAGAGTTTCAAAAAACAAAGAAAAGGAGGAAGCTATTCTTTATCAGTCGAAAATGAATATTGGAAGGATACGTGGATTCATCAGGAGCTTTGGATGGCACCAGGACTATGTGGAAAGAATAATCCATGCATGTAACATTTGAATGAAATTTTTTTCATAAAACCATAAACGAAATTATATATTATATTTCCCCGTATTGTAAACAATGTTCGAAATTGGGAAAATCTTCCCCGGGAAAAAAGTAGGTATTACGAATGTCAATTAAAGGGAGATTGCAATGACAACTTCTGGGAATAATTCCGCCAAACAATTGAAAGTGAGTTCTGCTAAAAAAAATGTAAGTATATCAATTTTTTTTAATAAAAAATAAATTTAATCACATTTTACAACATAAATGTTAATGCATCAGGTCAAAAACAACAAATAAAAACAGCTCGAGATTCTTTTGAAAGAAATGGAAGCCCACCCTGATATCGCTTGTGGGATGTTCAAAGGAAGTAAAGAGGAGTTGAACCGGTTTTGGCGCAATTTGGAGGCGGAGTTAAATTCAGCGGGGCCACCAGCAAAAAGTGTTTCAGAGTGGAAGAAGGTATTATTGATAAAATTTATCTATAATGGTGTATAGAAATATTAAAAGTGAAAACATTATACAGGTATGGTCTGATCAAAAGAAATATGTTCGACAGAAAGCTGCCCAAAACCTTAAATGTGCCAAAGGAACTGGTGGAGATCCAAATATGGAGCAGAAGTTTTCTGCATATGAAGAGGCCATATATAAAATGATTGGTATGCAAGAATCCGTTGAAGGCGTCGGCAAAACATTTGGCTTAGCTTCTTCTTCTTCTACCACCAACAAACAAACAGAAGACGACATTGCTATTTCGGCTGAGATATTAATGGATGAAAATGCTGTCGGTTTGGATGACAGTTATAAAGATTGTTCATCTCAGTCACCAGCTAAAAAATTTAAAAAAACACCAGTTGAAAAAAATTTATCGCTCCATAGACAGGCTTTGTGATTTGAAAAAATATGAATTAAAAGAGCAAAAACGCCATAATCTAGAAATGGAGAAATTAAGAATAAGAGAAGTGGAAAATAAAATTGTAAAAAAACAAAAGTTATTAGAGTTAGAAAACTAGAAATATTAGGTATTGAAAATAATATAAAAATGAACTGTATCTGTGAATATGATTTTTTTTTTCAACTTCTAAAATATTAATTTTTTGTTTTTTAGCTTTTTACATACATACATATACATAATTGGTCATTACAACCCTTCAGTCAGGATTATTGACCTAGTTTCTCACACCACTTATGTTGTGTGTGTTAATTTTATACATAAGTGGCGGGACCTACAGTTTAAAGTCGACTCCGAACGACAGATTTTTTGAGAAACTTTTCATGGCATTTTTATTTACTCTCAGAGTTTTGCCAGAAATCTGCTGAGAGGAAATCGCCGAAGAAATACTTTTTGTATTTTGTTTTGATGTCTGGCCTGGGGCTCGAACCCTGGCTTTACGTCTAATAAGCCAACACACTACCTACTAGACTACGGCGACTTCAAGTGATTTTTTAATGTACAAACCGCAACTGAAGTGACTACTCGTTTTGTTTTCAGTTTTTAAATATTTATTTTTTTAATAAAGTATGTATTTATAAAAGAATATACATACATATGTATATCTGTTTTTTATTTACAACTAAGTTATTGCAGACTGTTTCCAATATTATGTCTAACAATTTGGGCTGCAGATAAATACTGCTGTGAGGCTAAGGACTGCACATCATTTTCTTCTATGCTGAAAGAATCTGAATCTGAATCATTTACAGTTGTATTGCATTTAAAATAAATACATATGTATATTATGTAACGCGCAACAGACATTTATTATTTGTGCTGCCTTTTTTGAAGTGTAATGCAGCTCTCTAGCGCCTAGAATACACCTCCATCTATTTTTGAGGAACCATTGGTTCTCTCAATTATATTGCGACACTTTGTATGCACTTCATTAAACTTCATTTCAACAGACCCCTCGTCAGGAGTTCTATGAGGGGTTAGAAGCCACGGTTCCAAAGGATATCCTGCGTCGCCTAATTAAAAAAATTATACACACATTGTTAAATAATGAATGTTATTTGCTTTCATTTAAACATTTACCAAGAAGCCAATAGTTTTTACACCCTCTCAGGTATTCATGCTCAAGATGTACTCGCAATTCGCTGCAATTCCAAATAAAAGAATCATGGCACGCGCCAGGATGGGTGGCATCAACGTATTGAATCCTTAGCTCATTATCACAGACCTATAAATATTTCAAATTTGTTGTTATTTGTTATTGATACTATTGAAAGCACTTACCATCATTACATATAAACTATAGAATCCTTTCCTGTTATA
The DNA here is from genome assembly GCA_927399465.1 of Sarcophaga caerulescens. Classification (NCBI taxonomy): domain Eukaryota; kingdom Metazoa; phylum Arthropoda; class Insecta; order Diptera; family Sarcophagidae; genus Sarcophaga; species Sarcophaga caerulescens. The sequence goes on from OV656869.1 coordinate 7,015,895, forward strand.
GTACAAGTGTGTGTTACTAGGGGCAGCTATAATGCGGCCATGCGTCCCATCAACGCATCCTATAACGCTAGGAAAGCCATGCTTTACGTACAGTGACAACGCAATTTTTCGTTTGTCCTCCTCTGTTCTGCATAGGTGCTCTTCAAAAATGTCTACGACTTCTTTTAGGACTTTACTTACACTACATTGTGCCAGAGATACGTCACAATCTTTACATACTCCTGTTTGATACCCACCTTCTGCAAAGAAACGTAAAGCCGCACTTACCTTACCGCAGACGACTTCATTCTTGGCTGACTGTGCGACTTTAACACCTCGAGCAGATATTTAAATGCAGGCTTATTTATCCTGTAATATTTTTCGAATCTATAATAAGTAAAATTTTCATTACCAACATAAACAATTATGTACAAAGGATTCTTATATACTTACAAAGTTTGCGGCATTTCAAATGGGTTTAAGTCATCACGCAACATTCTCCTTGCAATTCTTTGCTCTTTTATTGAACGTTCTTCTGCTGCTTCAACTACCAACCGAAATGCTGCACTAAACATTTTACTTTGTTCTAATATATTTTTTTTCACTTTTTTCACGTTCTATGACCTTTTTTTAATTTCTAATTTTAATTTGAAAGTTTTACGTCAAAACATAAAAGCTAAAAGCAAACAGCTGACTTCGAAAGCTCTAAATTCCCTTTCCCGTAATACTATTCTCCCCGTTTGTTTAGAATATGGAAATTTAATTCCCGGGAGAAATGAACTCCCACGGAGCATATTTCCCCGGGAAAATTCATAATCGGGCTGGTTATCTTTTGATTAAAATATTATACGAGACGCAACCAATGAGTTAAATACAAAATCTGGAAAAACGAATATCTAGTGGAGATACAAAAATACACAATGACTTCAAACCATTTCATGATCCCTATACAATAAACGGAGTATCTCTTCAGTTTTAGGGCCATTTTTTGAGATCAAGATTAATAGTGTTTTCACACCTAAAGTTAAAACCTGCTTTTAACATTAAAACCTTAATCAGCTGATTTTGCGTTCACACTATAAGTTTTCTTAAATCATGACATTCATGACATTTATGACTGTGAAACAGCTGTTTAGTACATCGAAAACAAGGTTGTATTTTATAAAACCTACTTAAAACCAATTCAAAAAAGGTTTTAAGATGGTTTTAATACAATAATTTTGTATGGTAAAACCAGGTTTTAATTATGGTTTTAACGTTAAAAAGTTAATTGAATTTGCATTTTTTGAGTGGGAGTTTAAACCCTGTAGAACTGCCAAATTTAAAAGCAAATGTGGCAACATTTTTCACAACAATTTGCTTTTGTATAGGACAAGAAACTGAACGCGATTTATCCTTAAGTAAAAAAATAATTTTTGAAAAATAATAAATAAATATAATTCATAATCACTAAAATATTTGTCTTATTCGGCTTTCTCTCACTTAAAAGCTTTTTTTAAATAAAATTTATCGACTACTTTTGACAGTTCTTAAGTAAGTTTAAACCACCAACGTATCAAAAACTCGATACGAAGATTAAAGTGAACTTAATCGTTAATCTCAAACTCAAAAAATGGCCCCTAGAGTTTAACTGTATTTTAGATTAAATTGTAAGTTGAGGCTTCTTTGAGGGTTTGAATTCTGTGTCGAGAGCCGACATCAAGACTCTCCACAGATTCATTAGTAGTTTGAGCTGGTTGAGAAGTGCTAGGGCTTCATCAGTGTAGTCGCGTTCTCTCTTTTTGTTTTGTTTGGTCTGTGTAATTCCTCCGCTTCCCATTCTCCCTTTCCTACTTCCTCTCCTTTTTCCCATCCCCTCTATTATCCTTCCTTTTTAAGGACGTTGTACAATGGGCCAATTCGACCTCCGGATACTGTACTTGTCCATTGACAAGTACACGTCCTCTAACCTAACCTAGATTAAATTGTACAAAATGTATCCAAAATTGAAGTACGCTATATTGAGGCACTTGAAGCTTTTTGTTGAGGCACATAATCTCATAGTGAAGCGATACCAAACCTCTCATATCCAACTCTCAGCTGCTCTTGACGATCGGTCGTGGGAGGTAAACGTAGTTTTTCTTCATATTGGTTACTTTTATGATAATCAAAAATATAGCAGGGTCTTCCATTAGGGACTTGCGACCTTTGACAGTTTATAACGGCCTTCTTGTTGAAGCTAAGTTTGTCAGATGCCCTCGTTGTGAAACTTCATAGACTGGAATCCAATCATTTAGCGAGATGCGCCGTATATATCGGGTCCGCCATCTAACGTTTCTTTTTCAACTAGTGCTTATTTCGTGAATGGTAACACTTAGCTCATGTCTGATTTGACAGATAATTAGTTTTATCCTTCCGCTGAACGAATATGGTTGTGTATACGCTTGAACAACGCTGGGAAATATTGCGACATTACTTTGAAAATCATGGTAATGTTGCAGAATGTGTGCGAAAATTGCGTACGGATTTTTGCGGGTATGCAAACAAGCAAAATTGTCGCATTTGGGGCACAGAAAACCCGCACGCATACATTGAAAAGCCGACACACCCAAAACGAGTCACTGTTTGGTTCGGATTTTGGTCCAGAGGCATAATTGGGCCATTTTTCTTCGAAAATGAGCAAGGAGTGGCCGTTACAGTTAATGGCGATCGTTATCGGGCCATGGTGAACGAATTTTTGTTCACAAAAATTGAAGAGGAGGATATTGGCAACATTTGGTTTCAACAGGACGGCGCTACGTGCCACACAGCCGAAGCTACACTCGATGGTTTGCGCCCTGTTTTTGAAGATCGCATTATCAGCCGCAGATCTGATGTCGTTTGGTCACCTCGGAGCTGCGATTTGACACCGTTGGACTATTATTTGTGGGGTGCCGTCAAAGATAAGTGTTACGCCGACAAGCCAGAGACAATTGACGCTTTAAAGGACAATATTCGTGAAGCCATTAGTGAAATACAGCTGCACACAATCGATAATGTCCTTAAAAATTGGACCGATCGTGTAGGCTACTGCATGGCCAGCCGAGGCAGCCATTTGAATGAAATTTTTTTCCATTATTAACCGGAAGGATTGTAATTTCAAATAAAAAAAAGAAATTTGAGAAAATATTCAGTAGTTTTTTTTTAAAGCATTTTCAAAAAAAAAAGTTATTTGGCGGACCCTTTATACATAGAATGCGATTTGCTTACGTCATGAGCAACTGTCATAATTTTAATCAAGAAAGGTAAAGGTGTGTAAGTTTTGCATATAATGAAACGTTTCAGTGTTTTCTTTAAATTTACATTAGTACATTTTACATTTTCCCTAAACTGCCTTATAATTAATAAGCCACCTATTTTGTAAAAATAAGTTCCTAATTGCTGCAATACTTTATTTTAGTTATATCTCAAGCTCTGTATGTATAAAAATTATTTTTATTTTTAAAATTGTAATAATGATAGATTTTAATAAAAAAAAAAAAAAAAAAAAAAAACATTTTACATTTACATTTTAGAGAGTATAAATCGGATCATTTTTGGTCTATATGTAATTGCAGATTTAATTCACTCCTAAAAATATTTTTTTAAGGAAAAGTGCGTTAGCAACATTTCACGTTGTAGAATTTTTTAAAAATGTCGTAATTCGACCTAAATTAGTAGACATAAATGTACAAACGCGAAAGGTGATTACCTGGAATATAACTTCTTGTCAACTGTATTATTTTTCTATATATGAGCAATGTATAACTTTAAGTAACTATTGATTATTAAATAAACTTACCCATTATAGACATTTTATTTGTCGATGCACTAATATTAGTTTTCGGAATATATGTGTTACCACCCTTAGGACTTGTTGTTTTACATTTTTCTTTCGGTGAGTTTGTTTTTTGGGCTTTTTGGTGCGTTTGCTGAAGTACAAGCCCATCATCAGATATCACATTTGTTGGTATACTTATCGCTGCTGTTGCCAAAGAAATATTTTGATCGCAACGATTTTTTGGATTTAACATTAAAGTTAGTGGGGAAACACTATTATTGGATCCACCGGTATTATAAGCACTAGAGGAATTATCTTGATCTTCTGTTTGGCAACTACCAGGTAACGTGTTATTAGGTACCACCCAGTCAATAGTACCGTTTGTTAAGGAGGTTGTTATACTTCGAACAGTGCCAGAAGCGCTTTTATGTCCAGAAGCTAAACCTCTACCGACAGCGTTACCATTACGGCCAGACTGCCTTGGCGCTGTTGTGGTACATATTTCCTGTACCGGTTTAATTCCCAGCCACTGCGCAACACGTTGTTTTTGTTGCATATTTTGAAACGCATCCGTAATTGTTGAAGATGTACATGAGGCAATTGCAGTAACATAAACTGAACTATCATAAGGTGAACAATAAAATGGCTCTGAGTCCGGTTCTGGATCTTCGGGAATTGTTTCGTAAATATGTTCAGTTTCATAATCATCTTTTGATTTGCCGCTTGGAACTGTGTTGTCTATTTTTGTTGATGATAAATTCATACTTTTTCCACATTTTAGGCTTGATGTTTTTCTTCCAATTTTACAATTCTTTTCTTTCTGTGCGTCACTTGCACACTTTAGTGTATTACTCTGATATGATGAATTTTGAAGAACAGTGGAGGCTGTAGTATAAACACAATTTTTTTCTTCAATCTTATCGTTCACTTGTTGAAAAGTTTCTTGTTGCACAACTTGTGTCAATAAAGCTTTATCTAGTTCCTCCGTCGCGTTAATGCAACAGTCATTATTTATCACACAATTGACATAAGTCAAGTTATTTTCCCCGTAAAATTCGTCGTCATCATCATCATCTTCATCATCCTCCACCACTAGTACTTCATCATCGTCTTCATTTGTGGAAGGATCATTGAAATCATCTTCATCCTAATTAGGTACACATGAAATAGAGAACTAATCATTTGATAATTTACACAATACAATCAAAATACTTACAGTGTATAAATATCTGCTGACTAATAATGTAACTGCATTATTATTTTCAGCAATTAGAGTTTCTGTTTCTGGTCGAGTTTTGATATTCTTTCCATTTATTTGCAAAATTTGATCACCCTGTCTTAGACGCCCATCGCGACCAGCAACGCTGTCTGGATGTATATCACTAATATAAACTTCAGTTACTGAGGGGTCATTAAAAACTTCACTACCGAAAGTATCCTCAGTATTGCTATAGCATACAGTTATTCCCAAACGTTCGTTGCTGTCTGACTTTCTCAATGTTATTTCCTTTCATAAAACAACAGAAACAACATAATATTTAATAAAGATCAAGCTTGAAACAAAAAATACCAACCTCTATATCAATTTCTGGTGCCAAGCTTTGTTCAAACAAATTATGCTCATGATCTATAAGACGTTCGGTATTCTTTTCTATGTGACGTAGATGTTCATGCATATAAAATGCTAAATCTTCTGTTTGTGTTGATTTTGTTACACAGTACTGTTGAACATTAGATGGCGGTAAGTGAAGGTTTACCGTTATTTCTGAACTTATTGTGGTAGTTTTTTCTACACAGCAGTTTGCGGTATTATGGTGAATTTTTAAGAAGCACATTTTTTTATTTATTTCAATGTCATCAAAATCGGCATTTTTGTTTCGATTCCAACAAGATTTCCGCTTTAGTTCTAGAACAACATTATCAGTCTCTTCATTTAACAATAAATCTAAAACAGTAGTTTGCTGTTGTTGTTGAAGTTGACAAACATCAATATCATTAATCTAAAAAAAATGTAAAACAAAATATTAACTAAGACGTTTTTTATTTGATGTATTTTTTCGGATTCGAATTTGGGAGAAAATTAAAAAATTTGCTATTTATGTAGTTTTATATTGAAGTATAAATTCTTAAAATCGAATTCCTATTATAAAATTGAACTTAAAATTAAAATCTTATAATATCTATTACAACTAATCTAAGGATATAGAATAAAAACTAATGATGCGAAACTAATCCTAATTTAATCCAATTACAAGCATTTTTCTTTGTAATTTCCCGCTCTAAGTGCAGCCTTCTTTCAAAAATGATTTCAGAATGGTATTGTCATATTTTATGTCGCAGCAACATGATGGAACAAATTAAAATTTACGTCTTCTATCATTTTCAAGGCGTTACCTCAAATAGTTTTCCAATGACATGTTGTAGATTTTGTAAGGAAATTGCGAAATTCTACTATGTCTATTGCATCCGAAAATCTATCGGGCTATATTGTTGTAAATAACGTTTAGTTTATTTTTGCTGACAGAGTCCAGACCCGCAAAGAGCTCACATCCATACAAAAGGGTAGGAATTAGGTACGTCGACTTTAAACTGTAGGTCCCGCCACTTATGTATAAAATTAACACACACAACATAAGTGGTGTGAGAAACTAGGTCAATAATCCTGACTGAAGGGTTGTAATGACCAATTATGTATACAAAGCCAATAGATTGCATAACGCCCGCAAAATATCACACTTCAGATCCCTTATTTTCCACTAAATTTCTAAATAAACGGTTACAAAATCGAAATCGTTCCATACTTCTACGAGACATTATCGCCCATGTTCTGAAAAACGCATATCGCTTAATGTTCGCGTTTTCGATTTGAAAACGCCAAATAGGTGTTCTGACAAACGAAATCGCTAGAAATTTGGCGTTTTCAAATCGCTAGTGTATACTGAAGCGATCTGGTCTTTTTTATTTAAACTGTACCTTAAATTAACAATAAAAGTATACACAATTTAAATTTAATATGTTTTCTTTTCATTTGAATGAAAACTTAAGCATTTTTTGACGATTTAAATTAAAAATATTGAATAGAAAAATTTGCTTTGAGTTTGTGTATTGTCTGTATCATTTGTTTACTTATCAACTGGCGATTTATGCAAACAGCTAATCAGATTGATCTTCGAAAAAATTTAATGCTAAACTTTTGATATTAAAACTTTTAAAACTTTTGATATTAATATTTGCTATTTATTAAATTCACATATCTATATTAAATCGTAAAAATAAAACCTTAATAAAAGTTAAAAAATAATTTAACACCTGTATAAAGTACTTTAAAATTTTTATGAGAGTAAAAAAATCATACAAGATTTTATTTTAAACTGGCTACCCGTGTTAAAAATTACCAATTATTCGTGAGTGTTTATAAGTAACATCTCTAACTGAAAAGAAGCATTTGCCACAATTTTTCTGACATCTCACAAATAAAATACGTAAATTATATATAAATTACGCATGATCTGGTTTGTCCAATGGATTGGAGAAGTCCCTTGGTGTTTTTTAATTAACATTTCTTTTGCTTTTTGGTTTTTAAAGCTAATATAGCAAGCAAATACGTTCTGTTATGATAAAACATATGTTTTTATTGTTCGAATGCAACTTCGAAAAATGCAAAACGCCAGCAAATCGCTTCGTTCTCAGAACATGCTGGGCGTATATCTCTTTATCATTATGTCTAACTTTTCTTTCCCTTCTATCTTTCCTTTCGTTTTCATTTCTCTTTTTCTGTCTCCGTCACTAACTTTATATTGTTACAAGTTTGTTACCTTTATCTTTTCCTGAACGGACTTTGTCACAAAGAACCAACTTAAAATGATTTGTGTATTATCATATTTTCGATTTTTCGCTTTCTTTCATTATCAATAATTATACTGTTTTAGGTAGTCTAGGAAGTAGTGTGTTGGCTTATTAGATTTGAGACCACGATTCACACTCCAGATCAGGCATCTCGATCAAAACGAAATATGAAGAAAATATTTCTTCGGCGACTTCCTTTCAGCAGATTACTGACAAAATATCCAGAGAGTAAATAAAAATTGCCACGAAAAGTTTAAAAAAAAAAAAAAAAACTGTTGTTCGGAGTCGACTTTAAACTGTAGGTCCCGCCACTTTTGGAGAAAATTAACACACACAACAGAAGTGGTGTCTAAAGCTAGGTCGTAATCCTGACTCAAGGGTTGTAATGACCAATTATGTATATATGTATGTGGGTATGTATATCATCAGCCAATGTATAATCCAGGTGCAAGATATATTTATACAGATGGTGTTATCAACGCAGCTGTTTCTTTTTTATTGCTGTATTGTTTCAGAATTGTCAAAAATAAGGTGAAAAGTTTATGTTTAGCAGGGGAAATAGGCAGGGCGAATAAGTTTGCACAGGATGAGTACTTGGAAAAAAGCAACAAATACATGTTGTTTTTGGAACAAATTTAAAGCGAAATGAATTTTTGTAATGCTGCTGCTACCTGTATACATACATACATATATCTTGTGCAGGTGTGAAGCGGTATTTATTCTAAAAATATATTATTCTAAAAGACTGAAGGGAATAGCAATAGCATATATCATCTTTTGGAAGATATTTGGAAGTTTGAGGTATTACTTCACAATGTGGATATTGGACAAGAAATGAGATCGAAATTCATTTTTTTTAAAACCATATATACACCGAACGAATCTAGAAATATGAATAATCCCCAAGCAGTGTGGACTTTGGGCTGCCGTCGTCATGGGTCCATATTTCTTTGAAAGAGACGTTGGCCGGGCTATCACTGCCAACGGAGAGCTCTATATGTTGATGATTACCAACTTTTTTTGGTCTGATTTGGATGATATGAGCACCAACGACATGTGGTTTCATCATGACGGCTCTACGTCACACAGTTCACACCACATTGGATTTTCTGCACCAGCGTGGAAGTGATGTGAACTGTCTATCAAGTTCGTGCGAATTGACTGCGTTATATTTTTTCTTACGGAGTGTTCTTATGAGGCAGACGTACGCGAATAAGTCACAGTGGTCCTCAAAGCCAAATTCATCCTAATTGAAAAAATTTTAAAATTAGGACACTTTGCATGCGCTCCACCCAGAGAAGGCGTGGCAGACATATGAACGATGTTATATTCAAAACATAATGGCATCGATAGATTTTCTAAATAAGTGAAAAATTTCGATGATATATCTGGTCTGACGAAATGAAGATTAACTTGTTTGTCTCACATAGAAAATCGTGTGTGCGCCACCCTGAAAGAAAGTGTTTGATCCAAATTATACAAAAACGTTTATTGAATCCATCTCAATCGCAACACCTAAACTCTCTAGCACCTCTGGAGAGTGCTGAGGAATAAAATGACTTAGACAGACTAGAAATAAGCAAGAAATGTAGTAAATTCAATTAATATTTATAAAGACATTTTACTAATTAAATTATAAAAAATTGTAATAATTTTTCGTAGGCAGTATTTGTAAATAAATATTTTTTTTAGTTTAATTTTTACTGCGAATGCAGTTATATCATATTTTGCATTTTATGCAGATAGATTCCTGGCAATTTAGTTTGTTTCGCGACAAATAAGAGGCACCGACTGTTTCTTTAATCCGACATTTAGCTTAGTGCCTTTTTATCACAAAAATCTCCAAAAAAAATTATAGTTGAGCGTGACAATACTGTTCACAACAGTTTTTAAACAAAAAATTGGTTTATATCAAAAAATATTGAAGTATTGACCAGTACACGGTCTTTGGAAAAAAAAATGTGTGTAGATTATTATGTAGGCTTGTTTTCGAGAAAAAAAAAACAACCAATTTGTTAAGTTAGCTAAAAAATAGAACTCACCTTACTGAGACATGAATGAAATTTAATTATACATACAGTGAACTCGAGAAAACGTGAACACTCGAAAGTGTGAACATCTCAGAAACGTGAACAAATTTGGCTTCAAAAATTTAAATAAAGGTTTGGTGTTCGCGTTCTTAAAATTTCCGGAGAAAAGCTTTCCGCGCAGCTGCAACATGTTGACCCCCTTAAGAAAAAGTTAAAAGCAAAAATGGAAGAAATCTCTCTTTGTGAAGATCAGCCTTATAATGCTGATGAATCCGGTTTATATTGGAAGCAATTGTCATATAAAATATATTTGTCATCACTGGAGAAAAGTGCTCCAGGCGCAAAGATGGAGAAACAACGATTAACTTTCATGGTCTGTTCAAATGCGTCGGGGACTCACAAACTTAACTTAATTTACTGGTAATTGGGAAATCTAAAAATCCACAAAGTTTCAAAAACTTTACTTGTCCAGTCAATTACAATTTCTCCAAGTCAGCATGGATGACATGTAAAATGGTTTCATCAATGTTTTGTTAAAGAGGTAGACTCCAATCCAACTGACAAATTTAAAACTGAAAACTTTGTTATAATTTTTGGCCTTAGGTTACAGAGTTCTTGACTAAAAAGGGGCTGCCGGTAAACGCCCTTCTGTTAATAGACAATGCCCCTTCACATCCGGCTGAATCCCAATTGATTTCTGATGGCGGATTTATTTGTGCAATGTTTTTGCCACCCTACGTCACATCGTTAATTCAGCCCATGGACCAGAATGTTTTAAAAAAAACAAAACTGTATTATAGAAACAGTCTCTTGGCATTAGTGGCTGGAAAACAAACAGAATTGCTAAATTCTATTAAGATGTTAACTATAAAAGATGCAATTAATCTTTTGGACTCAGCATGGAGTAAAATTTTCGCAACAAATTTTAAACAATTGCTGGAAAAGTATTTTAAATTTAGTTTCGGACAAAGATGACATCGATGATTTTTTTACTTATTAAAATATCATTTTTCATATTAAATAGTGTAATTTTTTGTTTTAAATTTGGGTACTCGATAACGTGAACAAACTCGAAAATGTGAACTGCCTTGGTAAAAATTAGTTCACGTTATCGCGAGTTCACTGTATATGATTTGTGATATATTTTTGAATTTATGCATACGCATATACATATTAAAGGCAACACTTGTAAATATATTTATCAGATGTAAAATGCTCTTACACTGTCTTTTACGATTTTAAGACTGTTAGATTTTTATATCAGTAATAAAATAACCACACTGTTTTTTACGCTTTATATTATAAATCGCTCTTCATTTACTTTTTGTTTCTTTATTTTATGTCCTTCCATAGAAAACCATAGTACAGTGTCGGTCAAAACATATTGGACAGAAAATTGTTATATACTATGTATGTCTTCAGAGAAAACAATACTGATTGCTTTTTAACACAAAAATTCATGATATAAAAAGTTGCATCCCTGGTTTAAATAAAGACACCACATGATAAGTATACTTGTGTATAAAAAGAAAAAAAAAATGAATTGAACAATAAATGTCATGTAATAAGCAAGCGACAAAACATATTGGACGAAACTTGTCATGTATGAAAAAGAAATAAAAATAAAATACCGTTACAATTTTTGAATAAAAAAATAATTGAATATCATTCTTAACTTTACTTTAAAATATGCAATATCAAAGTTAAGTTATAGTATTAAATTATTTGCGATTTTATACTAAAATAAAATTATTTTAGTTCCATAAAATAAAAATGGCTGGAACAAAATACACATAGCACAAATGTTAAAAATAATATAATAAAACAATATAAAGAAGGTATGAGCGAAAAAGATATTTGCCAAAAATTTTGTATGCCAAAATCTTCGGTAAACTACATAATTAATAAATATAAAAAAAAAACAAAAACTGTGGAAACTATTCACCGAGGCGGTCGACCAAGATGCACAACCGCCAAGGATGACGCACGGATTGTAAGAGAGTTCAAGAAAGACCCATAGACATCAGCTTCTAGAGTAATAGATTCTCTCAATCTGAAGTTAAGTGTACGGACTGTCCAGAGAAGAGCAGTTTCAGCTGGGCTCAAAAGCTATAGAGCAGCAAAAAAGCCATTTATATCACAGAAAAACCGTAAGGCGCGCCTAAAATTTGCTTGAGAACACTTGAACTGGACAGTTGGACAACGGAACACTGTTTTGTTTTCCGATGAATCCAAATTTAATTTTGTGAATTCTAATGGAATGAGAAGAGTTCGAAGACCTGTCAACAGCAGACTAAATGTCAACAGTTAAGCATGGAGGTGAAAATGTTTTATTTTATTTATTTATTTATTACGATTTTACAATCTAGATACTAAAATATATACATATAATACTTTATTAACAATTATTCTTGCAAAAATCTCTAAGAAGTTTCCTAAATAAAGTCATATTTTTAAAATTTTTTATGTTACTTGGTAACTCATTATATTTTTTTAAACCCTTATGACACTAGATCACACATACTTAACAACGAATACGGTGTGCCACAAGGATCGATACTAGGAGCACTACTATTTGTCCTATATATAAATGATATACCAAACATATTGAACAAGAGCGAAATAATTTTATATGCTGACGATACGCTTATTTTTACGGAAGGAGAATCTGAACAAATATGTTATGATAATCTCATCGAGGATATGAATAATGTTAATATATGGCTAAAAATGAATAAACTTAAATTAAATGAAAGTAAAACAAAACTAATGGAGGTAAATTTAGACAGCAATATAACTTTTAAAATAAATAATCAAATAATAGAAAAAGTGAACGAAATAAAATATTTAGGCTTTATTATTGATAAAAACTTAAAATTTAAAAATCACATTGACTACATTTGTAAGAAGATCGGAAAAAAGATTAGTTTTTTTAGAAGAATAAGAAACAAAGTCTCAATGTTAACGGCGGTTAATATATATAATACAATAATAAAGCCTCATTTCGAATACGGTTCGACAATATTATTAATATGTTGCACAGCTCATCAAATCGAAAGATTACAAAAATTACAAAACAGGGCAATGAGAATCATACTTAAAGTCAACAGATATACGTCGATCCACTTCATGCTTGAATCTCTTAAATGGTTAAATGTAGAACAGCGGCTTAAATTGAACACTCTAAATTTCATCCACAGAATTAAAAACGGTGAAGCACCAGAATACCTAACAGAGCAAGTATCGTACGTGAGGGAATCTCAACCATACCACCTTAGAAATGCGGAACATTTTAGAATAGAAAGGGTATCATCATCAGCAATGCAGCGGTCACTATTTTATAAGGGTTTTCAACTATACAACTCCCTTCCAAATAATGTGAAAATGGAACGTAATTTTTATATATTTAAGAAACATATTGCTTTTTTTGTAAGCATAACATGTGATAATACGTAATTTTATGATATATAAGAAAAATATTGTTTTTTGTAAATATAATTAGTGAAAATATGTAATATTAAAAATTTTATATGTGATGGGATGTAGTACAATTGCTTTTAAAAAGTATTTTTTAATACTAATAAAGAAATAATAATAATAATAACAATATTCTAAGCAATTCATATCTCTACAAGTTCTCATATATGGTAGTCTGTAATCCTCTCTTCTTCTTGTATTATAATTATGGATATTATTATTATATTGCAATTTTTCATTCAAATATGTAGGACAAAGTCCAAGCTTTATGTTATGGTGTGGGGTTGCTTTTCTGGGGAAAGCTTAGGACCTTTACACAAAATCGACGGTATTATGGACAAACAAATGTATAAAAATATATTGCTGGAGAAGATGTTGCCACATATGCCCGTGATAAAATGCCACGGGGAATAGTAAATAGAAAGGTAAATCGGGAATCGGCACATCGGGATCCAAATAAATTACATATATCAAGTTATAAATGAGGCATGGTCAGCTATTCCAATGAATATAGTAGAGAATCTTATTAGTTCTATGCCGAAAAGATGTGCTGAATTTTTGAAAAATCGTGGTTATGCCACAAAATATTAAATTATGCTGCATAATCCAATATGTTTTGTCGTGTGAATTTTTTATCTTTATTTACCTTTTTGTTCAATTTTTTAAACACGTAATAACGTAATAAACACTGAAATTAAATTTTATTTTTAACTATACTAGGAACGTATTTTTAGTTTAGTATGTATTTGTTGTTTCTAAAATATCTAATTTCTTTTAAATCGTACAAAATATTATAACTTGAATTTTGTCCAATATGTTTTGACCGACACTGTATGTATTAAATATTTCTAATACACAAATTTCTTATATTTTCTGTAAGTTGTAGTTACCAAAAACTCTAACTTATTGGTTTTTCATTTTCTTTTTGTACCATATTTACATAAAAGTTAATGATTTTTTAAAAAACGATATCGATTTAGGAAAGAAATCTGTCAAGCGTATAAAAATTTGATTTTATATTATATTTTTAAATCAAAATTTGATAGGTATTCTCTGCACAAAATGGAATACATATTCAACAAATTCATGAAATTAATACTCACTCACGGTCCGCTCCTCCTTAATTTTATCTTCTAATCGACACAATTCAATAAAAACACAAAGACAAAAAACATTTATCTCTTATTTTTCTTTTCCCTTTTCAAAGAAAGTAGATAATCAGAATAGAAGGATATTTTGAAAATGTTTTCTAGATTTTTTCTATATATGCATACAAAATTACTTCAAGTATTGAAACCACCGGGAAACAAATTTGTGTGTATGCGATTTTTTTTTTTTTTTATTCTTTTATGTGACATATGAGCTCCTCATACTTGAACATAATGTACAGAAAATGAATGAAATAAAAATTCCTTCACATTAATTATATTTCTTACCTTTAAAACAACAAAGTTTACATTAGCCATCATCATTACCGGCCACCAGGAACGTTAGTATATTTAAAATTTACAGTGTATGCACTTGTAAATAGTTATGTTAAAATATATATTCGTCTGAAGGTAGTAAAACTTGCAAAAGGAGACCTTTATGCATTATTTTATTACCAACAACAATTAATACATAAAGCGGGTTCATAAGAACGTTTTTACAAGCAATCTAAATATCCACTATATTACATCGAAGAAAGGTCGACTATTATCACTATGTTTAATTCAAATGCTTCATTTAACTTTTTTTAACTTTTGCCTAATTTTTTTTTATTAATAATCTGTCTAATATTGAAAACATAAAGGATGATTGTCTTTCAAATATTACAAAATTAATTTTTTATGATTATTAATGCTACCAGATCTATAATAATATACATATAACAGAATGCCATATTAATTTTTCTTAAAACGGAACTTTTGGAATTGAAACAGTTGTGACAAAAAAAAGGAACTTACTTCTACTTATATAAAAAGTCAAATTTATATGAATATATAAAATAAAAATTAAATAGAAAGATTATGAAAAAAAATAATAATAATAAAAGTCTAGGGAAATTATATAAAATACTGTATTAGAATTGTTGGAGAAGAGAAAGAGACTACGCTCGAATTAAGATTGAATTTGTTTTCCCCGAATTTTTATTTTCGAATTCGGATAGTACGTCCTAGATACATATTGAAAATTCTATAAATTCTCAAATTTCTTTTTTTATTGAAAGTACAATCCTTCCGGTTAATAATGGAAAAAAATTTCATTCAAATGGCTGCCTCGGCTGGCCATGCAGTGGCCTACACGATCGATCCAATTTTTAAGCACATTATCGATTGTGTGCAGCTGTATTTCACCAATGGCTTCACGAATAATAATGCTGATAATGCGATCTTCAAAAACACGGCGCAAAACATCGAGTGTAGCTTCGGCTGTGTGGCACGTAGCGCCGTCATGTTGAAATCGAATGTTGCCAATATTCTCCTCTTCAATTTTTGTGAACAAAAAATCGTTCAACATGGCCCGATAACGATCGCCATTGACTGTAACGGCCACTCCTTGCTCATTTTCGAAGAAAAATGGCCCAATTATGCCTCTGGACCAAAATCCACACCAAACAGTGACTCGTTTTGGGTGCGTCGGCTTTTCAATGTATGCTTGCGGATTTTCTGTGCCCTTTTGAATGAAATTATGTATTTTCCATTATTAACCGGAAGGATTGTACTGTAAAAAAAAAGTTATTTGGCGGACCCGATATAAGATTATTTTTACAATTACAAAAGTGGGTGATAGTGTAATTCTTCTCCTCCTCGTTTTCGTAAGTCGTGATGCGATAAAACTAGTCTTCGTACAGTAATTAAATAATTCAGCAAGAAGACAATAATAAAACCAATTACAAATTTTATAATTTAACAAATTATATATCTGAAAGACCCAGATTAAGTGTAGAATTTTAAAAAATATTTTGATGCATGAAAATTTTGTAACGAAGTATAAAAATATTCCTATAATTTTTTCGTCAAAAACAAAAATCGTAAAGTACTTAATTTAACAAATAAAAAATAAAATTACGTAAAAAATATATAAATAGTCAGGCCTACGATGTCGAAAGAAAATTTAAGCCAACGAAAGGCATTCCCTCATGCTATAAACACAATAAACGCAACGCAGTAAGCACAACAATTTTGCTACCTTCATTATAAATAATACGCATCCAGGTTACCTCCGGCTACAGTAGCGAAATTGCTGTGCTTACTGCGTTGCGTTTATTGTGTTTATAGCATGAGGGAATGCCTTTCGTTGGCTATAGAGGTAACAACGCATAAACAAGACAAATAAGACGCCTTTTGCACGTTCAAAGTACTTTGAAAATTAGTTTGACAAACTTTTTTGCATTTTCTTTTAAACTTTGTTTCGCTTTTGCACGTTCAAAGTCCTTTGAAAAGTTGTTCGACAAACTTTTGATATTTTGTTGTTGTATATTCAACTATCGGTAGACGACGAACGAAAAACAAAGCAAGTTTGCGAGTACATCAAAGTGTGAACTCAAACCCCGCTTGTTTTTCCCCTCTCTCCAACAAACTCAAGAGTTTTCAAACTAGTTTGCAAACTAATTTGAAGGTGCCAAAGGCATCTAAAAAATAAACAGTTCATTAATTCTTTCTCAATGGTGCCACTATAACGTTTTTTATATTTCATACATCGCGTTTTTAAAACCTCTATCTCATGCATATTATTGTATTTCTCGTATTGGCAGCACAAATCCTTTCACTGCGAGCACTAATTTTCTCATTGCTGCGAATAAAAATGCGAATAAATCATCACTTCCATATACACCTATGTATTCTGTTTTTAAGGGATTGCTGTCCCTACAAGAAATAAATGACCGAAACTAATACATACAAGACTTACTTACTACTACATATGTAATTTTTATTTGACTTTTTATGTTTTAGAGTTGTATTTTTTAATACATCAAAAGCACATCAATGTTAACTGTCAAATGCCCTGTAAATTTATGAATTTTAAAAATTCAGTCGTAGTAGGCTTTGAAAACAAAAATTTATAGCGTCTTATGACGAAAATTTTAATTGTGTTCTTTGTGTTAAAAAAATAAGACGTGGAAACCAAAAAGTTAAGTATTATTATTTTACTGCATAAACTTTAATATGCCTAAAATTATTCTTTTATTTTATTAGCATCCACTCATCTTTGCCAGCTATCAAGAAATACCTCACCAGCACATATAAGGTAGATGGCCAAAAATTGGCTCCATTCATTAAGAAATATTTGAAGAGTGCTGTTTTCAGTGGAAAATTAATCCAAACTAAAGGTAAGGGTGCTTCTGGTTCATTCAAATTGTCAGCACTGTCAGCACTGACTGACACTAAAAAACCACCAAAACTGAAAATTGAAATTATAAACAGAATTTACATTTGGTACGTGTGTTATGTTTGTCTGTATGTGGTATTCTCTTTAAATTAAACTCCACATATTATAAAAACCCAAATTATAATTTATTTCATTATTAATTTTTATAATTTAAAATAAAAATAAACACTATTTTACTAAGTATTACATTATGTAGGTGGTGTTTATTTTTATTTTAATTTAGAAAAATATAGTTATCGATTTTTAACTAATTAAACTAATTATTTAATTTGCATTTAACTCTTACTAGAGAAGATAAAAATGTTTTAACATTCGTAAAAATTTGGTTTCCGAAATACCTGACCTGTTTCTGTAGGATAACCAATTTCACTTGCTCGTCTATTTATATGCAAAATATAAACAAAATCACTAAATTTTGTGTTTGAGTTTTCCTCAACAAACAAACACAAACTAAATTGAGTGTGTTTGTGTGAAAGTGAAATTGTTTGGCTTACAGAAACAGTACATAAAACTTTTAATAAGTACCTTTAAATAAATAAAAAATCGTTAAATTGAACCTAAAAAGTCTGTAGTGATAACACTGGTTAGTAGCTGAATTAAAGCAAAACAAAAGGCGCCATATTGAAAGTGATAAAAGAGTGAAAACAAAGTTTTTAAAATTCGAAATTAATATTAAATTTGTATAGAAAACAATAATAAAATAAAAACTCAAACCCAAAAATATGACTTCTATATCCATATCTGAATTTTTGTCTTTTAGTTTTTGCAAATTTTATTTCTTTATTTGTTTTTCTTTATTTCTTTTTTGTTTTGTTTACATAAAATCATATGACACGTTTTTACGATCTATAATTGCACTTACATTTTTACGTTCTGTACACGTTACATTACGTTACTGTTACATTACGTTACGGTCGCATAACTGAGGCTTAAAGCTGCAGTTAACCACACGTAACGTAACGTACCGTAGCGAACGTTCTCTTTTTAGCATATGGAGAACAATATAAACGCTTACCGAAACGTTCTCTCTCGTTAGCAAAACGGAACGATCTGTATAAAACAGAATTCTCCCACGTTTTTACGTGACATTTGAACATGAGAGATGATGAGCAGTGTTGCCACGAAAAAAAAAAAATATTGTAACCAATATTTGTGAGAAATTAAATTCGCAGTTTTTTTTATTTTATTTTTTTCAAATTTAAATTATAATTGAAGAAAAAAGTAAACAAAAAAGAACAAAATAAAATTATAATCTTACTAATTAATTAATTTTAACAAACAAAACAAAAGCTATTTTTATAAGAAAAATAATAACCAAATCCGGAAAAATGTACACATTGAAAAAGAAAATAACCAAAAACGGCAACACTGATGATGAGTGCAAATGTCTGTATACCAATTTCTTTGCATTGTGTTGTGTTCGTTTGTGTGTTGCTTTGTGTTTTGTTTCGTTTTTATTTACATTCTTCGTTGACATACTTATGTCCCGTTTTTAACCTTTCTATAGCTACACAAACGTTTTTAAGGCTACGTACGTTACAATTTTACGTTTCTTACGTATGCATAACCAGCCCATAGCATCTATTTAACGTAAAAATGTAAGTGGAATTATACAACGTAAAAACGTGTCATATGTTTTTAAGTAAACAAACCAAAAAACTAATATTGAATGTCATAAAAGTTGCAAAAATTAAAAAATAAAGCTTTGGATTTAGAAGACATGTTCATAGCTTTGAGTTTCTTAAATTAATAAAGACTTTTTATTTTAATTTTTTAAACAGATATTATTTTAATTTTAAAAACTATCACTACAGTGTTTTTAGATTAATTTCAACGATTTTATATTAGGTTAGGTTATGTTAGAGGACGTGTACTTATCAACTGTGACAAGTACAAAATATAAATTCTGTATATAATTTCAATTTTCAGTTTTGGTGGTTTTTAATATTGGCATGTTGGTTAACACTACTAAAAAGATGTCACGTAAAAATGTAAGAAAATTCTATTTTTTTTACAGATTCTTACGTTCCGGTTACGTTACATTACATTTCTATAACCATTCGTATCGCTTTATACATAACAAAAACGATCAGCTATTTCTTACTGTTGCGGTTACATTCCGTTACGGTCGAATAACTAAAGCCTCAGTTATGCTATATTTATATATATTTTATTTTTTGATCTTGTTGCAAGTGGGTTGTTCGAAGTTTACTGGAAAAGTGCAGGTGTTTATACAAGAACCTAAAAAAAGTCCACAAAGAAGTAGTATTTCATTGAACGATTTACAGTTTGGACACAAATTTCTGAACGAAAGTGTGTCAACAAGTTTGATTCCGAGTTCTGTCGCTGCATTTATGTTTAAGAAGACTGTCGTCTTTTGAATATCAGACACCCAATATTATGAAAGATCACAGCTGAAATAGTTAAATGTCTTGACAAATGCATTAGATAGAATTCAGTGTAGGAAACTCTTTTCTATCTAATAGAAATAAATTGAGTTCTAGATGGATCGGATAAAAATTCTACTCTTAACGAAAATAATGTCATTTGTTATTCACTATTTCTTAATAGCTAGTTTAAAATCAGATAAAGAAACCTATGTCGATCAGAGCTTTAACAAAAAGTTAAGAGGTTATGACATAATTCTAGGCAGTCAGTCGAACAATTATGCTTTTTGAACTGCTGTTTACTGAATTTTGGCACTGTGATATATTATTACAATTGATGCCGGTTTTCTACCTAGAATTTGAGGTTGTCATCTAAAATAAAGAACAACAAATATTTAAAAATACCATTAGAAAATCTCACATGAATGGTTAAAAATTTGCACAAAATTGTTTTGTATAAACATTGTAATATGAACGGATGCTCCCAGAAGGCATCGATGATATCAAGATGCTTTCGTTCTAGTTAATTGACAGGCTTATTTTAATTTAAAACGTTATGGGTTGTAAATGGCTATCCATTTTGTGGTTTCAAAAGTATGGGACTGGAATTCGACATCTGACAAACTAAGTTGTGAAACCAATTTTTTCTTTTCAGTTGAAAGTCTGACATTGACGAAAATGGTTCGCTTAACTATCACACAACGCATAAAAATTATCAAAAACCTACTACAAAAATGGTGATTCCGCCACAGCCACGTATCGTGTGTATCGGCAATTTTTCGAACAAAATTTTTTTCAGCGATGAAGCACATTTCACACTCGGTGGGTATGTTAATAAACAAAATTGTCCTATTTGGGATTCTGAGAATCCTCAAGTAATTGAAGAGAGGCCATTACATCCAGAAAAAGTCACTGTTTGGTGCGCTCTTTGGTCCGAAGGTGTGATTGGACATTACTTCTTCGAAAACGATGGAACGACCGTCAATTCGGAGCGTTATGGTCATATGATAACCGACTTTTTTTTGCCTGCTATTGAAGAATACGACTTGGACAATATGTGGTTTCAACAAGACGGTGCCACATGCCACACAACTCGAGCGAATATGGCTTTATTGCAAGAGACATTTCCTGGCCGCGTAATTTCTCGTCGTGGCGATATCAATTGGCCACCAAGATCATGCGATTTGACACCATTAGACTTTTTTTTGTGGGGCTACGCGAAAGACCGTGTTTATGCAGATAAACCTTCAACTCTTGAGCACTTAAAAACCAACATTCGTCAAGTTATGGCTGAGATACCGCCCAATATGTGTCAAAAAGTGGTCGAAAATTACCTCAAAAGAATCAATGCTTGCAACACTTCGGGTGGAGGTCATTTAAATGATGTAGTGTTTCACACATAATGTCAACGTTCAAACTTTACAATAAAAAAAGAAATATCATGAAAAAAATATTTTATATGTGATCCATTTACGTTTACTTTTGAAACTACGAAATGGATAACCCGTATAAAAAAAAAAAATAAGTTTCAATATTTAGTTGGACCTCCCTTGGCCTTTTATTTATTTATTTATTTTATTTATTTATTTATTTATTTTGAATTTCTGCACAACAAGAATGAATCTTATAGTTACAGTACAGAATTAATTAAAGAAAAACAAAAGTTGCAAACAAAAAAAGAAAAAATACCTAAAATTCACTTAAAACTAATACTTTATAATATAAAGTTTATATTAATACTTAAAACTAAAAGAGGGACACAAGTAGAAGAAAAGAAAATAAAAAACAACTAGATGACCCGTGCGAATATTTCGCACCGTTAGTTGTCATTTTTGTAACATAAACTGAAAATAATTAATAGAAATTTTATTAAAAGTATAAAAATATTAGAAATCATAATATATCATACATATTTACATACATACATACGAGTACATATGTTTAAATGCTTTTATAATACTTCTTTTAATACAATGTTAGAGGTAATGACATGATCATCGTTAACTTTTTGCCAGTACGAATCCTTAATACAAACAAAAATATCTTTAAAGGTACGCACTCGAGAAAAAGCCACGTATAACTGCCCATGTGAAAAGACCGGTTCTGGTAAATACAATACTACCTTTTGAAGGGTTTGACCTTGTTTTTCTTAAAACCTTTTTAACTGTTAAATATCAGCTGACACTATATATATGTATATATTAAAAGACACCGTATTACTACACTTCATAAAACAAACAATGCCATGACAATAACGACATTACCAAAATGGCTTTTACAACTTTATATATTATGTGGAATAGCATTACAATTAAGCGACCCTGTTTATCGCACTTGATCTAACAACTGCTGCAAAGTATTGCCAAAACAGCTTTTTACAACTTAATATGCATATTATATATAACTGACTTAGTAATAAACGGCATTATAGTAAATAGCGGTATTGCCAGAATGGATTTTAATACATACTATATTATGTAGAACTGCATTACTATTAAGCGACCCTGTATTACCACACTTGAACAAAAACATATAATCATAATGATAACAGTATTATCATGCAGTTCTATATAAAATATAATTTTTAACAATGAAAATATTAATTTTTCAATTTCTAATTATTTTTCGTCATTAGTGTTAGATATAAGCTTTAAAATGAGATATCATTCATTAAATTTGATGCGGTGGTATGGGAGATATTTGCAACCGACAAAAAAAAGTGCTTTAGAAATAATATATATGATTTATACACGCACATAAAAAGAAAGAGTAAAAAGAAAAAAAAGAAAAAATAAAAGTATCAGTTAGAGTAATAAAAATAATTAATTAATTAATTTGATAATAAAAATAAAAAATTAATTAATTAATTTGATAATAAAAATAAATAAAAATTATATGTAATTTATGTAGCAAAAGTAATCTATGTAAATTAATTAGAGAAAAAGAAGAGCAATTGCTTTCTAAAATGCGTTACATTACTAGTTAGTTGTATACTGTGAGGGAGCGAATTCCAAAGACGAACCGAGTAAATTAAACTGCCGCTCAGAGACAAGTGTGTGATGTGCGGAAAGTATCAATTTTATTCCCCTGCGTGACCTGGCGAATCTAAGTATCTATTATCAAATATATACTTAGGTTCCTGTGTATAAATGACTTTATGTAAAGATAAGAGCACTCTTATTTTAATCAGATCCTCAAAAGATACTCCATATAAGTTTCTAGAAACGGAAGATGCAGAGCTAAATCTTCTTAAGCCAAAGACATATCTAATAATGCTATTAAAGACAGCATTAAGTCTTCGCTTGCAGAAGGAATCTGAGTTAGCGAAAATTTTGCAACCATAAAGAAGGCCAGGCATAATATACGATTTTGCAAGAAGTAATCTTATTCTCAGAGGTGTAAAAGCCTGAGTAGCCCAAAGGGATCTGAGTTTTACATACGTTTGCGCCACAGTGAAATTAATGTGATCGTTGCAAGTCGGTATGCTATTAAAAATAATGCCAAGATTCTTAGCCTTGGTGATCAGTGAAATCTTGCTGTTGTTCAGAAAAATATCATCCGTAATCACAGGACTGCGTAATCTTTTATGTATTAAAAGACACTTAGATTTAAGGGAATTCAAGAAAAGTCCATTTGCCAAGGCCCAGATGTGTATACGCTCAAGATCAGCATTAATTCTGGCAACATTCGCCGACACCGAATCTTCCGGGCTACTCAGATAAAGCTGCACGTCATCAGCGTACATATGTACTCTACAATGGGACAACTGACTGGGAAGATCATTTATATATAAGGAAAACAGAAGAGGTCCAAGAATGGATCCCTGTGGTACTCCTCTGTTCAAAAACAATGGTGAGGAAGACATGTCAGTTGCAAAAACGGATTGCGAACGATTCATTAGATAGGAGGCAATAAGTTTTGTGGAGCTATGAGAAAAATTGAAAAAATAACGAAGTTTCATAATCAGGGTATGGTGATTAACAGAATCAAAGACCTTAGAATGGTCAAGAAGAACCAAGAAGTTCAACTGATTGCGATCCAGTTCCCGCCTAATATTCTCACTCACGTCAATTAAAGCCGTTATACAACTTCTATTCGAACGGAAACCTGACTGCATATCGCACAACAAGTCATGTTCCCATAGATATTCACTTATCTGACGATTCAACAGTTTCTCAAGGACCTTGGAGAGATAATATAGCAATAGGTCTGTATTCCCCATTAGATTTCGGAATCGGTATAATCCTGCCATGTTTCCATCTGGTGGGGAATTTACCAGACATTATAATGAAATTAAACAAGTGAGTAATAAAAGGCAGGAGTTTAGGTAGAATAATTTTGACAAATTTTGGATTAATGTCATCATAACCGATTGCGTCAGACTTAATACTCTGACAACTAGACAAAACGTCGACCTGATTAACACACGTAAATTGAAAATTACGCAAATTGTCAGAAGCCATAGAACTAAAACTGTAGAAATTACCATCATCCTGTGTTCAAGGTAGATTAGTAAAAATATTATTCAAGTCGTTCACGTCAATAGAGACATTGCCATTTGTAACCGAGCTTCCAAGACCAATGTCTCGTAGGGTTCTCCATGTTTTTTTGGACTACAGAGCCGTACCAAAGTGCCTACTATAAAATTCACATTTAGCGCGCCTTTTACCAGTATTGACACACCTCCTGGCTGCACGATATTCGCATTCAAAATCAGGTGTTTTGAAACGTTTCCACCTGGAGGAAGCGCTATCCCTACGAATAATCAAACGTTTAATATCTGCAGTAAACCAAGGTTGAGTTTTCGTCGACTTGGACTTAGTCCTTAACGGAACAGTTTCATTAAAAAGCCGAAGAATGTTATCGTCAAGGAAAGCCAGTTTCTCATCTACATTAGGCTTATAGTAGATGTTATCCCATTCAATTTGGCCGATATTCTCATTAAGTAAATTATAATCCATGTTTCTAAAGTCACGAAAAGAGTAGGTATGTTCACAAGCAGGAATACAAAAATCATATGTCAAAAATATAAGGTCATGTTTAGAGAAAGATGAGGCAGAGATTTGGTCATATAAAAGAACTTTGGAAACATTACTGACAAAAAAAGAGATCCAACAAGGAATTCGAAGGAGTAGTGTAATGCTATCAGTCATGGGGTCATGCTATCAGTCAGGCTACAATCGTATAAAATATTACAATTAAAATCACCACAAATAACTATGTCATTGTAATAAGCTGTCAAACTTTCCACCTCATCTAGAAAATATTCGCAATTTACCATACAATTAGGTCTGTATACACAGCCTACCAACATTTTACTGCCATTGGATGAGATTTCGACGAACAGATATTCAACGCGATTTATGCCATTTCTTACTACACCATCCATATTACAATGATCAATCAAAACACGAGACATACAGCGGAGTTTACAAGCAATATGCTGTCTTATATAAACGGCAACACCACCTGCATGGCCATCTCTATCATTGCGAAAAAGCTTATACCCCTTCAAATTTACCAAACCATCAGGTGATTTTCTATGAAACCACGTTTCTGAGACGCAAATAACATCAACATTCGAGCCTTCAAATACCAAACGAAACTCATCAATTTTCCCATTTAGACTCTGAGCGTTTATATGACAGAATGTAAAACCACTTCTCTGTTTAGACAGGATTCTCACCATGCTCATAGTTACATCATTGGAATTACATCGCATACTAATTATGTTGTCCATTTTTATGATCTAAATACCGCAAACTATTCGTAATCGTAACGCATTTATAGAAAGTAGTGTGGAAAAAAAAGTAATTTAAAATAGTTAGAATTTGATAAAGTACAAATTGTATAAGGTAAAAAAGTAAATAATTATTAAAAACAAAATTAAAGACCAGAAATTTTAAACTTATTATAATATTAAGGTCGTTCACGAAAAAAATTTAATGCATCTAATTGTTGAATGCAAGACGGGTGTCATCACAATATAAGCCAGGGGTGCCCAAAAGTTCCTTATGGAAGTGCAAACACCAATACATTTAAAGAAAAACAAATTTTTATTTAATATTTTTTGTTGTGAAAACTAATCCATACAAAGAAAAAACAAAACACACTTTTTTAAATGATGTACGAAAAACAAAAACAAAATCTACATTGATGCTCGCTGTTGTCAATGTTTACCAGCAAAGTATACGAAAGTGTTGTTGCTTTGTATACTCTTCATTGTATACGAAAGAAACGAAACGACGAAAAAAGACGAAAAAAGCAAAGTTGTTTGTGTATTTTGGCTTACTAATACTGAGTGTGCTCTATGCGTATATAAAATACACAGCCTATAGCTAAGCGCTTTTACAAAAACAAATGTGCATGAAGTGTATAGGGCTTGGGCACTACTGATATAAGCAGTAACGAAACGAATTTGACAGGAGCACTGTTCGAATGTAAAAGAGGCAGCAAATATTACCAAAAAGTATTTCTGTCTCTGTCTAAAAGTAACTCTGTTTTGTTTATGTTTGTTTTCGGGGAGGATTTTTATTATTGGATAGAAATTGATGATATTGTGGTAGAATAATAGAATAATTATGCACATAATACGGGTTCTTGGTTGAAAGGAGATGTACCATTTTATTGGAGAAACGTAATTTGGAACTAGCGTATTTGGTGACACCTTTTATCGATCGTCACTAACTTAGTATTTAACCAATTGAGAGGTATATTCACAAATTCCTGAAACAAAAAGTTATGAGTATATATTTTGTTATATTTTTATTTTTACTTACCTTTTGCACACGGAACTTGTTTCATTATGTAGAGAAATTGCTAAGAGTTCAATTAGTAATGAAAAAATTACCGAATTTTAACTTTTTCATTCAAGAAATTAATAAATACTGGTAATACACACAAAGTTCTGCAAGAAAAAAATTTTATGAGGAATATGTCTTATTTGATCTTGATATATTTAGCTTCTTACTTACCTTTTGCACAAGAAACTATATTCATTGTGACCAAAAACCATACAAATTTCGATTAATGATTAAATATTTACGAATTTTTAAAATTTTCATTGAAGAAATTAAAAAAATTCTAAATTTTCCCTTTTTTAACACAAAATAAATGTTTATTTACATTTAATTTTTCCACTTTATCCGCCAGTTTTCACTACATATATCTGTTGCTTCTAACACACTTGCTTCGCACAAACTTTTAACATTTTTTTTCTCCCTCTAGTTTAGCCTATGCATTTATGTTAAGAGCCTTTTTCAAATGTCATTGCCTTCGTTTCTGTTTGTTTTGTGCTTTTTACACTGAGCTTCATCTTTCATCTCTCATCAATTGGCAAGATGACAACATCTTCCCATAAGAAATATACAGAGCAAAAAAGCGTCATCTTTCATCATCTTCACAAGATGTTCCTATCACATTTTGTTCCACTCATCATCTTTCGATAATTTTAGTGTCATCACTAAAAAAATGACATTTGTTTATATGTATAAAAAAATTAAACGTCACAAAATGAGTGGGACTGAACAAAGTAAGTAAATTTTTGAATGTATATATACATAAATTAATGAAATAAATTTTTTCTAATGGAATAGATTTCTGACAGTTTGTGTCCTTTTTTCTTAAACACTCCAACCGATTTACCAGTAATGAAAAGGTTCTCCTATCTACTCGAAAGCTTTCTTTAAAAAATTCTGGACTACTATTTGGAACGTCTCTCTCCCAGAAAGTTCCATACCGAATCTAAAGTTATAAAAATATATGTGTATTTAAAAACAAATTTAAGAATTACAGATATAAAAAAAAAATTATTACAAATGACCAAAAACTTCGTCGTTTTGAGGCACGATTTCTTAAGATTTCTTCATCTTCCATAATAAAGTCATTGTCCATAATAACATCGAGCAGATCCGTATATTGTTTTAATAATTGATTTTGGTCTTCAAGTGCAATTATTAATCCGATAATTGAAGAATTTTCCATTTTATTTTTTTCCATTAATTATGAGCAGATTTTATGTATTTAAAATGAAAGATGAGAGATGATGCAAATGTAAACAACTTTTTTCATTTTTATCATCTTCCACTCATTCCTCTAAGATGATGCTAAGTGTAAAAAGGCTATTAACGTACACAAGGCCACGAAATGTGTAGGCTGAGTAAAGGTAATTACTTCTTTTCAATGTTAAATCCTCTCGAAGTATTTTGTTGTTGGTGTTGGTTAGATTCTCCTTTACTTCAGCAAATTTATTCGATTCAAACCCAAGTAGACTCAAAAGAAGATTGGAGTTATTTTGTTTCTTAAAATTATCCAGTGATTTTAAAATCAGATTTCTATCATGCGGTGAAAACAGTTTGACAATGATAACTGCATCAAGAGAACTATTTTTGGTTTTATTGCTTTGCTGACGGTATATAGATTTTGTAGCTGGTGTGGAAACGTTTACCGTTTTACAGATGGTATCAAAAATATCTGAAAGGTTTTCATTTTCCTTATAAGGGATGCCATTGAGGAGAAGATCCCAAGCCACCAATGAATTTTCATTTTTCACTGCTTGAATTTTCAAAAAATTTATTTCGCCCTTTAGTGTTTGAATCTCATCATCTACTGTTTCAAGCTTTACAACACGATTTATAACACTGTCAAGTTCCGTCCTCATTTCTTGTATTCTCTTGTCGAGTTCCTTTAATAATTGATTTTCAAAATCAATGAAAAGAGATTTACATATATACTTCCATTTGTTTCTCATAACGCTCCTCGAATAGGGCCTGTATTTTATCGGTAAGCTCACAAGTTAGTTTATCGAAAGGCTTTTCAATAATATTGATAGTCCTAAATGGGGACTGAATATTAGGTACATGAGGTGCCTTCGCCAGATTTTCAACGACGGAATTTTGTAGCACACTTCTTACGCGCTTGTTAGATGTACTGCTACCCATCTCATCTATTTCATCCGGTTGAATAATATTTGTGCTGTCAGTATCTACTAGAGGTGTGCACAAGACACATAAAATTGCACAGTATTGTATTTTTCTCAAGACCGAATATTGATTGTAGCTGCAAATATAAATAAGTGTGAAGCAAAGATAGAGTACAAAAAAACAACTGCACTCGTAAACTATTGTACAACAGTATAAAAGAGAGTTGTGTGAAGAGTGCAACAAAAAATATTGTACTCTTCATAGAGTCACAACATGCATTTTTAGTTGTTTGTTTTTGTTTTTTAACAACAATGAATAAGAAAGCTCCGAATGTTTTGCTCTCGAGAACCGAACATCTTCGTCGACGCCACCATTGCCAGTAACTTTTTTAAACTTTTTATTTCGGGGAAAAACCTTTTTTATGAGTTTATGGCGAAAGCAAAGAATGTATAGAAACACTTATGTTCACATATTTTTCAATATGGCAATACTGAAAATGTAGCTTCAGTAGTAAAATATGCTCTTACAACACAAAGCATAGTTCCGTTACTTCACAGACAAACGAGTGCTGTTGTATACATTGAATAAATGAGAAATACACATTTCAGTGCACTCGTAAAATCAAGAGCAACAGAAAAGAGTACAATACAGTATTGCATTCGGTGAAGGGTGAAGTCTTGTGCACACCTCTAGTATCTACGTTATTGAGATTATTAGTTCTCTTACTCTTTGGCTTCATATTATAAAAATTGCTTATATGTAGTTGTAAATATCAAGAGAAGTGTTGTTTGGAGTTTAGCCGGAAAAAAGTTTTATATTGTTGAAATTTTTTTTATTATTATTATCAATT
This sequence comes from Sarcophaga caerulescens, assembly GCA_927399465.1. Taxonomy (NCBI): domain Eukaryota; kingdom Metazoa; phylum Arthropoda; class Insecta; order Diptera; family Sarcophagidae; genus Sarcophaga; species Sarcophaga caerulescens. The sequence continues at coordinate 7,045,534 of OV656869.1, forward strand.
TTTGCAGTGTAAATTCACAAAGCAAATGCAACACTGGGTAATGAAACATCCACTTGAAAACACAGCTTGGAACAAACAGCTGCTTTTGTTCATATTATTATTTAAGCTGATATTAATTTATTGTTATAATTAATGTAATGACTTTAGCGCCAAAAATATTTGTTTATGTTTTATTTTGTAATTCTTATTTCTTTTTCTTTAAAATTGATTTATGTGTTATATTTTTATTTAGAAGCATCAATCGAATTATTTATTAAGTGCATGTACTTTTGCACAAAAATTATTATGGCAAGCAGCGTTGCCGTTTTGGGCTTTTCCTACCAAATTTGGTAGAATTTTTTTAATTTGGTAGGATGGTAGGTAAAATTGATTTTTGGTAGGTTGGATCAAAAAGTATTTTTATAGTTTAAAAATGTTATTAGAAATGAATTTTATAAATTATTTTTGTTATATTGTTGTGTTTTGTTGCTTATTAACACATGTACAATTATATGTAATACTTTTTTAGTAAAAAAGTCATACTTTTTCTCAAAAAAATATATATGTATACATTATTTAAAAAACTGGTAGGTTTTCAACGATTTTGGTAGGTTTTGACAAAAATTTGGTAGGATTAAAATTTGTTCAGTGGCAACGCTGATGGCAAGAGTCACAAATATTTTATATATTGAATATTTTTGTTTATATTGCTCTGATTTTATTTCGTCAAATCGATGCTGATATTGTTTATGTATATACTTATGTAGTTATTGTAATGTTTTATTTTGTTTCAATTCACTTCGTTTTATATATAAACTTAAAATTTAACCGTAGATCGAGCCTTAAAAAAACTTCATAATCCAACCTATGTATCATTTTTGATACATGGTTTCACTATATAAGAATAGGGGAACTATTTACACATTTTTATTAAAAAGCTTATATCTTTTTATTTATGGGAATTAATTTTATTAAAATTATTCGATTATATTACATTTTTATTTAATTTCAATGCAATCTACGCAAATTTTTCTGGCATGCGTTATATTACAGCATGGGTTTTTACATAAAAGACAGAATGTTGATGTCCACTTGTTATTATTCTCTCCCAGTTGATAACATTTTCGACATCTAGCACGCCTGCTTTTAAGAGATTTGTCACCCTTACGTTTTTTAGATGGACCAGCATCATTGTCACTACCACCAGCGGTATTTTCAGTTGAGAGCCTTGAAAGAAGAGCCACAGATAATTCGTTTCTTGGTAACTTTTTTCGTTTTTCCATATAAGGTGAGGCCAATGATATCGCCAGCTCACGTAGAAAGCATTTACGTTTTGTGTGTTTTTGTTTAGTCATCCAATCGGGATCAATTTCGTTATATATTATGTAAGCATTCAATGCGGAGATGTCGACTATGTTGGAAAAGACAGCCATAGTCCAACGATTAGTCTTACGTTTGCAACTATAGCAACTGAGCATTTTATCCACAGTATCTACTCCTCCTTTTGTTCAGTTATAATAGGATATTATTTCGGGTAATTTTTTAGAACCGTCCTCTACATCAGGTCTATGATGCATTGTACTCATAACAATCGTGCATTTATCTTTGTGACCAACATATGAGACAATTGTAGTATCAGGAGTAAAAGCAAAAGTTGATGTATAGAGTGGAACTTTTTTGCATTCCAGGAGCTTTGGAGGAATTGATGTTTTATTTTTCCGCATGGTTCCAACCATCGTCAGATTTTTTCGTAAAAGTTTTTGGCCAAGATTGTGTGATGAGAAGAAGTTATCCATAGTAACATTTTGTCCTTTTAGACCATCGACTAAATCAAGAACAACTCGTTCTCCTTGATTCTTCTCTGGCTTCCCGGATGCAGGCTTCCCCAAGTATGGTTGTATTTTCCATACATAGCATGTTCTTGAATCTACAAGCAGCCAAAATTTCAGACCGTATCTCTCCGGTGTCGATGGAATATATTGACGAAATTTACATCGACCATGAAATCCAAGAAGTTGCTCATCTACAGTAACGCAATCGTTTGGATAATATAAAGTTGGAAGTCTTTCAGACCATTTTTGAAACAGGTTCCTAATAGGCGCAAATTTGTCAGCACTTCGTTGGGCACGTCTGGTTATCACATCATCAAACCGAATGACTTCGTGTATATATAAAAACATTTTCTCAGACATAATTGACCGAAATATTGGCCTTCCATAACTTCCATCAAACAAATCATGCAAAGTCTCATTTTTGGCTCTATTGGGCAAAAAATTAACATTTTCAAAATTTGTATTTGTAACTTTACTTACTTGTACGCTCCGGCCAGCAGTATTACTGCCAAATAAGCGTGAAATAGATCATCATCAATTTCAATGTGATTAGAACCATTGATGTGCTTTCCATATTTATTTGAGTTTTCAATTACTATTTTCATTAGTTGAGGTGAGAAGAGTAATAAGAAAGAGTCGCGAATACTTCTTACACGACTTGATGCAAATCTTGTGACGCCTACAAATAATAATCTGAATTCTACAATATTTCAGTAAACCATCATACTAACCAGGGCGTAAATTGATAATGTTGTTCGTCCTCAGCTTACCAACGACATATGGTTCGGTTCTCCAAATAGTGCCATCTTTGGCGGTATAGCACTGATCATCATAATTGTTGATGTCAATACTTTCTCCAGAATCTGAAGACGAACCTATATTTTCTTCGTTGTCGGAGTTTTCAGCACTAGAATCTTCAAAATCAGAAATTTCTTCCTCATCGCTTTCATCCATAACTTCATTTACAAGTTCTTCCAAATTCAAAAACCGTGGATGAGACATTATTTGTAATAAACAAATATATATATAAAATTTAAAAAAACTTCTCTCTGGTCGCCTAACACACAAAAACTTTGAAAGCCTTTGAAGATTACTAACACAACACCACAGAATCACTTCAGAATTCATATGTATCAAAAATGATACATAAGCCAGAATTATGAAGTTTTTGAATTTCTCACTGCCTGCTTGAAATTTTACTTTTTTTATTTCGTGAAAAATAACGGCTATAACAGTGCTGACAAATTCATAAAAAAGGTTGCATTAAAAACTTTTTTCAACAAAAGTTACAGAGCCTTAAAAAATGAAATGTATCACTACGGTTAAATTGGCAAAAGGCGGGAAAATATACTTTTTGTTTTTAGTGCTCTGATTTTATTTTGTCAAATTAATGCTGATGTTATTTATGCATATTTGTAGTTATGTTTTGTTTTGTTTCAATTCACTTCGTTTTATATGTATGTATTTTTGTTATTGTATTGTATACATTTAGTATCGTCCTGTTTTTTTTTGGATTTTAGATTTAATATACTTTTGTAATTTAGAAAATGTTTATAAATATAGATGTATTTATGACCACGCACATTAACTTTCTCTTTTTTAAATAATATCTGAGTTGGTTTTGGTAACGATAGGCTTAGAAACTTTTGTTTTATCGAAAAAAATAAATTTTTATTTGAGAGCAAACAAAAACACGTCCGCCTCCGACGAAAGTGTGTGCTTTGACACATTTTAGCCTATTTGGCATAGATACCGCTAATTTTCTGTTAAATTCGGGTGGAATTTTGAGCCATTCTTCTAATAATGCTCCTTTTAGTGTTTCTTTGCTTTTAATATTTCTTTTTCGGATCTGGCGGTCCAAATTATCCCAAAGGTTTTCAATGGGATTAAGATCCGTGGATTGTGGAGGGTGATCCAGCATGTTTGGTGTGTTTTGTTGCAACCACTCCTTTGCCAAACGGGAGGTATGCTTGGAATCATTGTCGTGTTGGAAGATCCAATGTCCAGGCAAATTCAATTTGGAAACACTTGGTGCAAGGTTTTTTTTCTAAAAGGTTTACGTAGCATTGAGCATTCATTGTCGTGTCAATAAAGTCAAGCTCTCCAACTCCAGACGCTGAAAAACACGCCCAAACCATTACTGAGCCTCCTCCGTGCTTAACTGTACACTGGATATTTTGCTCGGCCAGCTCTTCATTTTTTTCGCCAAATTTTTTATCTCTAAAGATTTCGAACTCACTCTCATCCGTGAACAGGACATTTTCCCAAAAGTTAATGTCCTTATTTTCATCTTTTCTCGCGTAATATATGCGTTTTGCTTTATTTACCTTGGAAATAAAGGGTTTTTACCTGGGACGTCTGCCATAAAACACGAATTTATGCAATACACGTCGTATTGTACTTCCACTTACAGATTTTTCCAACTCTTCACTAATCTCTTTGGCAATCTGCACTGCGCTAGAACTAGGATTTTTTTTTTACTGTGGCAACAATCTTCCTTTCTTCCCTTTCATTTAATACTCTTGGCCGACTCGCTCGATTAAAATTTTCTATTCTTTTAAAGTTTTTATATTTATCGACGATTTTTTAACTGATGTGTGATGCCTTCCAACAATTGTCGCAATTTCACGATAAGATTTCCCTTAGTTCTACAATAATTTTTCGAGTTTCAGTTGAAATTTTAGTTCTCATCTTTTTAAAACCTTTTGTACTTCTTGTCAGATTATTACACAGCAAGTGATGAGTACTAGCAAAGAATATGGATATAAAGAATGCGCATCATGTAGAAGTAAAATTTCTTATGGCGGGTTGTAACATTACGACCCGCTCTCACCAAAATTTGTTTAACATTACGACCCGCACAATTGTGCAGAGAGAACTCACACGCATTCTTGTGTTATTTGATTTAGTTGTCGATCAGACTGCGACAAGAACACGTGTGTAGCGGATGCGTTATTATTTTATTTCAGAATAACACTCAAAAAATATTTTATGTTAAAAATGTTCTATGTCATTAGCTGGCCGTATTTAATTTTTTATTTTTTCTTCTAATAAAAAATGGGTTTTTTTTTTTGTTTATCTAAAAAAACTAGGTATAATTTTTAAGCCAAAGATGGATAGCTTTATGTTCTTTTAAGAAAAAAAATGGATTTTTTATTTTATCTTTATTTATCTAAAATTATTAAGATAGATAGCTTTACATATGTATCAGAGAACTGCAAAAATCATATTTTAGTTGATTTATTCATGCACACAAATTTGTATGCACGATCGATCAGAACAATCGAACGACTACTGCTAATGATCACACATACCGCATTCAAACCAATCATTTCGAGTGTTATGCAAATGTTCGATTGACACTCGTTCGACATTCGTTTGAAACAGACATTATTTTTGCGGTGTCTGCATTGATCGAAACCAAAAACCAAAATGCATTAATGCAAAATCTCATGTTCGATTGATACTCGTTCAGCACTCGTTTGAAACAGACATTATTTTTGCGGTGTCTGCATTGATCGAAACCAAAAACCAAAATGCATTAATGCAAAATATCATGATCGATTGATACTCGTTCAGCACATGTTTGAAACAGACATTATTTTTGCGGTGTCTGGATTGATCGAAACCAAAAAGCAATGATCATAAAAATCATAGTACAGTTTTGCAGAAAGGCATTAAATCAACGAGTGTGCATATTTGCATTTATGGATATTTAAAGGAAAAACGATCTTGTAGTCTTTTTCGTTCAAGAATGTAAAACCAATCATACACACTTTTTACAACAACAAAAATAAATGTGTTCTAAAATAATGAGAAAAATTAAGTGTTTTAATTAGGTTAGAGGACGTGTACTTGTCAGTTAAGACACATACAGTACCCGGAGGTCGAATTGACCCATTGTACTAAGTGTTTTAGTTAGAATTTTTTATTGTTACGTTGTTATGTAATATTTTATATTTTTGTTGTTATGTAATATTTCATTAAAAAAGAAGTGTTTTATTTATATTTTAAATTTTTACTCTAATGCTGTAAGTCGAATGTTTTTCTACAGAAAAAAACATGAATAGAGCTATTGACCAATTTTTCATAATGAGTGAAACATGCTACAGAAAACTCTCAGTAAGAATAACAATTGTTTTGTGTGACGTCATACTTGTACGGTAGGTAGCATAACCACAATCAACACATTTTTCCATTGCGACCCTTTTAGCACTCTTTTGGCATTATTGCTATGACGGGAATTTTCTACAATTTATTTCTATGCCAATTTACCTACCTGCTCTGAAAAATTTGAACACCCGCTAATAAATGAATGAAATCAAGTGATTAGCGAGAATTTTGGAAATCTAGATATTAAATGACACACAAATCTGTCGTAATTTTTGAAATTGAGCCCTTTTAAGATTATTGGCAAGACGAGAATTGCCAACAATTCTTTTTTTAACCTACCTGTATCGAAAAAATTGAATTTCTGTCAAAAACTTAAGTCAATGGATTGGCGGAAATTTTGATAATTGAAACGTTGAAAACTAATATATAAATATAAAAAACATAAAAATATAAAATTAAATTATATTTATATACATTTGCAATCACGTTTGTCTTATTTAAATTTTTTAGAATAGTAAAATTGAAAATTCTTAAAGCCATCGCTGACTGGTGCAGCTAAATGATTACAATCATACTCGTTTGCAATAATGCAAAACAATCTTTAATCTTTGCATAGAAAATATATTTTGCATTAATGCCTTTTGGTTTCTGGTTTCGATCAATGCAGACACCGCAAAAATAATGTCTGTTTCAAACGAGTGCTGAACGAGTATCAATCGAACATGAGATTTTGCATTAATGCATTTTGGTTTTTGGTTTCGATCAATGCAGACACCGCAAAAATAATGTCTGTTTCAAACAAGTGTTGAACGAGTGTCAATCGAACATTTGCCTAACACTCAAAATGATCGGTTTGAATGCGGTGTATGATTTGATCAACAAAGTTTTCATACGATCATTGTTTCGATTGATTTGAAAATGAACGATCACAACGAGTATTAATGCATATTTGCTTCGTTGAGTGAAAGTATCATGTTTTTCGAGTACTGATTAAATCATGATTGTTTTTCAATCACCGGTTGCAGTTCTCTGATATGTATGTTGATGAAATGAAAATCAAAGTATCGTATATTATTGACTGTAAATAAATTCTATGGCTGTAAATAAATAAATTCTCTCAACTTATTTTCTCTCACTTGCTCACTAATCATAACCAGTGTTGCCGTTTACCTATTTTTAACCAAAATTTCCGGATTTTGTTATTTATTTTTCTTATAAAAAGAGCTTTTGTTTGTAGAAATGAATTAATTTGTAAGACTAAAATTTTAGTTTGTTATTTTTGTTTCTTTTCTTACTATGTTGTATTAATTATAATTTATATTTGAAAACTAAAATAAAAAAACTGTGAATTTAATTTTGGTTATATTTTTTCTTATTTGGTAATTTTTTTCACAAATGTTGGTTACAATATTTTTTTTCGTGGCAATACTGACCAGAATAAGTGATTTCAGAAAATTTAATAAAAAAGTGGTCAAACAACAAAAACGCACGATGAGAGCAACGCATTGTTACGCTCTTCGTTTCTGTTTACTTCCCTCCTATCTTTCCCCCCGCGTCCTGAAATATTTTTGAAAAATATTCCAAAATATGTTCAAATGCACATTCTTTATACTTTATTTTCTTTGGTACTAGTGAACTTAAAGAATGTTTAAATTGTATTTTCTTACAAAAAATTGAAGAAAACTAGCAGTAAATCTAACGGTTTTAGCAAAAAATGTAATGAGAGGAAAAGTGTATACTCACTTTTGCTGCGAAATATTTTGAGTTTTTTGTTTTAAACCAGTAAAAAAAATGTTTTTGTTTTTTTTTATTTTTTTTTGTTTTGTGGTGAGAGTTGGTTATGAAGGAAGCTTGAAATTTTCATCGTAAAAATTATTGTTGTGCTACAAGTATATTTTTTATAATAAAAAATTTTAAATTTAAAAAGTGGGTGTTGACTCACTTATGGCGCTCAGTGTATGTATGTCGTTTTAAAGGGCCATACTTCTCCTTTCTAGTAAGGTTTAAATTTTGGTCATAGATTTAGAAATGGTTGTGTAATCAATAATTTTGTGCGTAAAGTAAAAAAACAGTTTTTGTAAAATAAAACAAGTTTGGAGGGTTCAAGTAATATAAAAAAAAATATTTTTGAGTTCTACTCAACAAAACTCACAACTTACACTATGTCTTTAGCTGGGTGTATTTAATTTTTTTTATTTTGTCGCACAGTGTTATCTTTTAAAAAAATTACAGAAAAACTACTTAGTTTATATTTCAATTAATATTTAAACAAAGACGTCGACTAAGCAGCAGAAACATGTAGACGGGGTGTATGCTCTTAAAGATTGAATTTTAAACATTTGGGCAATTCACACAAGCCGTTGTATCGTTGTATTGAGTGTATTGTTGGTCGAATATACAGCAGTGTATGCTTGTTGTTGATAATTTTCATGTAAAAATCCGATACACTTATACACATTTTTTTCATATGTTTTTAAAAGTTGTATTGGTTTCATGCTATCAAATTGTGTGAATGAAAAAAATGTGTATATGTTTTCATATGTTTTTCAAATACAATACAACATACACGATACAAAGTCGTGTGAATTGCCCAATTAATTTTATAGTTGTAATTGTATATACTTGGGTTGTAGTACAAGGAAATATATGTATAGGTAGCATTATGTCAGTTAGCCAAAGAAGTAGTTTTTATTCGTGGTTTAATGGAAGAGTTTGAAATTTTACAATATGTTAGTAAACCCTACTTCTATATTATATGACAATCAATCAAGAAGTCGCCGTGGTCTAGTAGGTAGTGTGTTGGCTTATTAGACTGAAGGCCCGAGTTCGAATGCCAGGTCAGACATCAAAACGAAAATATTTCTTCGGCGACTTCCTCTCAGCAGATTTCTGGCAAAAACTCTGAGAGTAAATAAAATTGCCATGAAAAGCTTCTCAATAAAATTTGTCGTTCGGAGTCGACTTTAAACTGTAGGTCCCGCCACTCATGTATAAAATTAACACACACAACATAAGTAGTGTGAGAAGCTAGGACTGAAGGGTGCGGGCTTCTTGGTGACGATTGCTGTAGACTGTCTAATGGTGAAGGTATAGCACTGGCCATTATATAGTCACCTAGCAGCAACTCGTTTCCTTGCCGTTCGCATCTTGAGACGTCCACAAACACTACTCCCTCTCTTCCACCTTCCTATAACCCATTTTCCTAAAACCTGCACAATGCACTGCATGAGTAGGGGCCATCCCCTGAGTGCTGGCTTCACCAAAAAAAAAAAAAAAATCTGCAGCATTTACGATGAAGGATCCTATGGTACCGAAGAAGAGTAAGCATATTGATATTCGATACCATTATGTATAAGATAAATATGAAGAAAAAGAAATCGATTTGCGATATGTTACATCTGATAACAATGCAGCTGATATTTTAACAAAGACGTTGACTAAGCAGAAACATGCAGAAAGGTGTAGGTTCTTAAAGATTCAATTTTAAATGTATTACAGACAAACTTCGATATAACGAAACTGAAGGGGATCACAAAATACTTCGTTATAGCTACTTTTTCGTTATAAATATGTATCAGTAAAACCTTGGTATAACGAAATTAGAAGATATACGAATAAAATTCGTTATAACTATAGTCTTTTCGTTATATAAAGGCTTTTGAATCAGTATTTCGCTATATAGAGGCTTTGCAATGGCACTTGCAAACGCATTTAGACTTTGTTGTTTTTGAAACGGGACTAACATTACTCAAAATTTATTTTTTTTTTATTCTCACTTTGTTATATAGAGGCTTTTGAAAGAATACTTCGCTATATAGAGGCTTTGCATAGCCGGGACTGATTTAGCTTTATTATTAATTCGTTGTATAAAGGCTTTGGTACGAATTATTCGCTATATAGAGGTTTTATGGGTCAGTATTTCTACGTTATAGCTATAGTGCATTTTTGTAAGAAAAACTTTGCAGTAAAGAGGTTTTATCAAGGGACTCAGAAAATAATTCGTTATATTGAGTTTTTCGTTATAACAAGGTTCGTTATATCCAAGTTTTACTGTAATTTTATTGTTCTAATTGTATGCATTTGGTTTGTGTGGGAGATTGTTAGAAAAATACTTGTTCAAACCAAATGTAAACAAAGTAGTTTTTCTTTCATTTAATGAAAAATCTCTGACTTTAGAATCGATTTTCAAAAATGTATTTTTTCAATCCAATTGTAATCACCGATTAAACAGAGGCGACAAGCAATTTGAGATATTAACAATTTAATGTGAAAGGGATAGCAAATGTTACGAAAAAGTATTTCTGTCCCTCTCAGATTGTTTGTCTGTTTTGTTTATTTATGTTACTTTAGTTGTCAGCGTGAGACTTTTTATCCATGATTTGTGTGGGAGCCAGACCCAAATCTATATCTACATACTATGTACATATTTTACACAAAATGTGAACAGACCGAATGCGTTTGATTTTACATGAAAAAATGAAGTTCAACAACGAATTTCAAATTTAATTTCTAAAGTTACATTGAACATCTGAAAATTAGTTTTTTTTTTTTTTTTTTTTTAGATAATCCATCCTTCAGTTTGAATAACGTTTGTATAACTTGTTGTACATGCTATAATATTTGTTTTACTCTCTTATATCCCTTTTTTTCATTAATTTTGAAACGCTTTATGCTGCTATTTGTTAATTCATTATAAAGTCGACAGCGTAACATACTATTGAAAATAATATTTTTTCAATTATGATGATGTTTACACTTGACATACATCATCAATGGAAACAACAATAACTTGTTACAAGAGTTCTTGAGACTTTTGACATTTGTTTACAACCCTTATGAAGCGAAATTATCGTTAAAAACACATCTGGTTTGGGTACACTCACTACGTTTTAGATGTTGGTAAAAAAGAATTTCATTTTTAAGGGGCTGTAAATTATGATTTGCTATAGTGTTAAATTTTATTATCCCCTCAATGCAAATTTCTAAATAACTAAAGCGTATATATTTACCCTAGGCCTTAGCGTTCACTGATATTTTTTTTGTAAACTTTGAAAGGAAGGAAACTTGTCAGTTCGAGTGTTACAATGGATGATGCTTGAATAAAATGCAGGGATGACGCCAAGTGTTTAAGGACGTCTAAATAAAAATGCAAAATGTTTAGCGACAATAAACACATCCTCCACCGATGACTACTCAGGCAAGTAAAAGCAAATTTTTTAAATTTAGAAGTTTAATCATTTTTTTTTTTTTAAATATAACGATTTAACTCGATTTATTGAGACAAATTGTAAGGAAGAAAATTAATATTTATTTAATAATAAATCACATTATACAGTGGACAGCACAAAAAGCCTAAGTACCCCAATATATTTTGACCAACAGTTTGTATAAAAAATTAAGGTTTTCATATTTATATTTCATTAATTTATTTCTGTTTTGTTATAAAACAAAAAATTTTTTTTAATGTTTTGCATAAAACAAGAGAAAAATAAGGAAAAGTTTCAGATGACTCCATAGGTACCCCCAGGGAGAACGCATGAGTAGATTTAAAATTCAATGGCCTAATATATGAAAATGTTATCCCTTGTATTTAGTAGAATATCCCTTAAGGTTAAGCACTCCATTTAACCTATTTGGAATTGAATGTACAAGTTTTGTTTAGTGTTTTCCAGTGGCACCATGAGCAAGTTTTTCGATTGACTTTTGTTTGATGTTTACCGATTAAGTAGCCGTTCTTTCAAGTGATAATCTAAATACTATCTTGAAGTCATATCCGGACTTTGTGCAAGAGTATTAAGCCTCAAAATATATTGGAGTACTAAGACTTTTGCTGCCCACTGTATATAAATTTATCCTTTGGATAAAATTAAGTGCTTTTATAGGCTCAGGTAATTCTTGTTTTTTTTTTTTTTTTTTGTGAAGATAATTGGAAAATTTCATGTGTTGTCCCGTGAACATAAAGAACAGATTGGATTGTTTGAACTATAAGGCAAAATAATTTTGTATTAAAATTATTTGTAACATATGTACATATGTATTAACTGTAATATGAAGTCCATTACCATATGTACATACATATGTATCAGTAATCTAAATAATGATCTTACGGATGGAAATGTTCGAATGGGCGTGAAAACCCTAAAACGCATAAAATCAAAGTACATCATAATTTACTAACAGAAACGCAACAATTTGTACCTGCAGGCATTCCAAGCAATGTATTATTTTGTATTACATTTTATAAGGAATTAACTCGGATCATTGGATTTCGTCACTATCGGTATGAAATAATTTCACTTAAAACATAACTCCTCGAAATGAGATGATTCATAATTAAAAAAGGAAACAATTAGAACTAGAGTTTCGTTCCCGGGAAGCGTCGGGAATAAAATCCCGGGAAATACAGTGATTTTTAACTTCCCGATTCCCGGGAATTTTAGTCGGGAATCCCGGGATTTAATAACTACTAAAAAATGCAACCATGCTTATTGTTACTCATTTTATACAACTATTTTATATACAAAATTAAAGAAAAACAAAACAAGAAATTGTTTTAAACAGTATGAGAAAAATTATCAAATGTATTAAACGAATTCCATTAAAAAACGGAACGTTGCAAACGTATGTTAAAACGGAATTTGTTAAAGAATTACAACTCTGTCTAGATATAAAAACACGGTGGAACTCACTATTAGCAATGATGGATTATTTTCTAAAAATTAAAAATTGTATTAAAAAGACGTTGATAGATTATAATTTAGCTAATATGTGGGATGATAACTTCGACAATTTAGAATCATTGTACAACGTTTTATACCCAATTAAAATATCCGTAGATGCTTTAAGTCGTCGTGATGCGAATATTTTAAAAGCAGATGCGATAATAGAGTAGCTTTTTAAAAAATTAATTGCAGAAGATAATCTTATATCAAAAAAAAATAATTGATGCTTTTACGAAGCGAATTTCGGAACGTAGGAACGTGGAAATCATAACGCTATTAAAATATTTAAAAAATTCCGAGTTATTTAAAAGCATCCAACACGAAAATATAATTTTTTAAAACTCGTCGAAAGCAACTACATTGGCTTTTGAAGAAAATTTGTATAATAGATTATTCCAAAATAATTTAGTACCAAATTCAGAATCAGACTCTGAAATAGAATTTGATGATAAAATGGAACCATTTCAAGATAAGCTTAATCGAGCTATCGAATATGTAATGTGTGAAGGTAAAAGGTCAAAGTCATCATATAATCAACTCTTAAGAAAAGAATTTTAAATTTAAAATTAGAGAGTGAACGTGTTTTTTCTGTTCCTGGAAATATTGTTAACAAAATTAGAAATCGTTTGTCTGGTAAATCTATTAACGCATTGGTGATTTTAAAATATTATTTTATTGAAAATAATAAAAACTAATATGCAAAAATTTTTTAACTATCAATCTCACTCGAGAGTACAAACAAATTTTTTTATTAATTAAATTTAAATGTTATTTTAAAAATAACATCTATGAATTTCCTGATTTTATTTAATTTATTTTATATTAATTATAATGCTTCGGAGTTACCTGATGTTATAACTTACTGTTTATTTTATTTTTATTAAAAAATTCAATAAAATTAAAAAAAATTAAAAAAAAATCGTTATCTATTTGGGAATTCCCGGATTCCCGGGAATACGATTTTTTATTCCCGATTCCCGGGAATCAAAAAAGGTCGGGAATTTGGAAACTCTAATTAGAACCTTCTGGAATTTCAAGAATTTTTTATTATCATTATCACTACGGCATCCCAAGAGGGTGCGTCACCAGGTGGCGGATAGGGGGATGCCTCCCAGATGCGAGTGGTAGGGGAGTAATCAAATATCCCCCGCGGATCAACTGGTAAAGACCAAACGGCTTCTTGGCCAGCGTCTGATTCCATGTTAGGAGCGACTGTGTGGAAATTACCTGACAGTAAGTATAAAATGGTATGGGAAGAAACCCTGAGAATAAAATCAACATGACTAGTCATAAAAGCAATTTCGTTATGGTGCAGGGTGTTATAAACCCAGTACCTACGGTTATAGAGCAAGCGTTCTCTAGGCCGTCGTTATCCAGCAACCGCAATGATACTTCGGTTGAAGGCTTGGCCGAGGTAGCAGATAGAGCAACAGACATTATTGTTATAGATGAAGCTGCAGTTGCAAATTTTTTCAAAAGAACGCACAGGAACGCGTCCAACATAGGTTATGTCAACTTAATGTGGACTGTACACCAGGGGAATATGTCGAGGAATATATGCAAAAGAACCTCGAACCACCACAGGGGAACGCAGTCCATTCCTCCACAGAGAAAGTTCTCCTGACCTGCAACTCATCCAGGCAAGAATTTATACTTAAAATAAATCTCTCAGAAGAGGAATGATTCGAGTCACTCGAATCATTCATCAAAATTTACAGTAGTAGTTATTGTTGCATTTACAAAAGAAGGGAAAAGAAAAGACAAAGACAGCAAGCAAAGCACACACACAACCTTCTAGCGAGTATTGTGGTGTTCGTACTCGAATCATACTTACTTTGTGCTTCGTGGATATGTTGAATCATGGAGAGTCGAAATCAACAACATCGTGCGTGTTGTTAAGTATGAGTACGATGAGTATTTCTAACTTTGAATATGAGTAGTATGAGTATGATATTAAAATAAGTATGAATGCGTATAAGTAGCTGAAATTATAAGTATGATTCGAATCTACTCATCGTTTTGAATACTCGTTGTTGATCTCTGATATATATATAGATAAATATATAGTTAATAATAATTATTATTTAAATTAAATTTAATTTGCTTATTATTTTAAAAATCTATATATATATACATAATTTATATATATATAAATTTATGTATATATATATATCAATTTAATAATTAATAAATAATTTATATAATTAATTCTATATGTGACATAATAGTTATTCTTAATAATATATTGTTACGAGAATGGAAATGGTATTGTTAAAATAATAAGCAAAAGCTCCAAAAACAACACAATGGACTTGAACATGTATAAAATGATAAACAAAAGCTCCAAAAACAAAACAATGCAGTTGTTCACGTGATCAACGAATGAGTAAGCATATAGCAACAAAAACAACAGGCTTGGTTACAAGATCGATGAATAAACAAAAATATAGCAACAACGTCCGTGTATAAAAAATATAGCAGAAAGACAAACAAACAAAACAACAACAACTCTGCCTGGACGAAAGTAAATAAGATACACGAACAACAAAAATGGAAACAAGTTGTTTACATTTTTGGATTGTTCCCGAAGGTCGTCATCATCCTTCAAGGGCATTCATCACACTGTTGATCCAGTGATATAAAAGGCAAGATAAAGCGAGCAACGTTGATTCAGTTAGAATTCAGTCAGTCGTGTATGAAGACACGTTATTCTCGGAGTTCGAGTGAAGTTAGTCGTGTGACGACGTCGCGTTGAATTGAGTGAGAATTCAACCACTGGTGTGTGAAGATACGAGATCGAGTTATAATCCAGTCAGACTTGTGTGCAGACAAGTTGCGTGAAGAAAACAGTTGTTAGTGTGGTGCTTACAAAAAAGGTTGTGAGCAAAGAAGAATAACTAACAAGTGTTGTTGTTGATTATAAAAAAGGTTATAAGCAGAGAAATATCACGAACAAGCACATATTGTGGAAGTTATCATTGTATGCGTAGAATAAGTTCGAACAGTGGCACGAAAGTTGTGCACAAAATAAAGAATTGACTTAAAATTAAACACAGATTTATTTTTATTTTTTTTGCAATCTACGAACTCATATTTTTAACGTTTTTAAAATTTAAAAACGTAACAATATATTCATATTTTTCGTTTTTATGTCTGACCTGGGGTTTGAACCGTGGCCTTATGTCTAATAAGCCAACACACTACCTACTACACTACGGCGACTAATTACATATTATAAAAAATAATTATTTTGGAATATTTGAAATTTTGGACAAAATTTATAGTCCATTAAAGCTACTTGAGATGTTTTTGTATACATATCAGTGTTGCAAAACTGAAATTTTGAAATGGTACTGAATTATAACTGAATAAGTACTTTTTTGCATCAAATAGTACTTTTGTAAAAGATACATACATACTACGTACTGGTCATTATAAACCCTCAATCAAGATTGCGACCTAACTTCCACACAACTTATTTTGTGTGTGTTAATTTTACACGCTACTACTGTTTAAAGTCGACTCCGAACGACAGATTTTTGAGAAACTTTATCGTGGCAATTTTATTTACTCTCAGAGTTTTTGCCAGAAGGAAGTCACCGTTGAAATATTTTTTCATATTTCGATTTGATGTAGATGTCTGCCATTGTTTTTGAATCGTGGGCTCACGTCTAGTAAGCCAGCACTAGACTATTTATTTATATTTAATACACATACAGGACAAAAACAGCTGAATCGGAACGTAACAAAACGTAAAAGCCACGTTTAGTCACGTCGATGGAACGTAATGTAACATATGTTCGTTTGAAGAGCAATGAAAAAATGCTTACCGAAATTATATTACGTTTCGGCAAGCGTTTTCATTGCTTTTTGTATTCTTAAAACGGACATACGTTCCGTGGACGTTTAGCTAACCGGGGCTACAGCTCTGCGCTATGTTCTCCACTTTTGGTGTGCCTATGATAGCGTCACGGAATTCATATTTTCTCACGCCTTTCCCCATTACTATGAATAGAGATCCTGCCTTCATTTTTCAGTCAGATTATACCGCCACTTCAGTCTCCTCCGGTTTGATTTTTCCCTCGGCCTATCTCTGGGTTTTATAAAGAAAGCGTCAGGTCGGTTTCTAGGTCTCCTAGCGTGTTCTCTCCTTTAAACTTTTGCGATATCTTTTTTCGGCTACGGCTTGAGATCTAGTTTTTGTAGCTCCTACGACTGCTGGGCAATCGCTAGCTAATTAAGAGAATTTTTTAGTTCCTTACCAAATAAACTTTATTTTAAACAAAAATATTTATTTTATTTTCTTCCTTTTTAAAAAATATTAACCAAATACTGATTAATTTCATGGTGGGCCATTTTCACTATGATTCACTGTATATATATTTTAAGGGGGGGGGGTATCAAATTTTGTATTGATCTGTCAAAAAATTTATTTTTGTTCCTATACTAAGTTAAATTAATAGATATCTATTAATTTAGACTAAAAAAAAATTTCAAATTCAATTAAGTATATACTCATTAGTAAATTACTAATATATAATAATTAATCTAACAATTCAACAGCATATTCCTGGCAAAAACTCTGAAAGCAAATAAAATTGCCATGATAAGTTTCTCAAAAATCTGTGATTCGGAGTCGACTTTAAACTGTGTAGGTCCCGCCACTCATGTATAAAATTAAGGCACACAACATAAGCGGTGTGAGAAGCAAAATAGGTCGTAATCCTGACTGTAGGGTTGTAATGGCCAATTATGTATGTACATATGTATTGGCATCACTAATCTGCTTTTAGCTGCTCACAAAAGTAGAAAATAGCCTAAGTTGGACAAAAACAGCTTAGGTTTTTGTGTTGGCCTTTCCTGTTCCGCCTTCAATATAATAGTCTTCTTACAAACGCGTGTATTCTAAACTTTGCTGGTTTCTGTCGTCTGTCCTGGACGATGGTTGAATTACCCCGCTAGTTTCCACAATGCTAGTGGTATACTCAAGGGCGCTTGGTTTATTATGGCCGTTCTTCCTGGCATGGCAAAAATGCTGGCATACTTCTTTAGCAACCGTTTGGCCTGATTTCGATCTGTCGCCGCCTGTCCTTATATGCACCTCGAATAGCTCTCTATTTTTGGCGGTCAAACTGAGCAGTTCAAACTGTTGCTGGCTGGCTCTGTTCCTTTTTTATAAGCACTTTTGCTGTTAAAGTTTCAGACTCAATTTCCTCAGGTTCTGTTACACACAAACGGTTATTCGCACAGTCTTCTATCATGCGAGCCCATATCAGGTTTTCAGACTGAAATAACTTCTGTAGACCTACAGCCACCATGTATTTAGCTGTTGTATGCCACGTCCAGGGGTATATTCACATTTCGCTAAACCATCACTTGTTGCTCTATGTTCAAAATTCAAAAAATCGGCACCAATATTCATCTTATCTATAATATCGGCAACAGTGAACAGGTGTTTCACACCTATCCTGGCTGTCTGCATCCTGACCTCTTTCTTACTGTGGACTGTGACATACACTCCGTTAACATAGAATAGCCTCACTTCATAATTTTAAAGAATTGTAAAAATTTTGGTATTTCTTTAATAACTAGAACGTTTATATTAAAGTTGTTGGCAAGAGGGTACTCTGTTGTTATGTTGACAAAAATTCCAAATGGGTCGGCAAAAGCTAACGGGACTTCCCCACATGTTTTCGTTAGTATCAGCAAATATCTTAATATTTCAGTGTCAACTTAGATTAGCCTCAGTGCAGATTTTTTAAATTTTTTGCGAAAATTTCAATTAAATAACGATCAGTTTTGATTAATAAACGTGTTATTTATTATTATAAATTAAATATGGGAAAAAGGTCGTCGCTCAGTTCCGAGGAAATCGCAAAACTTGACGCGTACCACGATCTAGGGCTTTCTAATCGTGCCATTGCCAGAAAACTCAGTCGAAGTCCAAAAGTTGTGAATAATTACCTCAAGAATCCATCGGAATATGGTAAACGCTTTAAAGGAAAGACATATAAAAAGGTTTCAGCTCGAGATAAACGCAAAATACTTCAAATTGCTTCAAATTCAAGTATGAGTTTAAGTAAAATTGGAGATGCTGCCGGTGTCCAAGTAAGTAAAACTACAATTTATAACATTATAAAAAGCTCGGAACACCTAAAGCGTCGAAAACTTCAAAAAAAGCCACCACTGAAAGACGTACATAAGCAACAGCGGTTAAAATTTGGGAAAGACCACATGTCGTGGATAGTTCAACAAGGGCATCAAGCGAACGACTGGAAAAGAGTAATTTTTTCCGACGAAAAACGTTTTAATATCGATGGCCCAGATGGATATAATTATTATTTCCACGATATGAGGAAAGAGGAAAAATTTTTAAGTCGCCACCATAGCAGAGAGGGTGGCGTAATGGTCTGGGGCGCTATAACGTATTATGGAGCTTCTAGTTTAGTTTTTGTAGATGAACGAATGACCGGAGATGGTTACAAAAACCTGCTCCAAAATGCGTTTTTGGAATTTAAAGATATTTTTGGCCCCCTTCCTTTCATTTTTCAACACGACAACGCCCCCATCCATACTGCTCGCGTTGTAAAGAGCTGGCTTCAGGAGCAAGAAGTTGAAATATTACCATGGCCACCATATTCTCCTGACTTAAACATTATCGAAAATGTTTGGGGATGGCTAACTCGTAAAGTTTATGAAGGAGGAAGGCAATTCAGTACAAAGGAGGAGTTAAAAGATGCCATAAAATTGTCCTGGTTTGAAATTTCATTAAATTATTTAAAATCTCTTTACGACTCCATGCAAACCCGAATTTTTGACGTTATTTCAGCAAAAGGAGGGTATACAAAATATTAAATGTTGTAAAACAATTAAAAAATTTAAATATTATTAAAAAATAGTTAAAAATAACATTTAAAATTGTGTTTTATTTGTTTTTAATAAGGTGAGGCTAATCTATGTTAACAATAAAAGCCACTATTTTTAATAGCGTTTGCGAAAGCGCATGGAAAAATAACTTTAACTTTAACCGACGTAATTGGTTCTTTCGTCAACTAATAAATAGACTATAAAGCAGCATTCCGCATTTTCATATTAAAAAAAAAACTTGTGGCACTCTTAAAATTTCTAAAAATTTACCCAATTTTTATGTGAGGCTATCCTATGTTAACGGAGTGTATGTACCTTCCGGTAGCTGCAGTCTTACATTACCCATTGTTTCACATTTACCTTTAAATAACTATTCTTAGGCTCTTTGCTGTTTTTCACCCAGTAGCCACGTCTTCCAACCAGATTTCGTTACTCCATTGAACCCTCAAATTTCGCACCTTATGTGTGTGTGGCCTTGCAGTTATCCGGGCAATTTCTTTTGACCAGTGCGTATTCCAAGCTTTAAAAGAGGGTCTTCTTTCTTGCGGCACACACTGCCATCCTAATTCTTGGATCGCGGACGTGTTTGCTGAACGCCTGGGCCTTGAGCTGGTCTTCCATTGGGTTTCTTCCTGAAGAGACCCATTGGGTTCCTGCAATCAGCTTTGCAGTTGCAATTGGTATATCTCCCTCTTACAGTTCTCTGCCAACGTTTCTAAAACGTCGCTTTACTTCGTAAGGCCGCTATCTTCTGTTTGCAGTTCCAACCGATTCCTGCTTCAAACTGGCATTTCATCATTGTCAGAGATGTGTTACCTTGGAAGTATGTATATTATATATTAATTTATAGAATATTGTTGTTATCGGCTGAGGTTGAAGGGGCTTGTCCGTAGTTATTTTAAATACAAATCTAAGTTCGGTATACTGGGACGTTGTTCCCAGATGTTCCAGATTTTACAAAATACCTACGTAACTTGAACATAATACTGTTACGTTTTTATCCTTTTAAAAACGTTAAAAATATGAGTTCGTAGATTGCAAATAAAATAAAAATAAATATGTGTTTATTATCAATTCTTTATTATTCGCACAATTCCGTGTGCCACCTTTATCGATTTGACTTAACCAACAACAATTTACTTTAATTGTTATTATGCTTTACACACTCGTTCGTTAGAACTTCAAACCACGATTCTCTTCCGCGTACGCAATAACAATTGTTCGGTATTCTCTCTCTGCTTGTAAGCACTATACGGATATCTTCAAACCACAATTATTCTTCGCAACGCAACGTGTCGTCTTCACACACGACTGACTGAATTCTAACTGAATCATCGTTGCTTGCTCTGTCTTGCCTTTTATATCACAAGGGTCAGCAGTCTGATGAATGCACTTGAAGGAGAATGTCTTCGAGAAATATCCAAAAGTGTAAACAAGCTGTTCTCATCATTGTTGTTTGTGTATCTTGTTTACGTTCGTCCAGGCAGAGTTGTTGTTGCTTATTTATTTGTCTATCCGCTATTTTTTTTTATACACTGACGTTGTTGCTATATTTTTGCTTATTCATCGATCTTGTAAACAAGTCCATTGTTTTTGTTGCTATATTTTTACTTACTCGTTGATCACGTGAACAATTCCATTATTTTGTTTTTGGAGCTTTTGTTTATCATTGTATACATGATCAAGTCCATTGTGTTGTTTTTGGAGCGTATGTTTATTATTTTAATGACACCATTTCCATTTTCGTAACAATACAATATGGTATGTGTCAGAGATCAGCAACGAGTATTCAAATCGATGAGTAGATTCGAGTCATACTTATTATTTCTGATACTACTACGCATTCATACTTATTTTAATATCATACTCATACTACTCATACTCAAAGTTGGAAGTAATCGTCGTATTCATACTTAACAATACGCATGATGTTATTGACTTCGACTCGTCTCTACTTAACATTTACACGAAGCACAAAATAAGTATGATTCGCGTACGAATACTACTATACTCACAAGAAGATTGTGTGTATGCTTTGCTTGTTGTCTTTGTCTTTCCTTTCTTCTTTGTTTGTATATGCAACAATAACAAAGGCTGTACATTTTGATGAATGATTCGAGCCACTCGAATCACTTATAAGTATTATAAGTATTTTTCTCAATTTATGAATCAGAATGAGTAGGCGTATGAATCAAACACATTTCGAATGTTTTGAGTTTGATGTCAACGTTGTACTCATACTCATTGTAACCTATACTTATAAATCAATGCTGTAGCGAGTACGAATGAATCAGAGTAGTTGAATTTCAATTCAGTAGCGGAAAAACGATTTATTGCTGATCTCTGGTATGTATAGAATAGTTATCCTGGTAGCAACGTTATACATTTTGTGGAAAATAAGAATACATACCCCATAAAAAGTGTTTAAACTAAAAGTACATGGATATTTAAATAAAAAACAAATATGAAAAAGGTCAGAACCATCAGATACATTTTATTGTTTCACTTATGTATAAGTTATAATATATTATATATGTACATATTCTTTAAGTACTAAGTATATGGTTATTTAACTAAAATTTATATCCGTATATATATGTATATATATCTATATATGTCTATATATATATGTATGTATATACATATATATATATGTATATATATAGATATATATGTATCCATACATGCTTGCACATGCTTATATAACACATTAACCAATTTATAATAGATAACAAAAATATTATATTAAGGGCCATTATTACAACTTGCCGTTATTTAAAGGCATTTTTTTAATGAAGTGGAGGCCAGTATTTGGGATATTCTGCAGATAAAGCGTCCATATTATGTGAATATACAATATACGTATATAAGTGGTCATTTCTAACCTTCCGTCAAGATTACAACCTAACATTTCACGCCACTTATGTTAATTTTACAAACGATAATTTTTTTTGAAGAATTTTTCATAACAATTTTATTTACTCTAAGGGCCATTATTACAACTTGCCGTTACCGTTAAAGGGAGAATTTTAACGGGCAGATAAATTGTTTTTCATTATTATAAGTGGACAATATGGTAGAAGTGAGCGTTAAGCTAAAGGGAGCATCATTCAACCGGTAACTTTTAAAGTTAAGTTTATGTTTGAACTTGTCATATCACATATATTATTTTCAATATGGCAACTTCAAATATAAACAAAATGAGATTATACAACAAAAAAAAAAACGAAGCCCGTCGTTGCCACTGCGTTAAAAAAACATTGCTTAGGCACTGCCATATTTTTGAAAAATAAGTAAAAGGTAACTTTACAGTTCCCTTTAGCTAAAGGTACCTTTAATTAAACCCAAGCTTAACGGCAAGTTGTAATAATGGCCCTAAATAAGATTAAAAAAAATGTCCGAACTATAAGCTGATTTTCCGTTCACACTACAAGTTTTCTTAAAACTGGTTTTAAATTCATGAGATTTATGACTGTACAGAAGCTGTTTTGATTTTGTTTTTTTTCAGCTGTTTTCAACATTTCAATGTTGGCAGCTCTGATTTAGTACATCAAAAAGAAAGTTGTATTTTATAAAACCTAGTTTAAAACTAATTCAAAAAAGGTTTTAAGATGGTTTTAACACAATAATTTTGTATGGTAAAACCAGGTTTTAACATTAAAACCAACCTTTGCATTAAAACCACTCAGTGTGAAAACACTATAAGCATTTTCACGAGAGTGACGCTATAATTTTCAATAATTTATTTATTTCTTTAACAAAAATTTTTTAACTTAAAAATAAAATCTAAAGAATTAAGATAATTTTTTTTTATCTTTTATAATATAAAAAAAAAAAATTATTAATTACTGAACTGAATAAATTTCAGTTTTTCAAATATTTCGTTACTAACTAAAAACGAAAATTATGTTATTAAAGCTGAAAAAGCTTTAATTTATTTGCTTGACTACATTTTTTTTTTTCAAACTTGACTTAATTATATGTTATATAAGCACGATAAAGTTATATACATACATACATATACAAATATATATATACATATATATATATACACATAAATATGTAAATATATCTTATCTTTCGTTGAGTTCCAATAATTTGGGTGAAATAAAATATCTGTGTCACTCCTTTCTTTCCTAATCTATAAAAAAAATATTTTTGTAATAATATAATTATGTATTTAAATTATAATTGAATAAATCATCATTTTTCGTAAGTTCTTCATAAAAACACACGTTGGTCTCTGCTTCGAATATTGTACATAAATTTTGGCAATACTATAGAGCGAAATGTACTTAAAAATATTTATAACACTGTTGTCATTGTTCAAATAATATATGTATGTATTTATAATGGTCAGTATGTATAGGTATTCCTTTAATAATTATTAATTATGCATTGCCAACAACATTGACAAACAAAATTCACCAAATTCACCAAAAAAAAAATATCAGAATTTAATGGGGAAATATATTCTTAATATTAGCGAATATCTTGAATATTTGTTGTATTTTTGTGATTGTAGCCATTTTCCAGTACTATATTCATAATTGTGCGTGCTGCTTAACTATTCGTTTACAAGCTGAAATACTTTGTGTTATTGTTGTTGTTGTTGATGCTGTCGTATTGTTCTAGAACATAAATCAATGTTGGTATTGCTGACACAGGGTTGTGTATTCGTATTATTCTGATGATCGTTGGAAAGATGTTGAGAGTGATGATGATGGAAATAATGATGATGGTATTGGGCATGAATCTGCTGTGATAGCCGCTGCTCTACAGATTTTGATGAAGATGTTTCAAAAGTTTTATTAAATCCTTGCTCCAAGGAATTTTCGAGATCGTTTGCATGAGATGATAGATGATGCAATTGATTTGAGCTAGTCAACATAATGGGCGATGAAGATGTACGTTCATCGTATATGCTTGACGCTATTTGGTGAGAATGGGTTGGTGCATCACTGTTCGCTATGCTGGCCGCTGCTTCCAGTGCTACAGCAGCAGCTGCAACAGCGACTGATGCTGCTGCCGTAGCACTAGTACTACTAATGTTAATATTTGCACTGCAGGATGAGGGGACGATTATCGACGGTGTTGCTGCTATAGCATTGTTATTGTGAGACACAGCAGCAGCTTTTGTGAGCAATTGTGGTGTCAAATCAAAGAACGTAGATCACTGAAGTCGCGGCCAATAGTTTGCTCCTGCCAAATCAGTGCTACTTTGTGTTGAAATTTGTACTGGTACAGATACTCCAGCCGATATAACCCCGGCAAATGTATGATTATCTGAAATATGATGAAGAAATATAAATTTATTTAAAACTGCTTTTTAAAAGTCAATTACATATTCAAAATGGTTTCACAAAAATGCTTATCAAATTCTTCTAAATTCTCAATAATATACATACATACATATGTATGTACATATGTTTATGTTTCTCTTCACAAATATTTCTCTAATATATTTCAGCTATACATACTTTAAAAAATTAGTAAAATGTTTACGAAATTTTAACATATTACGAATAAAAATGTTCTAAGTATGCTGAGCCCTAAAGTTGTAATATCGGTCTCAAAGTTGTATGCTTAAACAAAACGCCTCTAATAATTGCTCTTAATGTTCTACAAATATTCTTGAATAAATATTACTCGCATTTATTTGCAACAGAACTTAGATATGTACATATGTATGTATATACATGTCTTATAGAGTACTAATGGATTCATGTTGCCCTTACAAATTCGACAAATAATTGCCAATTATATCGCAAAAAAAAAAGACATTTTATAGTTGATTAAAACATTAAAAAGCGGATTTATGTTCAAGATAATAAATCATTATTTTTTTTTAAATATATTTTCTTTGAATCTTTCCTTTCGGCATTTACATAAATTATTCAAATCTTTACCTAACTAAATATTGTTACGAAAATGGAAATGGTGTTACATCGTTTAACATTAAAATGATAAACAAAAGCTACAAAAACAATGAACTTGTTTACATGATAAACAAGTAAACAAAAAGGTAATAACAATACTGCAAGGACAAACGTAAACAAAATACACAAACCATAATAACGTAAACAACATGTTTAAATTTATAGAGATTTCGAGAAGGCAAAGTCATTCTCCTTCAAGAGCATTTATCAGACTGTTTACCCTGCAATATAAAAGACAAGACAAAGCAGTCAGTAAAAATTCGGTCAGTCTTGTGTGAAGACGCGTTGCATGTGAAGAGAATAATCGTGGTTTGAAGATCTGCCGAACTATTGTTAGTGTTTTTGCAAAAGAGTGTAAAGAAGAATAACAAACAAAGTAAATTGTTGTTGTTTCCATCAAGTTGTGAACAGTGACACACAGAATTGTGCGAACAATAAAGAATTTATTTAAACTAAACACAAATTTTTTAATTTTTTCTATGTACGCATATTTTATACGTTTTTAAAAGGGTAAAAAACGTAACAATATTAAAACAAAAGTTGCCAGTGCAATTTACAACCTTAAGTGTCTATAAAAAACAAAATTTATTTGGTCAGATCAATTGTTTGAAGCCTACCTTCTAATAAAAGTAAGTATCTTGCAAGACGGTTAGGAAGTTCCGTAACGTTGTTGATACTTGCCATCTTAATTTCTTCTCTAACTAATGGGGATCCTTGTGGATATGACGGTTCTTAATATACCTGGGAGCGCTCTCAGTCAGTCTTTGCAGTTTCAACTGTCTCCTTTGCTGCTCTCTGCTTAAGATAAGCCTCACCATCACAACCCCCATAGCTGAATGCCATATAAACAAATATCGTTAGTATAATTCGCAAAGACGCTAAGTCCACTTTTTTCCAAAATTGAGATTTTAATGCAAAACGCTAACATTATACTAAATACATATTTTACAACAAAAAAAACATGTCATTATATAGTTTAAAGTTGTTGTAATTTTGTGGTTTGCAAAAACGCTAAGTCCACAAAACTACGAAAAATATTAATATTATTAATTAATTAATTAATTAACAATAATAATAATAATTAACATTATTAGTTATTAATATTCTTATTATTTTGTAAAAATAATTGCGTTTAAACAGTTTACAAAAACAGTTTTAAAAACTGTAAAAGCTACAATGTTTTTTGTGTCTCCTGTAAAATTTGAAAAAAGGGACTTAACACATTTGCGAATGAGACTAACGATATGCTTTAAAATTGATTTGTAGCTTAAGGTTTATGTCAGTTGATTTTATTCTAATAATCCTGTAAAGCTATGTTTTAAGTTTAAGCTGGGTAAATTTTGCTTCTTTGTGGTAGTGAGGTCAGGTCATGTAAAGCGAATACCAAGATACTCAACGGGGTTATATTTTTGCCTTTAACCGCAACAGACGAATAATTTTCTCTTCTCAGAGTGAACGTTATATACATATACGTTCTTAGAAGCATTGATTTTATCTTTCACATTTGAAGTTTTATTTCCAACTCATTTATATGCAATTGAAGGTGTGAAGACACAATCAACAGTTTTTAGTGAAAGCTCATAAACTTATTCGCATATCTGTAACACTGACTGCTCTGATCCAACTTAGAAAATTCGGTGAGTGATCTGATGACAAATCCAATGGCGGCATCAAATAAATATTTTCACGTTTTATGTTTCGTGTAATAGCAAAATCATTTACTTCTGGAGTTTTTTAATGTAGTGGAGGTCGGTATTTGGGATATTCTGCAGATAAAGCGTCCATATTGTGTGAATATACATACAATATACGTACGTAATTGGTAATTTCTAACCTTCTGTCAGAATTACGACCTAACATCTCACGCCACTTTTGTTAATTTTATACATGAATGACGGCACCTACAGTTTAAAGTCGATTCCGAACGATAATTTTTTTTTTTTTTTTTTGAAGAACTTTTCATGGCAATTTTATTTACTCTCAGAGTTTTTGTCAGAAATCTGCTGAGAGGCAGTCACCGAAGAAATATTTTTTTGTACTTCGCTTTGATGAAGATGTCTGACCTGGGGTTTGAACCGTGGTCTCACTAATAAGCCAACACACTACCTACTAGACTACCATTGTGTGAATATACCGCACCTAAAAGTTGTTTTGCCATCCCAGTAACAAGACGTTATCCACAGATAGTGTGTATTCCATTGTTATTACCATCTGTAATAAACTTCGACGCCAGAGTATTGTAGTATGTAGTCTAGGAATTGATTTTTGTGGGCTGATAACCTAAGACGGGTGTGGATTATGTTTATTGCTGTCGCCTGAATGTAATCTCTGGAGAACTCTTGTATCGGCTATCCTGACATCTGTGGTGGAAAGATTGGTCTTCACATCCCTTAATTTTGTGTCGGAACCTCAACTTGGAAAATAATTTTCAAATGGAGAACTTCAAAACAAGAAAGTAGAATAAGACTAAAAATTTAGGAAAAACCTTAATGTACGCACAATGTACACATTTGTTGACATACACTTAAAAAAAGTAAATTATCTAAGAGACATCTAAGAGTAAGTTGAGGTTCAGGACCCTTGGCAGGGGCTTCTTTGATGGTGTGAATTCTGTGTCGAGAGCCGACATCAAGGCTCTCCCCAGATTCATTAGTAGTTTGAGCTGGTTGAGAAGTGCTAGGGCTTCGTCAGTGTAAGAGACATTTTTTCATTAAAAATTAGCAACACAATCACTTTTCATTTCATTAATCAACAGTGTATATCATATCTGAATGGAATAACATGAGTAGCGACTTGATTTTTATAAATACATATGTATATTTATTTTTACTCAAATAGTTTCAGAAATGTAAAAATTAAAAAAAAAAACAACTTCGCATAATAATTTATAATTATAATAATTTATAATAAAAAAAATAAAAAAAAGATCGGATGTAAAACATCAAAAATATTTCCAATAAATCTACAACTTTGAATATTAAAAAAAACAATTTTGCAAATAACACGACTTTGTATCGTATATGTTGTATTGAATACACTTGGTTGTTTTGAACGCTCAATGCTATGCTGTATCGTGTATTTCGTATTCCAAATATATTTTTTGGCATTCAAACAGTTTGATAGCACGAACCCAACACAACTTTTTAAAAATATATGAAAACATATACACATTTTTTCATTCATACAATTTGATAGCACGAAACCAATACATGAAAATTATCAACAACAAGCATAGAGTGTTGTATATTCGTCCAACAATACACTCAATACAACGGCTTGTGTGAATTGACCAAATAATTTTTCAATGGGCAATTCACACGACTTTGTATCGTGTATGTTGTATTAAATCAAAGAAAATAAAGTATAAAGAATGTGCATCTTAACATTTTTTGGAATATTTTTCAAAAATATTTCATGACGCGGGGGGAAAGATAGAAGGGAAGGAAATGAAGAGCGTAACAATGCGTTGCTCTCATCGAGCGTTTTTGTTGTTTGACCACTTTTTTATTAAATTTTCTGAAATCACTTATTCTGGTCAGTGTTGCCACGAAAAAAAATATTGCAACCAACATTTGTAAAAAAATTACCAAATAAGAAAAATTAACCAAAATTAAATTCACAGTTTTTTTATTTTATTTTTTCAAATATAAATTATAATTAATACAACATAGTAAGAAAAGAAACAAAAAATAACAAACTAAAATTTTAGTCTTACAAATTAATTCATTTCAACAAACAAAAGCTCTTTTTATAAGAAAAATAAATAACCAAATCCGGAAATTTTGGTTAAAAATAGCTCAACGGCAACACTGGTTGTGATTAGTGAGCAAGAGAGAGAAAATAAGTTGAGAGAATTTATTTATTTACAGCCATAGAAAACTGTCAATAATATACGATACTTTGATTTTCATTTCATCAACATACATATGTAAAGCTATCTATCTTAATAATTTTAGATAAATAAAGATAAAATAAAAAATCCATTTTTTTTATTAAAAGAACATAAAGCTATCCATCTTTGGCTTAAAAATTATACCTAGTTTTTTTAGATAAACAAAAATAAAAAAACCCATTTTTTATTAGAAGAAAAAATAAAAAAATTAAATACGGCCAGCTAATGACATAGAACATTTTTAACATAAAATATTTTTTGAGTGTTATTCTGAAATAAAATGATAACGCACCCGCTACACATGTGTTCTTGTCGCAGTCTGATCGACAACTAAATCAAATAACACAAGAATGCGTGTGAGTTCTCTCTGCACAATTGTGCGGGTAGTAATTTTAAACAAATTTTGGTGAGAGCGGGCCGTACGCCTACAACCCGCCATAAGAAATTTTACTTCTACATGATGCGCATTCTTTATATCCATATTCTTTGATTTAATACACTTGGTTGTTTGTGAACGCTCAATGCTATGCTGTGTTGTGTATTTCGTATTCCAAATGGCATTCAAACAATTTGATAGCACGAAACCAATACAACTTTTAAAAACATATGAAAAAAATGTGTATAAGTGTATCGGATTTTTACATGAAAATTATCAACAACAAGCATACACTGTTGTATAATCGTCCAACAATACACTCAATACAACGATACAACGGCTTGTGTGAATTGACCAATTGTATGTTTTCCACTATATAAATGTAATTATTTATAAAGTTTCAGCATTACTTGCAATCTAGGGTCGAATGCTATAAATATACATACATATATGTATATATACATACATATATACATATGACGTATATGGTATGGTATATATGTATGTATATGGTATTATGATAGGATGGCAAATTCACAATTTTAAAACTTACCAGAATTATTTGCTGCAGCAGTAGAACTGCTTCCATAAACATTATGTTGAGATGTTTGCTGATGAGCGGTAGATGGGTTGCAGGAATTTCTCGTATGTGCAGCATACGGAGAGCTCAGAGAGAGTGGATCGTGAAACATGTACGTATAACTTTCACGTTGCTGTAAACATGGCGATGGCATAGAACTTAATGAAGACGTCATTGAGCTAAAAGCAAAATTTATATGTATGTCAATAATAGATATTGGGTGTTCACTATTAATAAATCAGTTTTTTTTTTGGGTTATTGTTAAGCTTGTTTCAGTAAGGTAAATAGATAATCGTAATAGCCACAAACAAGTGAAAGCTTTTGGCACATTGTACGATTAAATAATTCAACTTACATACATACATACGTGCATACTTTCATTGATCATGTAAATTCTGGTTTTAAGATTTAAGATCTTATAATTTGAAACTAGAACATTTGCTTTCTTGGAAAATATATATTTTTTTTCATATAGTTAGTTACCGTTTGATTGTGCTACTTTTGCACTTTTTTGAATTAAATTCACGACCTACCCACTTACTTGTAAGTTTCCGCCATTGTTGCAATTGGTTGAGTTATGGGTGAGTACATTGAATTAAAGCCAGAATTTAGAGATAATCTCGACGTGACTGTTTGTAAAGGCGGGCTAATAGAACTAACGTGTCCAACGCTATTTGCGCCACTATTTTCTGTTATATTAGGTGCTCCGTTTGTACTATTTGTAGGTACACTTGATATCGCAGCCGCTGTTGGGGCTGAATCATTCGTCGTGTTGCTGCTATTCGAATTGGGTGTATGACTAGAAGTGTTGTTTTCAACTATTGATGTCGTATTGTTAACAGAATTGCTTCCGCTTTGAATACTTGTACTTGATCTTCCACTATGAACGATATTGTCGGTAGATCGTCGTTGGGTTCTTAATTTTTCCTCTCTACGCCATTTTGCACGTCTGTTCGAAAACCATACCTATATTTTCGAAATATAACATCATTTTTGATTTTAAGAAATGTATTCCACACTTTGATTAATAAATAATTTAATAAAAATCAAATCAATGCAAATTAGTAAACAAAATATTTCACGATAATAAATTATAACAGTTTTATGAAAGTAAATTAAATAAAAAATATAAAAAAAAACAATAATAAACAAGTAGAAAAACATAGAAAAAATAAAACGTAATAAAAAACTGTTTAAAACTCAACATTCCTTACGCATAGCTAGAGGTTTATAGTCATAAATCAATTAAGCATTTGGGCAATTCACACGACTTTGTATCGTGTACGTTGTATTGAATACACTTGCTTGTTTGTGAACGCTCAATGCTATGCTGTATTGTGTATTTCGTATTCCAAATAGAGATGAGCGATATTTTCAAAACTGTGATTTAATCACTGTGATTGATAATTCACTGGTAACTACAGTGATTGAAATTGCCAAATAACAGTTACTAATAATGTCGTTCTTTCAAAATTGTTACATACTCAAATTGATTTCATTTTATTTTGAGCGAGGCAGAATTACCATTAGATGATGCTGATTATTTACTTTTGTCTTTTATACATGAACTCTCTGTGAAACTTAATTGTCAAACTTCATATAAAAAAAAAATTACATTAAAAATAATAACATTGATGACACCACTTTGATTTTGTTTAGTAGTCTTTTCGTAGTATGTATCTAGTTGTCTCTTTCTTACGACTTAATAAAATACGTTATTGTCATTATTGTATTTACACTTATTCCTCTTTGTTTCTTTTGAAAATACTGTGATCACAATCACTGTTTTAAAGAACAGTGATTAACAAATCACGTTCACTGAGAACAACGTTCTTCAAAAATCACTGGATCGCTCATCTCTAATTCCAAATGTATTTTTTTGGCATTCAAACAATTTGATACCACGAAACCAATACAACTTTTAAAAACATTTGAAAATAATGTGTATACGTGTATCGGTTTTTACATGAAAATTATCAAAAACAAGCATACACTGTTGTATAATCGTCCAACAATACACTCAATACAACGATACAACGGCTTGTGTGAATTGACCAATTATTAAAGCTGAAGTTTTTGTAAGTCAACAAACAAAACTCAGACTTTTCTCGTACGTCTGCTATAAATTTTGTAATTTGTATCTTGGACATAATGGCGGTGGCTGTCACTTCCGGTTAACGTTACTGAATCTTTTCCTGCAACGAGACATATGAGGAATCCTCTCCGCCGGAAAACTCTGTCAAGGATGCCAAATAAAGAGAAATGTGATTGATAAGTCAACTTGTACAACAGTCAACGTGACAAGTTGTCCCCGTGGTGCAGTTCTGAAATCCGATTCTTGCATGGCGAATGTAGGACGATATTCAATAAGGTCTAGAATTAACGAATGACTTGCTGATTAAAAACTCAAACGAAGAGAGTTTTAGAACGTGACTAGGAAGTGGAAGGATTCCAATGAGGCCAGTACATTTCGGAAAATTAGAGTAATAGCCAAAAATTTCGTTGCCGATTAACAGTGTGTGCAACGATTACCAAGTTGGTAATTTTCGAAGTGTATGAAAACATAAGCGTTCAAATTGCCTCAATTAAACTGGATATCCTCGAGTCAGTTTAAAACTTTATTGACTAAATGAGGTCAAGTTTAGTATTGCAAGACACTAATGATCGGACCTGATCCATTCATCGGTTCTCATTCATCCACCGGTTCCCACTAACATGTCGAAAGTATCGCCATTCGTTTATATGAGTTTTGTAAAATTTATGAGCCTGAGCAGGAGGAGGCTTTTTTTTTTAAAAATATTTGCAGTTTATTTAAAAACAAATCTACACAATTTGTTTTTAATAGGGAATTTTTTTCTGTATGAAGAACTATTCAACGATTTCGAAAGCATCTCATTCGCTTTCCAAGATCTTATACCAACACCTTAAAAAATCCAGGCGGAAGAGTTTCATAGAAAATCTACTAAGGAGCTAACAGAATGTCAGAAGAGCTGTCTCCAATAGGCCCATTTCAATTTCAGTCGGAAGATTAAAAACCGCCATTTTTCCTGTAATATATAACCCACCAAAACGATTGTCATACAAGCGATAGCACCATATCTTCAAAACATTGAAGATAACTCGATATCTCGCCTTTAATTGTGAAGCCTTTTTAAATTTTTTCCGGATAACTCGAATATCCATTCTTAATCGAAGATGATCGTTCAGTTCGGTTGAGACCTACTGCCAGGTGTACTAATCCGCCAAATAACTTTTTTTATTTATATAATGCTTTAAAAAAAAACTACTGAATATTTTCTCAAATTTCTTTTTTATTTGAAAGTATAATCCTTCCGGTTAATAATGGAAAATAATTTCATTCAAATGGCTGCCTCGGCTGGCCATGCAGTAGCCTACATGATCGGTCCAATTTTTAAGCACATTATCGATTGTGTGCAGCTGTATTTCACCAATGACTTCACGAATATTGTCCTTTAAAGCGTCAATTGTCTCTGGCTTGTCGGCGTAACACTTATCTTTGACGACACCCCACAAATAATAGTCCAACGGTGTCAAATCGCAGCTCCGAGGTGGCCAAACGACATCAGCTCTGCGGCTGATAACGCGATCTTCAAAAACAGGGCGCTAAACATCGAGTGTAGCTTCGGCTGTGTGGCACGTAGTGCCGTCCTGTTGAAACCAAATGTTGCCAATATCCTCCTCTTTAATTTTTGTGAACAAAAATTCGTTCAACATGGCCCGATAACGATCGCCATTGACTATAACGGCCACTCCTTGCTCATTTTCGAAGAAAAGTGGCCCAATTATGCCTCTGGACCAAAATCCGCACCAAACAGTGACTCGTTTTGGGTGCATCGGCTTTTCAATGTATGCGTGCGGGTTTTTTGTGCCCCAAATGCGACAATTTTGCATGTTTACATACCCGCCAAGATCTAAATGAGCTTCTTTTGAAAAGATGATTTTTTTTTACCAAATTCGGTATCTTCTGTAAGTCAATCGCAGGCCCACTTAGCGAAGCGAAAACGCATTGGATGGTCAATTGGCTTCAACTCCTAAACCAATTGGACTTTGTATGTCGTCATACCAAGGTCTTTATGCAAAATTCGTCTCAATGATGTCTCCGAAATGTTCAATTGTTAAGAACGACGGTGAATTGATGTTGATGGCGCTTCAGGCACACTTTCTGCCACAGCAGCAATATTCTCGGTTCTACGCACTGTTTTTGGATTTTCACGCTTTGGTTTAGCG
Organism: Sarcophaga caerulescens; assembly: GCA_927399465.1. Classification (NCBI taxonomy): domain Eukaryota; kingdom Metazoa; phylum Arthropoda; class Insecta; order Diptera; family Sarcophagidae; genus Sarcophaga; species Sarcophaga caerulescens. The sequence continues at coordinate 7,080,082 of OV656869.1, forward strand.
ATAAGGATGCCAGTTTCTTTCACTTTTTTTCACAAGATAACGAACATACGGAGCTGACGGTGCTTCTCTTCTTCCAAAATCCGTACGCAATTTTCGCACACATTCTGCAACATTACCATGATTTTCAAAGTAATGTCGCAATATTTCCCAGCGTTGTTCAAGCGTATACACAACCATATTCGTTCAGCGGAAGGATAAAGCTAATTATCTGTCAAATCAGACATGAGCTAAGTGTTACCATTCACGAAATAAGCACTAGTTGAAAAAAAAAAACGTTTGATGGCGGACCCGATAGTATACAATTGAGTCTACCTACCATCCTGAAAAATTCAATAGTTCACTAATATTAAGCTAACATCTCAGAAGTTAAGATTAGCTGTTGAGTGCACCAGACAGACAGATTGTCATTTTTAACAGTAACTCAGGGGAAGATGTTCTAAATTAGGAAAACTATTCTTTAGAGTGTACAGTAATGACGACGAGTATAAAACTTAAATTTCAGAGAGAGAGAGATGAGTTGCGTAACTAATCAGCTCTCTTATGTTAAAATTAAGACACGCAATCGGTCTATAAAATATCAAGATGGAAGTGGCAGAAGCTGATTACTCCTTACTGAAATCAAACGTCATTACTATGGACGCCGACATTGCCGAATAGCGACTAACTATAGCGATTACCAAAGTTACTCAAACTAACAATTATCTCTACTCTTTCAAATGACACATAGGACCTTATATTTCAAGAAATCTTTGTTGTACAAATATAATTTTTGTGGACTAAGGCACTTGACCTAGGTAAGATCAGATTATGGTCAAAACCAGTCTTAACGCTTCTATACCATCTCAGTTTAGCTATATGGACGCCTGCAGTATCGCCGTGAGGTGAGTAGACTGACTTATGAGAATACACAAAACCAGTGTTGCAAAATTGAAATTTTGAAATAGTACTGAACTATAATTGAAAGAGTACCTTTTTGTATCAATTAATACTGTACGGAATGGAATAGAAAAACTAACTTACTTTTTCATTCATTTAGCATTCGGCAACCTTTCGTAATCTAAAAGCGAACATACATACGTTAGTTAGCCCTTGGCTAACCGGGGCTAAAGACCTTTAGCATTATAGCCCGCTTAAGTCCATTTATAGTGGAAAGGGAAAACCATAAAATTGTAATAATAAAAAAATACTGAAATGTTTCGAAATTGAAGTGTGTAACCAACTTCTGAAAAAGAAGAAAAATGAATGAATTCCTTAATAATTTAGAACTGATTCGAACCAAGCACAAAAAATTTTAAATAGATATTTCAAGAAAGAATTTCGAATTTGCAAGCATTTTGGGGATAAAACATAAAAGAAAGAAATTCTTCAAAATTTCATTTACAAATTTCGTCCAAAAAATGCAAGTCATCGACCAAAAAATTCAAGTCATATTCCGAAAATGCAAGTCATCTACCAAAAATACAAGTCATTGTCCAAAAAAATGCAAGTCATCTACCCAAAAACTTGCAAGTCATCTACCCAAAAACTTGCAAGTCATCTACCATAAAAGCAAGTTATCTACCCAAAAACTTGCAAGTCATCTACGCAAAAAAAAGCAAGTCATCTACCCAAAAAAAATGCAAGTCATCTACCAAAAAATGCAAGTCATCTACCCAAAAAATGCAAGTCATCTACACAAAAAAATGCAAGTCATCTACCCAAAAAAATGTAAGTCATCTACCCAAAAAAAATGCAAGTCATCGATCCAAAAAAATGCAAGTCATCTACCCAAAAAAATGCAAGTCATCTACCAAAAAAATGCAAGTCATCTACTAAAAAAAAATACAAATCATCAACCCAAAAAAATGCAAGTCATCTACCCAAAAAATGCAAGTCATCAACCCAAAAAAATGCAAGTCATCTACCCAAAAAATGCAAGTCATCTACCAAAAAAAAATACAAGTCATCAACCGAAAAAATGCAAGTCATCGACCAGAATAATCCAAGTCATCAACCAGAATAATCCAAGTCATCTACCAAAGAAATGCAACTTGCGAAAAATACGACATTTTGTTGGATATATATTGTATAACTGTACATGAACTAAATGAGAATTATTAAAATTTTTACTTTTGAATTTAAAAACCCACAATTCCATTTTTTAAAATTAGCTTCTCCGCCTATATCTGCGGTCCCAAGTAACGTCTGACAGTAAGAAAACCTGTTTGGGAATCGTTGAGGTCATGGCTAAGTCCAATAAGTCCAGTCGAATAAGTCCAATGCCCCACTAGGTCCATTTATTCCGATTTTACGCGATTAAAATAGAGAATATTACTTATTTTTGATTTATCGCCTATATCTGCGGTCCCAAGTAACGTCTGACAGTAAGAAAACCTGTTTTGGAATCCTTGAGGTCATGGCTATGCAGCCGACTAGGTCCATTGCCCCACTTGGTCCATTTTTTCCGACTCCGAACGAGAGATTTTTGAAAAACTTTTCATGACAATTTTATTTACTCTCAGAGTTATTGCCAGAAGAAAGTCGCAGGAGAAATATTTTTTCATATTTTTATGGAGATGTCTGACATGAGGTTTGAACCGTGGGCTCACGTCCAGTAAGCCCGCACACTACCTACTAGACTATTCATTTATTTATATTTAATACACATACGGCACGGAACAGAAAAACTAACGACTTATTCGTGTTCCCTACATACTATATAAAACAAAAACAGCTGATTCGGAACGTAACAAAACGTAAGAGGCTCGTTTAGATTAAAAAAATTTAACAAGGAAGGATCATCAGATTGGACTGTCTACAAAATTGCATTTATTCTAAATGAAATAAAGCTTCATTTAGACAATTCTTCTTACACCGGATAGAATCATTGCTGACCAATTAGATCTCGAAATGGATTAATGATCATAATTAATAGGTAGTAGTTATAGTAGCGAGAAAAAAAATTGCAACTCGATGCCATACTATGTTCAACACCGTGTCTTGTCTTATTAACAGAATGTTGTTTATTTACAGAATTGTTGTGAATATCTTTGTTTTGGGGGCCGACGAATGTAATTTAACCCATCAGAGCCAAATAAGTTAAACTTTGATTCGTCGCTCTACAAAACTTTGGCCCACGGCTCTTTTGACCAATGCAGATACCGCCTAGCAAAGTCAAGCCGTTTTTTCTTCTTAACCTTACTAATAAGTGGCTTCTTGGTTGGTCTTCTAGCTAATAAATTTTCCTCTCTTAACCTTCCTATACCCGCGCCAAAAAGTGAAACACCAATACCCGCGCACGGTCTGTGAGACCGACATTGGTATATCCTATATTCTTGGCATTATTTCAAAAAAATTATTTTGAATCAAAAACGAAGTTTATTACGAATAACGAAGCTACCAGTGATATCAACTTACTGGCACTATTTTTTTACAAAAAAAAAAATCGCAATAAAAAAAACGGTCTCACAGACGGGGTATAGGAACGCGCGGGTATAGGAAGGTTAATCGGCTTCTGGCTGTGTGGACGCCAATAGAAACCCCTAGCTGTCGTTTGCATAATTAGTAACATCTACTGCCGCTTTCCGAGGGTCAACTTTTCGTATTTTTACCATTTGACGATCTTGACGGGCAATAGATTTACGAGGTCGACTGCTTCCTGGCTTTCTTTCCACGTTATTTGTTTGATGATAAATGATTTTTAGTTAACTTGGCAGAAATATGAATAATATTATGTAACATACATATACTGAAATGCCAATTGAAAACTTTAAACGGCTCGAGTTATGGCACTATAAGCGCATAATAATATTTCAAAATATGAGACTTATTTACAAATTATTCTCTCATATCATTTTATTTTTGTAAAAATATTTAATTTTACATACGAAAATATGTCCTAGCAAATAAACTTTAAAGAAATAAAAATGAAATTAAAAAGAAAACAAATAAAGACAAACCTGAATACGTGCCTCTGGTAAACCTATTTTTTCAGCCAGTCTCTCCCTGGCAAATACGTCTGGATAATGGGTTCTCTCGAATTCTGTTAAAAAGAATTTTATTAAAATTTGTGTAAAAAAAATAATTATAAGACTTATAAATTCATTTACCTTTCTCTAAGCTATCAATCTGTTCGTTGGTAAATGATGTTCTATTACGTTGTAATTTACGTTTTAAACGTAATCGCATTTGTGAGTCTTCATCGCCTGATGAATTGTGATCGGAATTTCCATCGGACGTACTTTCGTGTGAATTAGTGTGAGATATATCTCCAGAAAACACATCTGCAATAAAAATGTATTATTTGTAAAGTAAAATGTATCAACTTATGTCCGTATGTCGTTTTTAAGAAATTAAACAGAAAATATTTGCTTTTTTTCAATCAAATTAGTGAAGATAATATCGACGCCTCCATTCTATAACGTTCTAAGTGTACTTAGAACGTTTTTAATGTTCTTGCAATTAAAATAAATTCTACGTTCTCTAACTTAAATACTGTCAAAATTTGGTTAAGATGCGCCGATCCGTTCCGAAGTTATAGGGAAAAATGTACTTAGAATACATATATAGTCGTATGTCGCGTGAGAACTTTGAGAGCACATAACTCAAAACACACTTTTTCGACTTAGAATGTTATAGAACGGAAGCGTCGTTATGTATATTGTTTTAAGCAAATTAAGTATAATTTCATGAGATAGTATATAGATAATGTCCACACTAGACATGTAGTTCCACTAAAAACGTAAAAGAATTGAAACAGTAACATTTTTTCCTTATACATATGTACTCTTCAAAATCAGTTATACAAAATTTTATTAAATGGTCCTTAATATTTACATAAGTACACTCAAACCTCGCTTTAAGCGATTAATTCGTTTCGCAAAAAATCGCATAATTCAAATTCGCATAAAACGAAACACTAGCTTCATACAAAATCCACTAATAGGGATTTAAATGAAAAAGCACATAAATTCAAATTTAACCCTTAAAATTCAAACAAAATCGCATATAAAAAATCAACAAAAAATGAATCCCTTGCTGAGACCATACAAAATAAGGAAAAAGATAGGAAATAAACAACAACAAATACAAAATTCCAAATAATGAAGAAAATACATAATTTTTCAATAAAATAAAAATATAATATTACTCCACGTCCATAGCATTTGAATAATACTTCATACATCAGAACCGGAAATGCCGAAAAAATTTAAATATAGTAGTAACTTTGTTACGAACAACACATTTTTTTTTGGATTTTAACATTCAATATTTCCTTAAAATCGTTTTTGCAAAGAAAAAATTTGAGAATTTTGAAACCGCATAAATTTGAATTCGCATAAAACGAGGTTTGAGTGTATGTATGTAAGTATATTATGCTTTTTTTTCCATTATCCCTCTAGGGAGCATATGGCTTCCACAAAACATCTCCATCTGGCACGATTCTCCGCTGATGATTTTACGCCTTCCCATGTCAGGTCATTAAGCCTTAATTCTTGTAGGACCGGGGGTCTCCAGGTGTTTTTCGGTCTACCACGGTTTCTTGAGCCCTAGGGATTCCACTCTAGCACCATTCTTGTAATACTGTCGGGCTTCTTTCTCAATGTATGACCGATCCACCCCCATTTTTCCTTTTTGATCGGCTTCTGTATGGATTCCTCCTCTATGAGACTCCAGAGATCTGCGTTGCTGATGGTGTTGGGCCAGAATATTCTACATATGATTCGTAGGCAGTTATTTTTGCGTGATGGTGTTAGATATAAGCAAAGAATATGAATATAAAGAATGCGCATCATGTAGAAGTAAAATTTCTTATGGCGGGTTGTAACATTACGACCCGCTCTCACCAAAATTTGTTTAACATTACTACCCGCACAATTGTGCAGAGAGAACTCACACGCATTCTTGTTTTATTTGATTTAGTTGTCGGTCGGACTGCGGCAAGAACACATGTGTAGCGGATGCGTTATCATTTTATTTCAGAATAACACTCGAAAAATATTTTATGTTAAAAATGTTCTATGTCATTAGCTGGCCGTATTTAATTTTTTTATTTTTTCTTCTAATAAAAAATGGGTTTTTTTATTTTTGTTTATCTAAAAAAAAACTAGGTATAATTTTTAAGCCAAAGATGGATAGCTTTATGTTCTTTTAATAAAAAAAATGGATTTTTTTATTTTATCTTTATTTATCTAAAATTATTAAGATAGATAGCTTTACATATGTATGTTGATGAAATGAAAATCAAAGTATCGTATATTATTGACAGTTTTCTATGGCTGTAAATAAATAAATTCTCTCAACTTATTTTCTCTCTCTTGCTCACTAATCACAACCAGTGTTGCCGTTGAGCTATTTTTAACCAAAATTTCCGGATTTGGTTACTTATTTTTCTTATAAAAAGAGCTTTTGTTTGTAGAAATGAATTAATTTGTAAGACTAAAATTTTAGTTTGTTATTTTTTGTTTCTTTTCTTACTATGTTGTATTAATTATAATTTATATTTGAAAAAATAAAAAAACTGTGAATTTAATTTTGGTTATATTTTTTCTTATTTGGTAATTTTTTTTCACAAATGTTGGTTACAATATTTTTTTTCGTTGCAACACTGACCAGAATAAGTGCTTTCAGAAAAGTTAATAAAAAAGTGGTCAAACAACAAACACGCACGATGAGAGCAACGCATTGTTACGCTCTTCGTTTCTCTTTCCTTCCCTTCTATCTTTCCCCCCGCGTCATGAAATATTTTTGAAAAATATTCCAACATATGTTCAAATGCACATTCTTTATACTTTATTTTCTTTGATATAAGTCAAGTTTCGCTACTATATAGTAAAGTTGACTTTACACCAGCGTTCAATATTCTTAGCTACGTGTAGATATATATGATATATATGCTTAATTTACTAATTGTTGTTTTACTACGGAAGCATTCCACATGGGAAACATACAAATTCAAATTATCCAGTATGGAAAAAGTTAAAATTTTGAACCATTAAAATGATAAATAAATTTAATAAATACTAAACAAAAAAGCATTCGTTTTATTACAACTTCATTCTATACAAAAATAGACACATATGGTAAATACATACATACATAATTGAATAGTAGTATATAATTCGGTGCGAATCGATATAATTTCATTTCTACAACAATAAAATACATATTCTTACCCTACAATAAAACAAACGGTAATATTTCTTTTCCACAGGCTATTTGCACATACATTTTGTGAAAACAAGACATCTTTCAGTTTGTTTATTATTTTATTTGGCAATGTACAAGCACACACGTATACACGCATATGAGAATAAATTTGAGAAGAGAACAATACGTTCTCTGAGTATAATAAATTCTCTGAGTACAATAAGTGGCAGTAGCCGTACTGCCATCGACAAATTTGGCACTGGCAGTCAGTGTTGCCACCTTGTGTGTAATTACACATATTGTGTGTAATTTTTGATTGTGTGTGTAGCATGTGTGTAATTAACTTCGTGTGTAATTTGTGTGTAATTTTACTTTTTGTTCTACCTTTTACTTTAATCGCTAATTTTTAACAGTCAATTTGTTAACACTCATTTGTTTTGTAAATTTATTGCAATTTCTAACACCAGGTTGCAAAAATAAATACCTACATACATTCTTCTCTTTCTAATTTAAATATGTAAGGTTAATGTTTAGTCGCCGTAATCTAGCAGGTAGTGTGTTGGCTTATTAGACCTAAGGCCCGAGTTCAACCTCCAGGTTAGACATCAAAACGAAAATATATAAAAAATTTCTTTGGCGACTTCCTCTCAGCAAATTTCTGGCAAAAACTCTGAGAGTAAATAAAATTGCCATGAAATTCAATGAAATCTGTCGTTCGAAGCCGACTTTAAAACTATAGGCCCCGCCACTCATGTATAAAATTAACGCACACAACATAAGTGGTGTGAGAAGCTAGGTCGTAATCCTGACTGAAGGGTTGTAATCAGTGGTGTTGTGCTAATTTTGTTTTACCGGAACGCGTATATATATCGGGTCCGCTATCTAACGTTTTTTTTTCAACTAGTGCTTATTTCGTGAATGGTAACACTTAGCTCATGTCTGATTTGACATATAATTAAATTTATCCTTCCGCTGAACGAATATGGCTGTGTATACGCTTGAACAACGCTGGGAAATATTGCGACATTACTTTGAAAATCATGGTAATGTTGCAGAATGTGTGCGAAAATTGCATACGGATTTTGGAAGACCTTGGCGGGTATGTAAACAAGCATTGAAAAGCCGACGCACCCAAAACGAGTCACTGTTTGGTGCGGATTTTGGTCCAGAGGCATAATTGGGCCATTTTTCTTCGAAAATGAGCAAGGAGTGGCCGTTACAGTCAATGGCGATCGTTATCGGGCCATGTTGAACGAATTTTTGTTCACAAAATTTTAAGAGGAGGATATTGGCAATATTTAGTTTCAACAGGACGGCGCTACGTGCCACACAGCCGAAGCTACACTCGATGTTTTGCGCTCTGTTTTTGAAGATCGCATTATCAGCCACAGAGCTGATGTCGTTCGGCCACCTCTGAGCTGCGATTTGACACCGTTGGACTATTATTTGTGGGGTGCCGTCAAAGATAAGTGTTACGTCGATAAGCCAGAGATAATTGACGCTTTAAAGGACAATATTCGTGAAGCCATTGGTGAAATACAGCTGCACACAATCGATAATGTGCTTAAAAATTGGACCGATTGTGTAGGCTACTGCATGGCCAGCTGAGGCAGCCATTTGAATGAAATTATTTTCCATTATTAACCGGAAGGATTTTACTTTCAAATAAAAAAAGAAATTTGAGAAAATATTCAATAGTTTTTTTCAAAGCATTTTCAAAAAAATAGTTATTTGGCGGACCCATAATTATATGACAGGGCCGATCCTGGGTAGGGGGCCGTTCTGTGCGATCTCATGTCCCAAATTTAACGACGGGGGTGATTTTCCATGATAATCCTGGAGGCGGCGTTTTTTTAGGTCTCATATCCCAAATTTGCCAATTCTCGTTATCAGAAATCATCTTTAGTTCCGGAACGCGTTCCTGTCCAAAAAGGAAGTACCGGAACGACGTTCCGGAGCGTTCCGGCTCGACAACACCACTGGTTGTAATGACCAATTATGTATGCATGTGTATGAAAATATAATTTTAATGTTTACATAATATATGTATGCAATATTTGTAAAAATAGAATTTGTTGTGTGTAATTTTTTTTCATATGTGTAATTTCGATGCCAGTTGTGTGTAAATCATAAAGCTGTTGGTGGTAACACTGCTGGCAGTGCAACATCTTCATATATTTATAGTCTTTGATCTCATCGCGATGAGAGCAAAGAATGAGAGCAACGCATTGTTACGCTCTTCGTTTCTGTTTACTTCCCTCCTATCTTTTTCCCCCCGCGTCATGAAATATTTTTGAAAAATATTCCAAAATATGTTAAGATGCACATTCTTTATACTTTATTTTCTTTGCTATCACACAAATTTGCTTTTGTTTGAAATCTTGTACATAATTCTACATTTGCATTAATATTCGATTTTAATTATGTACATATTTCGGAAAATTTCAATAATACATACATACTTACATAATTGGTCATTACAATACTTCAGTCAGGATTACGCCTAGCTTCCCTGCAGGAGATTAAGCGTCAATTGCCTAAAAGCTACTGGTACAGTTGGCACTAGTTTACACCGGGTTTAAGTTTTTATAGGAAAACACTAGTAGTACAAGTAGTTTAAATACACCACTCATAGACTGATTGAATTTTTTGTGTAACAAAACAAATATTCACATACTGTTTTTGGAATTAAATTATGAATCTTTCATTCATGCCATTTTATTGTGAAAAATAGAATTTTTTGATGCAAAATCCTAATTTTCTATTTGAGTAGTAGTAGTAGTAGTAAATTTTTATTGAGACTTATTTCAATTTTTTGACACTACGAAAATCTTATACAAGTAAAGATATAACAAGGTTTCTTAGAACTAAGTATATTCGTCTTATTCTAATACACAGTGAAATGAAATGGCTACTAGCCTGCAAAATGGAAGGCAGATGTAGGTATCAATATATGTATGTACATTCATTCTATTTAATGAAATGACAATGCTTGCTCTCGGCATTTATGTTGACTAACAGAGCTATGTCTGTTTAAATTAAAATAAACAATAATACAAAAATTGAAACAAATATATACAATACAACCAAACTGTCAGATAACGTTAACACGACAGTGAAATTGAACAATTCAATAAGTTACAGTTAACAGAACGTTGACATTAAACAAATTAGAACCGAAAGGTTTCCATATTTATAATAACAAATTAATATCAAATTTATCTAAAAATTGTCCATCTTATACAGATAAATATAAAATCGAACTCTATCTGGTTTCAATAAACCATCCGTAAAGCAGTATATAAAATAAATAAATTAAAAAATATAAAATATCACATATGTACTTATGTACAAAATATCACAGATAAATTCGAAAAAAAGATATGCAAAATATGCATTCCCTGGTCAGCTTTCCTGAAGAAATCTGGCAGTGCGTAAGTATCGTCGTCCAAAATAATCTCCTCATTAAGTATCCCAACAGGAGATAGATAATAGTGGTTATGCCAGCCGATATCCCATTGTGACGCGAAGATCTCGTTCATCAGATTGTTCTAGTGTTCAGCGAGACGTTCCACAAATTTTCCATGAAGAGCCAAAGAATACTTGCAGAATGGTGTTACAGATGCGGTCTTATAGATGAGTGTGTTGGAAAATCTTTCCGTATGATTTTTAAAGTTGAGGTTTATACATTTACGTAAAATGTTCCTTTCCAGAAGCTCTATTTCCTTCGCAACCGTTGGGATATGGAAAACCATATAGGGAAAGCATATGTTAAGACGGATCTTATTGCCACTTTGTACAGGAGGAGTTTAGTATTTCTGAGAAGATAAAGACTATTCAACAACCTAGAGAAGATCGAATTTCTATTTGAATTAATTGTTTTTTAAAGACTTGCCATATCACACCACTGTAATTGCCACTCATTCAAAACGAGAAGTTCTCTAAGTAATATGGCAAGCCCGTATTTTATTATATTATTTCAATGTGCTGTATGTTTTGAAGTGTGTCAAAAATATTTTAATTTAAAATTTATAAAAATAATCAATCAAAAAATAAAAATCAGAAAGAGAGTTTGGTGAAAATATTTAGTGTTTCGTTCCATATATATAGTCTTCTATATAAATATAACAGCCTGTGCAGAGGAGTATGGATTTTGAACTTCTTCCTCTTTTACACAGCTGCTTTCCACAAAAATGCCAAAAGACTGCGACCAACAGCCTTCAGAGGCAAAATTGAAATATTGCCAAACAGGTATGTACATTTAATCGACTTAAATCAATGTATGGGCCTGTTCGTAAATGCATCATTGCGCTGCATGTTATGAGCATCGTGTTCATATTATGAGCAAATAAACACAAAACACTAATCATAAAAATGGCTGATGCATTAAATGAGTGAGAGAGAGAGAATGAGAGTTTTAAAAGAAAGTTTATTTTTTTCTTCCTTAAATGTCTTCTTTTTTGTGCATTTAACAACATTTTGTCATTTGTTTTATCGTCCAGTTCAAAAATCAAATTTATTGATAATTTTTCCATTTCTGCGGTGTTTGTTCGTTCGTAAATGCAAACAAATAAACCAGCAAAAAGAAGCATCTGCAACATGTAATTGGCAACGTTAGCGCAAAATAATCATATTTGCAGCGCAATGTTGCATTTACGAACAGGCCCTATATGTTTTACTAACCATTTTTTTCTTCTAATGTTTGTTTTTAGCCAACAAAAAAAGTGCATTAATTGCCAAGAGCTCTCACTAAGAATTCAGTTACGGCGAATGAAATCTTTGTTAAAAGCAAATGTTGGACGATACCTATATAAATGAAATTTTGGGACCAAACATAATACACAAATTCAACGTTGATGGTACCCATGGAAAACAAAGCTTTAAACGACTTGAAAGCTTGTATACTGCATTCATAGGTGAGTTTAGTACCGATTTATAAATGTACTAAATGTTAAATTCTTTGTTAACTTGTTTATTTGATTATTTAGATGCTATTGCCGTATTTTCTGATGAGCCCGATATAGCTTTAAGAAAAGCTTTCCAGGAAGATTAAAAAATGAGCAAAATGAATCATCTACTGGGCAATGACTTAAACAATTTTAAACTATATATATTACATATTTAAAATTGTACACTTTTTATAAGGTCTAGTCAGCCTTGAAAAAATTGGCCTATTTTATATTGTTTTAAACTGTGATTTAAATGAATATGATTATTTTAAGTTTTTCTATGTAAATGTTTTAATAAATAATTATACAAAAACTAATTTTTTAACTATTATTTTTCATTTAACCAACAAAGGAATCTACCAATTTTGGTAACTTTTTCCATACAAAAGAACTAGTAATAAAGTGGTTCCCAATTATATCCAAATATACCAGTACGAAACTAGTACCAATGGTAGGTACCTACTAGTAATTTTTCAAACACACTCAATGCTAATTTGATCATTAAGATGGTATAGAAAAGTTGACAGTTGAGTACTACTACTGGTGGTTTTTGTACTAGTTAGGTACTAGTTTAATCTCCTGCAGGATTCTTACACCACTTATATTGTGTGCGTTAATTTTATACATGAATGGTGGGACCTCCAGTTTTTAAAGTCGACTCCGAACGACAGTTTTTTTTTTTGAGAAGCTCTTCATGGCAATTTTATTTACCCTCAGAGTTTTTGTCAGAAATCGGCTGAGAGTAGGGTTGCCAGCCTCGCTGGATTGTCCAGCTTTTTTATGCTTGTCCATCTAAAATTTAATTTGTCCAGCTAAATAGAAATTTTTTTGGTACACTGCAATAACTTGGGCAATAATTTTTATGTTAACTTTGTCAAATCATGTTAGCCAACATGGATTTATATTTTAATAAAAATTATTTACACAAAACCAAAATTAACATTTTCTCAGTATTTTTTTATGTAGAGCTATTTTTTTGTTTTGTCCAACTTTTTAAAACCCAATGTCCAGCTTTTTGCGAATCGGAATCTGGCAAGCCTAGCTGAGAGGCAGTCGCCGAAGAAATACCTATTTTTTTTCATATTTTCATTTTGATGCCTGACCTGGGATACGAACCCGGGCTTTACGTCTAATAAGCCAACACTCTATCTACTAGACTACGGCGACTGTGTAAATATGTATTCATAAGACAAGTTTACAAGTGATTTAGGTATTTAGATTTTAAAAAAAAATCTATTATGCAATACTTGATGTTCGCAAAGTAATAAAAAAATGAAACAAAGTTAAAAAGTCATTAGGCAAAGACAAACTAAACAAACATAAGAAGTAGAAATATTTCTCATTTCACTGTCCAATCATTTATTTCTATATGTACGTACGTACATAGGTATACAATTAATTCTTTTCAAGACGAATAACTACTATTCGAAACTTTTTAAAATCACACTCTACCGTAAGTATTTTAATGCACTTCAATCTCCGAAACATTCCGCAGAAAGTCTGAATTGAAAATTTTTTACTCTCTATTATCCGTTTTATTGAAATCAACTGAAAATAAAAAAGAGCTTTACAATGCTAAATACTTAGTTAGGCATGCGAAAAAAAGTATTGCAAAATATACAAAAATGTATACATACTTTTGCTTGCGTATGTATGTATATTCGTTCATCAGAAGTATGTATGTATGTAGAGGCGTGCGATTAAAAACCAACCAACCATCTGGCGGAATTAAAATCAAGCAACCAACCAAAATTTTGAAGCATGCTGAATAAAAGTGGCAGTTCTGGGCATACTTGAACAGCAACCAGTTAACGCCACGGAGAATATGCGCTAAGACACACCTCCAAAGGCAACCAATTGTATTTTTCTTTCTTTGCTCGTCGCCTAAAAGAGATGGCTATACTCTGCACATGTTTTTGTTCTCACATCTCACGAATGTACATACATACATACATATGTCGGGGATTATACTGCCTTGTCTAAGGAGTGGTGTTAGAGGTGGTGGTGGTGGTGGTTGTTTTGTCTCATTTTTTTTTTATAAAGAATAGTAAAGAAAAAGCCAAGACCATAACTTCCTAATTTTATTGTCGTACGTACACTAAAGTTTATTCCACCGTAAAAAATATTTAATTATAGGAGGGTTAAAAAAACGACAATAGTAATATAAAATAATGTTGCATCATGCAAAATAGTATTTATTTTTTATTTTAAATTTCCAAATTTTGTTGTTGCCTTATTTAAAATAAAAATAGTATAAGCGTTTTACAAAATTATGGCAAAAAAAAACTTTTGTATATAGGTACCTAGTACAATAAAATCCAAACTTTATATTTTAAGCTTTAAAATTTTGACATTTTAAATTCATTTTAAAATTATATCTCTACACATAAACAAATTGTAATTTATTTTTACATATACATACATACATACATATCGATGGCTTAATATAGAAAGGTCGTATCTCGTTTTTTTTTCAAAATCGGGGTTTTTACATATTCTGGTAGACAAAACCCCCATACACATCCTCTGAAAAATTCAGGTTCTCATGTTGACGAATAGTTGATTTACAGTAATTAAAAGAAAAAGCCCTAACTCATTTCAAAAAAATTTTTTGAAAGAAAAAGCCCTAACTCGTACCTATAATGTTAAATAAATATTTTTGGCTTACCTACTCGTACATAAAAACAAACAACTTTTCTTAAACTATTATTTTGTTGTTGTATACCTACTACAGATAGTTCAACATTTTAACGATTTTTGTATTTTTCATAAGAGAAAAATCCAATGAAAACCAAAAGTCAGGTTATAAGATCTGTGATGCTCTACAACAAAACCGCCCTCCTACTGGGATTATTTAAAACACTCCATAATGGGAGTAAAACCCAATCAGCTGAATGCTTGTATATTATGCACCGGCATTAGCCGCGGTGGCATCATAGAAAATACCGAACCGAGGACTTTACCAGGCCGAAAAGGCTAAAAGCATTTTTCTACTTTTTATAATTAAAAAGTGATAGCAATACATATTTGATTTGGTAAGAGTTAGAAGTGCTTTAGAATGGTAAAAAATATTGCTTAAGTAAAGAAAGATATTTACAACCAATATTAATTCCAGCTTTTAGGCAGAAAACTTAGTGATCCAACAGTAAATATGCTACGAGCATAGCTGCCAGATTTGACGATTTATCATCATTTTGACGATTTTGTGCTCCACAAATATCATATTGACGATGTGACGATTTATGCCCTTATTTTGACGATTTTTAGAAATTAAAAATTTACATGATATTCTTTACTTTTGTACATTAAATGCCTCCTTAAGATTTGTACCTATTTGCTTTGCAATTGTTAATTTTGAAAATTAAAGTGATGATTTTTCTGTACCTTACATCTTTTTCATCGCTTAAAAGCCAAAAAATTACAACCTCTGCACGAACGGAGTTCCACATACGAATAGTCCGACTAAAGAACGAATTTTGTTTGTAATACAGTGTGTACATAAGTATTTGCTCGCCGAGAAAGGCGAGTGTTACGTAGGAATACATGATTCTCGGGAACAAGTCCATTATTTCGCTTGAGCAAAATCCATTATAATAGCGACAGAACAGTGAAACACAAACTACATTGCAACGATGCTCCAATGAAACAATGGAGTTCGATACCCTACCGTCATTAACGGGGAACTTCGCCCTCTCTTGTACGCGGTCGAGAAGTCTCAAAATAGACGTTGAGGCACCGGCCTATACATGAGAATTGTATTCCATTTTCTTTCGGATATAAGTGGTGTATATAGTAAGAAGATCAGATGAAGTGGTATTTCTTGCACTATCTTAAGAAACTAAGACACTGAAAAATGTGTCGGTTCTAGCTAACGATTATTTTTACGATTTTCATGAACGTCTTTGACGATTTTGACGATTTTTTTTTCTAATAATTGACGATTTGATGCTTTATTTATCTGGCAGCTATGGCTACGAGCCTTGGGTTATGATTCGTCAGGACTAATTTATTTTAAAATTAATATAACAGACGAATTTGAGCTGCTCCTACAGAGATCGATCTCTGCTCTTAATGTTTCTCCTGAAGGGTTTTATAAAGAAAAAATAACAATATGTAAAAAAAACGTGGGACCACTTGCAGCATTTAACACGTTGACTGCCGACTACGAGCTAACTCGTAGATTGCGTTCCCTTCTAGGGAGCCAAACTACGAGTTATCTCGTACTTACTAATGTGAAAAAGTCAAATTGTCGTTTTTTGGCCAGTTTTCTGAAAATTCCTGCCAGTAGATTGCCAACACTTCTATGATAATTTGCCTTTTATAAAAACTAATTTTATTTAAAAGTACATTGTTTTTTTTTACTTAACATATGGGCAATTTCGTGTCAAGTGACCCAATTTTTAAAATCGATGTCTTTCGATTTGGATGAAATTTGCACCAAGGTTAGTACTATTGGATAGTAGGCCAGACATAGCTCTATCAGTCAAGAACTGCCGGAGTTAGAGGGGGTCAAAGTTGGACATTTTGGTCATACAGGGTTTTTTTTTAAATGTGTGTAACTTTTGACCTATTGGTCCTAGCAAAAATTTTCCAAAGGATATTAGATAGCTATTTCTTCAGTCTTTCCAAAATTAACTTTTTTAAATTTTTTTTTTTTTAATTATTTTCAATTTGGGCCTTTTTTTTTTTTTTGCTTAAAAGAAAGCTTATAAAATTTCCTTTAAGGCCTTTATAATCGCTTAATGGGATGCGATTGGGATATATATCAAAAAAAAATTATTTTTTAACTCAAGAATAAGATTTTTCAATATTTGGCACATGTACCATTTTCATTTTCTCCCATTTTTTTTCGAAATGGAGTTTTTTTTATTTTTCCTCAAAAGAAAACTTAGACCATTTCCTTTAAGATCTTTGTGGGCACTTAGTAGCAAGAGGCATATCTATAAAAAAAAATATTTTAACTCAAAAACCAAAAATTTTTAAATTTTACCATAGGTATGCACTATATTTTTTTTTAATGGACGTTTTTTTTTTTGCTCAAAGAAAGCTTAGTTCTTTTCCTTTAAGAGCTTTGTGGTCACTTAATAGGATGCGAGTGGAAAAACTTTAGCGTGCGAAACTGAAGCTCTTACAAATCGGAAGACATTGATTTTAAAAATTGGGTCACTTGACACGAAATTGCCCATTTGTTCATCATTTTTTGTTAATTTAAACATGAATTGTTTTAGGAGTATAATATACTACATTTTATAATTATAAAAAAAAAAAACTGGGACCACTAACGAAATCTAAAAAAATTGCTAGTATTTTTATGATAATTACCTGATGTTTGTTTATTACATAGATTTACAATTTTGCATTAATTTTTTACTATTATCTTTGTTTCTTCTCACTTTAAATCAATCAAAAAAAAAAAGCTCTATCTCTACATTAATTTTCAACAATTTGAATACCAAAAAGCCCTAAGTTAAATTACTCCTTAAAATCAACCGAAATTCAAAAAATTCTTTTATGATTGGCTTCCTCATTTATTTTTAATAAACACTGCATTTTGCAACTTTTTTATAACATTTTTGTTTTAGATTTTATTAAGTTTTTTCCTTCTCCTGTAAAGTAATGAAAATGTAAGATACGACCTTTCCATATTAAGCCATCGATATGTATGTATTTGCAGTAATCCTTCGATTTACCGTCAAGTTTTTTTGTTCTCTCCCTCTAATTTCGATTTTGTAATGTCTTAGGTGTACAACCGGTTTTTGTTTCACCTCCAGTGGGAAGATGTTCAAAAATAATTTAAAGAATGAAATTTCCTAGCATAATAGTCGTAGAAGAATAGGAGGCTAATTCTCGCATTACTATACGAATGAATTTTTACTCGAACCTGCGAGTTTTTTTAGTTTTGGGATTCTCTTATTCGTTATCGAGTAAAGTGTATTGAAATTTCTAATGATGGCATTCGATAACGTGTGATCATTGCGAGTTTTTACTCGTAAGCAGTAAAACTTTCGATTTAACGTTTTTCTGCTGTAAAGAACAATATAAAAAAATTTAAGTAACAAATTTATAATAATTTATGAATAAAAAATTAGTTCCCGTATTTGTAGGCCTAGCTGCCAGATAAATGAAGCATCAAATCGTCAAATATTTGAGAAATATTCGTCAAAATCGTCAAAGACGTTCATTGAAATCGTAAAAAAATCGTCAGAACAAATAAATAAATAAATTGAAAGGTTTTTAAAAAGAAAAACATATATGGGCAATTCACACGACTTTGTATCGTGTATGTTGTATTGAATACACTTGGTTGTTTTGAACGCTCAATGCTAGTATGCTGTATTGTGTATTTTGTATTCCAAATGTATTTTTTTGGCATTCAAACAATTTGACAGCACGAACCCAACACAACTTTTGAAAAACATATGAAAAAAATGTGTATAAATGTATCGGATTTTTACATGAAAATTATCAACAACAAGCATACACTGTTGTATAATCGTCCAACAATACACTCAATACAACGATACAATGGCTTGTGTGAATTGACCAATAAAGTCAATGTTAAGCAGCAATAACAAGGCAACATCTGTACCCATGTATGGTGTAAATATTAGGGAGTCAAAAGATCTTAACGTTATGGGCATGAAAATTCAGTGCCTTGGTTTCTTAAGACGGTGCAATAAGTACTTCACTTCATCTGATCTATGTATTTACCATTTACTTGTACACCATTTATAACCGACCGAGAATTGAATACAACTCTCATGTATGGGTTGGCCCTTAACATCTATTTTGAGGCTTCTCGAAAGTTTGCAGGAAAGGCCGTAGTAATCATGTTAATCAATATTTAATATCGTTAGTCACGATATTGTGTCCAACTCCATTGATTCATTGGAGCATCGTTGCAATGCGGCTTGTGTTTCACTGTTCTATCGCTACTACAACGGATATTGCTTGAGCGAAATAAGGGGACTTGTTTATGAAAATCATGTATTCCTACGAAACACTCGTCTTTCTCGGCCAGCACATCCGTACACAGAAAGAAAAACGGCGTGCTAAAATCAACTTTTTTATTCTCAATTTTAGCCAAAAAACGTGCTTGAAAAATTAAGCCCGTTTTGGCTATTGTTTGCTTAAAACAAGCAAAAAACGGGATTGATGTGAAAAACTAAGCCTTATATTACTAAAATCAACACTAAAAAGCTCAAATCTATCTAAAAAAGTGTAATTTTGACTTATTTGTTATTTGAGTTATGGAATTGTGGGTTTTAAGTTCAAAAGTAAAAATTTTAATAATTCTCATTTAGTTCATGTGTTTTATACAATATATATCCAACAAAATGTCGTATTTTTGGCAAGTTGCATTTCTTTGGTAGATGACTTGGATTATTCCGGTCGATAACTTGCATTTTTTTGTGTAGATGACTTGCATTTTTTTCAAATCAATCGATTTTAGGATTAAATCAAGTTCAAAATTCTTGAAACAAGCTCGTTTTTGGATAAATTTAGGTTTAAATCAAGTATAATTTAGGGCTTAAATCAAGTTCATTGTGCTCGAATAAAGTACGATTTGCCTCAATTCGATCCCATTTATAAGTTAATCTAGCCTAAATCAACTTTATAATTCTTGAAACAAGTGCGCTTAAGGATTACTTCAACTTCTGATTCTCTTGAATCAAGTACGAATTCGATCTTAAATCAAGAAAAAATATGCTTAAACCAAATACATGATGAGATCACTTTGATCCCAAAAAGGCTTAAATCGCGCTAAAATCAACACTTTTGTACTTGGCTGATTCGGGCTTGATTCAACTCTTTTGTACTTGATTCGAGCCAAACCGTACTTACCGTACTATTGTGACCGATATGGATTGATTCAAGCCCGGATGGCTTGATTCTTTTTTTCAGTGTATGTGGTCGATTGGCCAGTGTATCGCACACTGCACTACAGACAAAGTGCGTTTGTTAGACGAACTCATCGTATGTGGGACACCCTTCCTGCAGAGATCAAACCTAGTGTCCATAAACACTACTCCCTCTTTCATCCTTCCCATAACATATTTTCCTAGTTCCAAACACAATACCATCTATCCCCTGAGTGTTAGTCGTATGAAAAAAAATAATAGCAATTGCCTTTGTTCTTCCGATGGTAATATTAGAGGCTATACGAGTAATCGAATTTTTAAAATTGTATGCAACATCATATGATAAATTATGCTCAACTACGATGTTATTTAGGAGCTGTAATTATTTGGCTTTTAAGGGATTACAAAGGCATAAAATACAGAAAATTCATCACAGATATTTGAAAATAACTTAAAAATATAATACTTTACTCCTTGTTATTACTAACATAAATTTCCAACAGTAACAACTGCAAAGTAAATACAAAGCTTAAGGAGGCTTATAATGTACTAAAGTGAAGAAAATGATGTAAATTTTTAATTGCTAAAAATCGTCAAAATAAGAGCATAAATCGTCATGTCGTCAAAATGATATTTTTGGACCACAAAATCGTCAAAATGACGATAAATCGTCAAATCTGGCAGCTATGCATCCAGTACATGTCTGAGTCACTTTTCCATCTTAACTCTGATTGCCAACGTAATTTTTATTACGCTATTAATAATGTTAGTCGATTCAACTAACACTCACTTAATTGCAGTCCTGAGAAAATTAAGGTGCACAAATTTTAAGAAACTAACCAGCAAATTAAAGTACAATGGCAACATACTTATTATTAAAAATAAAATAAAATACTTTGGTAGCAGGTTTTGTCTTTGATGTAATTTCTTAAATTACCAATTGTTAACTGAGTTCAATCTTTGTAATATGATATATTGTTAAAAACTAATAATAAAAAGAAAAATACATCCATAAACCAATCCATAAAAAGCTCCTTCTCCTTGCCAATATAAGACTAAAGCAATGCTCCTTACAAAAAAATAACAAAAAAGACAAAATTTTACCACATGTATAGTAAAAGCAAAAGTCAACTTTATGCTCTCCACGTATGTATACTTATTTCGCATTTGCTGCATACAATTTTTAAAATTTTCACACATTTTTTGGATTTTATTTAACAAGATTGAATGTAAAGAAGGACACTTTAAACGATTTTGATTACGAAATGGGTCATGGGCCTTCGTTTTCCGTCAGCATGACATATTGCTACTCAATAGTATAGTAGTAGTATCAATTATATCATCGGTGATAAAAGTTAGAATATTTCTCAAGATCAGTATCTAATACCTCTCTATCTTCTCCCTTTGGAACTCTTGGTTTTATAGTGTAATTTTCCTTTAGTTGTCGACCATTTATATTAATTTTTCTTTAAAAATAGTAGAATATTTTCTTGAATCTGCTTAAAAACGCTGTTACTGTTCTTTTTACCATAAATAAATATATTCAGATCACTTTTATAGCATTCGGTATGTGAATTATCATCCGATAAACTTCCATTTGCCTCCTGCTGCAAGTAACTTTATGAGTACGTCTCCCTGAGAAGCACCTAAACTTTCACATTCGAAAGCATAAAAATCTTGCCAGTAATATTCTTATTTCTTCGGCATATATTTTTTATACTCATTTTGTTTATACTATTAAGGGCCATTATTACAACTTGCCGTTAAACTTGGGTTTAGTTTAAGGTACCTGTAAAGATATCTTTAACTTATTTTCGTTATTACAATTTACAGATAAAATAAATTTAACTTTTTCAAAAATATGGCAGTGCCGGAACAATGTCGATAACACTGCTCAATTAAACAAGTTTTTTTTTTAAGCGCAGTGGCAACGACAGCCTTTGTTTTTTGTTGTATATGCTCATTTTGTTTATATTTGAAGTTGCCATATTGAAAATAATATATGTGATATGGCAAGTTCAAACATAAACTTAACTTTAAAAGCTACCGGTAGGATGATCCTCACTTTAGCTTAACGCTCACTTCTACCATATTGTCCACTTATAATAATGAAAAACAATTTATCTGCCCGTTAAAATTCTCCCTTTTAGTTAACGGCAAGTTGTAATAATGGCCCTAAAAGAAAATAATTTCAGACTAAAGACATTTTTTATGCGAGCCTAAAAAAAAGGGAATATGATCAATGTCCCGGTCATGAGATTTTCTTGATCTGGAAGATGTTTTAACACAGATCTACACTCTACGGATGGCCTCTACACATCCTGTCCATTGTGCTGAAATTCTTGAAGCAGTGTGTAGGAGGATAGAAAGAGAGAGTAGTGTGTAGCAGACTAGTGTTGGATTATACATTTTATTTATTTATTTATTTTTTTTATAGAATGGTTTGGAGAAAATAGTTTTTGATCGGAAAATGTGGTTGATAGAACGAGGTTGATAGATTTGATTGTTATCAATAGTATTCGATTTTCACGTTGAGATATCCATAAAACGAAGACGGCGTTATCTGAGCAGTGTCAGAAGAAGAAGAATTGACCAAGTATAGCTTGCTGTTGTTCAGCATATTAGGCGTATGTTCTTTGGAAGGAACTAAAATGACGCAAAGGGTTAATAGAGACATATTGACTTCAAAATTCTGCAATACTTTGGTTTGTGTGTTGAAAGGCTAATGCAGAGAAGAATGCCGTATAAGCTTTCCAACGAAAAAATGTATCTGCAATGTATCCAAGGGAAGAGGCATCTTTAGCTTTATCTTGGAAAACTTTATGCAGGTAATTGGAGATCAAGTGCAGACAATCGAAACATTTGGCATTCGTTTCTGAGACATGCCAATTAAATATAAAGTTTCTTATTAATCTGTACAGATAGTCATAAATGAGAGGCTGTGAAACGAGTTCAGATTAAAATGATAATGATTTTTTTTCTTTAAATTTTAATCTCATATATTCTTTTGAAAATGACTTTTTTTAATTAATTTCATTTAATCCCATCTATTCTTTTGAAATTGATTTAAGTATTCATAGCTAACCTGCAATTAATCATTCGATTACAACAATTTTGTTAACCCCAACAGTTTTTGGAGGCCAATTTCTAATTTCTTACAATATTCACTAGAACTAGCTTATTTGTCCAATGTTGTCATAATTTTTTTTTTAACAGCTGAAGAAATGCGTCACTTCTTGCTGTTTATTCCTTCTATTTCGGAGGGTAAATGAAATAGAATTTTTTTTATATGTAAGGCGGTGCTTAGACGTCTATCGCGATGATTCTCGTACTGGATAAGGCGAAAGTGCCCATTAAAGAGAATATAGTGTATCAATAATACAATGGAATAAGTGAAAGCGGTTACAAGTTTAAGAAAATATATCCTTTAGGCTTCAAAAGAATTTCTCGTCACTAAACAGACTAAAATGTCATCTTTAGAAAGCTCTACATTTTGCTTTATATTCCATTTTCAACGTATTCTCCAATAAAATCACTACATTAGTAGGGGCCATCTCCTGATTTTTCTTACTACATTCAATATATACACATATGATATAAAGTATTTTATGAATTCTGAAAACATTGCAGGTTTACAGTGTATTGATATAATTATAATTATGTAATAAAGGTAAAATTTAAAAAAAAAAAAAAATTTTCGTACTCTGAATTAAAGAAATATGTTATAAACCATATGTTTTTTATTTAAATTCAATGTTTGTACAAGATTAATTAAGTTACTAGATAAAACCATAATGTTAACGAAAAAAAAAATAAAAAAAATTCAAATATAGGTGCGAAATAATGATAGGTTCACCTTTAATATCGCGAAAAAAAACAAATTTTCCTTAAAATTAATAATTAATGTTTCCTCCTTTATTTTTTATCATAAATTCAACGAATTTATAAGTTTTTTTAAAGTTTCCTGGGAAATATTTGCCTATTCGGTCCGAACCGCATCTTTCAATTCATTTACGCCAGAAAATTGCTTACCATTAGCATAGACTTTGCGCGCCAGAATGACCCACAAATTCTCTATCGGGTTTAAATCGGGACTTCGGGCTGGCCAGTCCAGAACCTCAATATTCTTTGATCTGAACCACTCTTTAGTAGAACAGGATGTGTGAATGGCTGCATTATCTTGTTGGAAAATAAAGTTATTTCCCATTAAATCTTCCCCGTGTTCAATCAAAGAAATTTCCAGCATTTCACAATAATTTTCTGAGGTCATCCTTGTCGAAATCCATGCCAAAGGGAGCTTCCCTTTGATGGAAAAACCTACCCAAATCATTAAATAAAACTTTTTCCCACTTGTCGCCGAAATCCAT
Organism: Sarcophaga caerulescens; assembly: GCA_927399465.1. Taxonomy (NCBI): domain Eukaryota; kingdom Metazoa; phylum Arthropoda; class Insecta; order Diptera; family Sarcophagidae; genus Sarcophaga; species Sarcophaga caerulescens. Next base: position 7,104,388 of record OV656869.1, read on the forward strand.
ATGACTTTTTGCCAACAAAAGTCGTTTTTCTTTATGTTCTTTGGAAAGTGCTGGGCGCGCCATCCTTTTTGTGTATTGAAAGCGTTTTGGTACTCACTGAGAGGTTCAGACACGCTTTAATTTCTGGAGCAAATAAGTTTTCCCTTGATACCATTCGCATTATCATCGATTTTTGACGTTGAGTCAGCTTTGGTTTTGGTCCGGGACTTTTCTTTGTGCCATAATTTTCCTTTAATTTTAAAATGTTGTTTACAACATTAACGGATCTTCCAATCTTTTTTGCAATTTGGCGATTTGAAAGCTTTTGATCTTTATAAGCCGATATTTTTCCACGTTCTTCGGCTGATAAAGATTTTGCACGACCCATTTCAAAAAAAAAACGTAAAAAAGTGGAAGTCTACAGTTTTTAATCTGTTAGAAAGCTGTGTTAGAAGCTTGAAAAGTAATAAACAATGCAAAAAATTCAATTTTACCTGTACTGTAATAAATAATCACTGAACTTATATTTATTTCGCTCTAATTTTGCTTTAAAAATGGAATATTTTTATTTTTTTACTGTTCCAAAAGACAGACCAAAAAATTATAACGGAATTTATAGAGATTTGACATATAAATACACAGACCAAAAAATGTGATCAAAATTAGTTACACTTAGAAAAAAAAATGGGAAAAAAATATGTGAACCTATCTTTATTTCGGCGACTTATATGCCGTATTCGTTAATCTTATCTCAGAACAGATTTTTACAACGTCTGATCGCAATTCGAGAAGATGTGAGATGTCTTTGTTGGAGAATTTTCGTGTTGTATTCAATAATATTCAGCATTTATAGGCGATGTTGATGTTAGAAACGAAATAAAAATTAAAAGAAATTCAAAAATGGCTCAAAAAAGTTAAAAAGCACTTAAAAAAGCTAAGAAGCACTTAACTTTTTGTAGTCCCATGCGGTGACTTAAAGTTGCTTAACTTTTCCATATAACTAACTTAACTTAGCTTAAATTATCTAAGCCTTTACTGTATTTGTTTTAATTTTATAGCCTTATTTGTGTAATATGAAAAAAACTTTCAAAGTATTACTGGCCGAAAATACCAATATTTATTTTATTATTGACACGACTCTTTAAATAATAATTACGGAAATATTTGTACGTGTTATCAAATCAAAAGTCAAATTCTGCACTAGGGAATGAACTTTAGAAATATTAGTACTTTTTAATTGAATTTTGATATTCAGAATGCTCAAACTTCAGAAAATAAAGAATAATGGTACACTTTGCAATTTTACCCGATTAAAACTCAAAACATATCAGTTCGTACAATATAAACTTACATATATACATATACTGTGAGCGTCAAAAGAAAGTGTACAATTCAAAAAAAATATACATTAATAAATTATTTTATTGCCAGTTTTTAAAATTGAAATAAGAAGAAAAGAATTAGAAAAAATTTGGAAATATTGTAAAATTTTTTCGGGCACTCTCCTTAAGTGGAAAACTTGAGTTGAGATCCATAGTGTACACTTTCTTTTGACGCTCACTGTATGTAGCTATATTGTTTTAAATCTCCCCTTTCCAAAAAGTTTGAATTATCAACAAAAATGTTTCGCTACAATGGGTCAATTCGACCTCCGGGTACTGTACTTGTCTCAATTGACAAGTACACGTCCTCTAACCTAACCTAACAAAAATGTTTGAGTTGTCAATAAATTTGCGTGAAAAGTAAAAAAAAAATATTTTTTAATAAACAAGTTTATTAGTTTTAAAAAAATAGTTCTGCTCAGCTAAAAAAGGAAAGAAAAAACTTCAAAAAAGAAAAAGAAAAACCTTAGTAATTCAGTTAATACCACAAATAGGTATCAACAACATCAACACTTTAATTTCCTTTTAAGACTCTACACGAAAGCATTTAAATGCTATGTACGTACATATGTATGTATGTAAAAAAAAAACCCAGAACTTAAGAGATAATTTTCTCCTCTAAATATTTTAATTTTCAGGCATACAAATGTTTTTATTTTTTTTATTTTTACATACAGTGTTGGAAAAAATAATAGAAACGATTACAAGTTTATCATTAAAATATTGTATACTTTTTCGTAATAAACTTTTATTGTTGGAAATCGCTGTTAAATTCTTGCTAATGTAAATGACAATGGGGATACTTTTAAGTTTATGTATATACCTTTTTTTATTTACTTAAAGATAAATAAAAATTTAAGGAAATAATAAAAATTTGATGCGTTTCTATTATTTTTTCCAACACTGTACATACATATGTATACTCATATTTAATGTCTATATGTATGTAAATGTACGACTATTATTATAACTTTAAAATGATCTTTTCATCGGACAAGAAGCAGCTACCATTTGTTTAAAGAAATAATGAGCAACAATGTTTCGAATCATAAAGGTTCGTGACCCCCAAGGTTATAATATATTTATTCGCCTAATAATGTTAAGGATGTATTTAATTAATTGCCAATTGTTTTAAATGACATCGGTAAACGACAGTAGTCAATAACGAACGAATATCTATCAAAATATGTACACACAAATACAAACAAAATATATTATTTTCACAGATGTTGCGGATAGAACAACAAATCGAATTTTGCAAACAATAAATGTGCTGCATACACGCTCACAAATATACATACATGCATACACACATTGTCTTTCACATTCGTAATACAGTGAAGTCGCGTAAACGTGAATATCAAGAAACTTGAACAAACGAGAAACATGAACACTTTTTTAAATTGACTTTTTTAAAACCTGCACTTAAATTCTCAAGTAATTTTTTTTATTTACATTCTCCCCCCTATCATGTTATTTACGATATGGATAAAACTCATTACCTCTTCTGACAACAAACACTTTATTTTGTCTTAATTATTCACAAAAGTGCTTTTAAGTCGAACTGATTATAAATGTTTTCGAAAAAAAACCTACATTTTTAACGCTAAAGGAAAAAGTAGATATTTTAGAGTTATTAAGCATCTGTTACATATTTATAGAAGAATTATAATGTAATAAAGACGACAATTTTTTTATAATCATTTTCTATGTTATGCCAATTTAAAGTTTTTTTTTTTGTTTTTGTTTAAATGAATTTACATATTTTAAAATATGTCAAATTTATCCTTTAGTAATAATGTATTAATGAAGTCGCCGTAGTCTAGTAGGTAGTGTGTTGGCTTATTAGACGTAAGGCCAGGGTTCAAACCCCAGATCATACATTAAAAACGAAATATGAAAAATATTTCTTAGACGACTTCCTCTCAGCAGATTTCTGGCAAAAATAATTGCCATGAACAGTTTCTCAAAAATTTATCATTCGTAGTCGACGTTAAACTGTAGGTCCCGCCGCCCATGTCTAAAATTAACGCACGCAACATAAGTGGTGTGAGAAGCTAGGTCGTAATCCTGACTGAAGGGTTGTAATGACCAATTATGTATGTACGAGTAATAATGTATTATTAACAAAAACCTGAATCAATTCAGATTGAAATGTTATAAAATGATGATACCAAAAAATTGAGCGCCCTGATAGTCTAGTGGGTAGTGTGCTAGACTATTAGCGTGAGTTTCGTGGGTTCGATTCTCAACAGAGGCTCTGGTCTGTGACACTACACCGAGCACATGGTCGAAGTTACTCAACTCGTATATGTATAATTAGAATATAATTTGTAATTGTATTGTAATTAATAAATAAATAAATAAAAAATTGATACAACGTAATGTAAAGTGGAGAAGAAATAATAATAAAAAAAAAACCATCTTATTAAATAGGTTTTTCTTAATCGCATAAGGTGGCATTCTATAATTTATATGTAAGGGTATCTTAAGTTCTTATAGTTTCGAGGTTATTAATTAATTTTTGCCGCAACCTCAACTTGGTGGAGAAATCTTCAAGTGGGAAATTTCTCAAAGCAAGAAACTTAGATTGAAGACTACACGAATAATATAAAAGGAATGGAAAGATTAACAGAGTGAATGATGCTGAAAATAAAAAAATCTATCGAAAACATCAATATGCTTTGCAAAACTTTTTGTTCACGTTTCTGCGATTTCACTGTACATATATGGAAAGTTAATTCGATGACTTCGATTTACATCATCATTATTAAAGGCCATTCAGTTAATTATAACGATAAGAACAAAAATTGCAGTAAATAAAATGAAACATCACAAAACAACAATAATAAAAACAAAATAAAAAAAAAAAAAAAAACAAAATATAAATAAACAGAACATAGAAAAACATATCATAGCTGTCATCAAATATTCGACCGAAAAACTGTTTAGATTTGTTAGTATGTCATTGATAAATTGTCCATGAAATTCATTCAACCATTCATGCAATCACACATACAGAAAATGAAATAAAACTGAAAAAAGGGAAAAGAAGAAGTATGTATGTATTGATATATTTTAGGGTAATTTTATAATGATGTATGTAGTTATGTATGTATGTATATTAGGGTGGTACTTAACATCATCTACAAGTACATTTTAGGGTAGCATACAAAATAATTGAGTTTGTATACAAATAAATAAATATTGGTTTCTTTACTGGCATACGTTATTGAGTTATTAAGATTAGTTCTCTGTATCGGAATACACTCTACATACATATATCTAATGATAATTTTAATTGGCAAAATTAAATTGACTACACAGCCCAAATTAACAAAAAAAAAAAAAAAATTCTTAAGTAATATGTATATAGGGTCGGCCAAATAACTTTTTTTTTTTTAAAAGCTTTAAAAAAAAAAAATATTGAATATTTTCTCAAATTTCTTTTTTTATTTGAAAGTACAATCCTTCCGGTTAATAATGGAAAATAATTTCAGTCAAATGGCTGCCTCGGCTGGCCATGCAGTAGCCTACACGATCGGTCCAATTTTTAAGTACATTATCGATTGTGTGCAGCTGTATTTCACCAATGGCTTCACGAATATTGTCCTTTAAAGCGTCAATTGTCTCTGGCTTGTCGGCGTAACACTTATCTTTGACGGCACCCCACAAATAATAGTCCAACGGTGTCAAATCGCAGCTCCGAGGTGGCCAAACGACATCAGCTCTGCGGCTGATAATGCGATCTTGAAAAACAGGGCGCATAACATCGAGTGTAGCTTCGGCTGTGTGGCACGTAGCGCCGTCCTGTTGAAACCAAATGTTGCTAATATCCTCCTCTTTAATTTTTGTGAACAAAAATTCGTTCAACATGGCCCGATAACGATCGCCATTGACTGTTCGAAGAAAAATGGCCCAATTATGCCTCTGGACAAAAATCCGCACCAAACAGTGACTCGTTTTGGTTGCGTCGGCTTTTCAATGTATGCGTACGGGTTTTCTGTGCTCCAAATGCGACAATTTTGCTTGTTTACATACCCCCGCCAAGATCAAAATGAGCTTCATCTGAAAAGATGATTTCTTTTTTGCCAAAATCGGCATCTTCTGTAAGTCGATCGCAGGCCCACTTAGCGAAGCGAAAACGCATTGGATGCGTTCATATTCCTTCAGCGGAAGGATAAAACTAATTATCTGTCAAATCAGACATGGGCTAAGTGTTACCATTCACGAAATAAATACTAGTTGAAAAAAAAAAAAACGTTAAATGGCGGACCCGATATTATTTTTAAGTTTTATTTTTGACTTCATACTATTTACTGAAAGAAAGTTTTATTTAATATTTACTTGGTTTTAATTAAATACTCGTTAGCAAAATACACTGGATCGAATTAATGAGTATTTTACTAATGAAGTAGCTGATTCCAAAGGAAACTTTAAAAGCTTAACATAACTTCTAGCGAATTGCTTATAATTTTTCTATAAAATATGTATATTTTGTTATACATATATATCCATATACCTATAATACATATGTACATATATTTATAAAAATATTTGAGAAATAATAAATGCATGCGTGCTGTGTATTAGGTATATAAAGGGCTATCCATTTCGTGGTTTCAAAAGTATGGGACTGGAATTCGACATCTGTCAAACTAAGTTGTGAAACCAATTTTTTTCTTTTCAGTTGAAAGTTTGACATTTACGAAAATGGATCGCTTACCTATCACACAACGCATAAAAATTATCAAAACCTACTACAAAAATGGTGATTCTGCCACAGCCACGTATCGTGCTTTTTCGAACAAAATTTTCTTCAGCGATGAAGCACATTTCACACTCGGTGGGTATGTTAATAAACAAAATTGTCGTATTTGCGGTTCTGAGAATCCGCAACTAATTGAAGAGGGGCCATTACATCCAGAAAAAGTCACTGTTTGGTGCGCTCTTTGGTCCGAAGGTGTGATTGGACCTTACTTCTTCGAAAACGACGATGGAACGACTGTCACCGTCAATTAGGAGCGTTATGGTCATATGATAACCGACTTTTTTTTGCCTGCTATTGAAGAATACCACTTGGAGAATATGTGGTTTTATATATGTCATCTCATCAAATGAACTTTTAGTTCACAAATTTGCAGAATTTTTGATGGATCTTGATTGTTTATCACAAAATGTGTCAATTTTACGTTTGAGCGACCACCAGAAAAAAATTTGAATTTTCCAAGTTTACCTTATCAAATTTCATAGCATATTAAGTCGAATAATAGATATATGTATACCGTTTTAAAGCTGCATCTCTACCCTTTCCAACAAGATTTAAATTTTGGAAATAGGGTCAGAAATGTTTGAGTAATCCAGAAATTTGTACGTAAGGTAAAAAAAAACAGTTATTGTCAAATAAAACAAGTTTGGAGGGTTCGAGAAATAGAGACTATGTAGTTACTCGGGTGTATTTTCACTGTCGCACCGTGTTATTATTAATATTTTCTAATGTTAAACTGTGGGATGTTTTGTATAAATTGATATATTACAGATATAATTGGGGTTCTCACAATTTTTTTTGTGTGAAATTAAAGTACATTGGTTATTAATGCTTAAGAAATAATAAATAAAAACAAAGTAAAATTTTTCTTTATTGTTATATTTAAAAATATTTATTTTATTGTTTTATTAAATAATTATCATTGCTAAACAGTTGCAACGAGCTTCTCGCGCCACCCACGGTAAGTGTTTGCAATTTTATCCATAAGTTGCGGGATCTACAGTTTATAGTCGACTCCGAATGATAGTTTTTTTTTCAGATTTTTGAGAAAATCTATTATTCATATGGCAATTTTATTTACTCTCAGAGTTTTTTCCAGAAGGCTGCTGAGAGGAAGTCGCCGGAAGATATTTATTTCACATTACGTATTGTTCGAGATGTTTCAGCTGGGGTTCGAACAACGAGCTGGAGTCTAATAAGCCACTACCTAGTAGACTACGGCTAGGTCGTAATCCTGACTTAAGGATTGTAAAGACCAACTAAGTAAGCGAACAGTGGGCCATCGTCTTTACAGTCTATATTTAAATTAAAGTTAATAATGAATTAATTTTTTTTTTATCAGATTTAGTGACGATATGTTTCTGATATCCTGCCATTTGGTCTTCATTTCAGAAAAAACGTAAATGCTGACATGGCAGGAATGGAAAGTAAAAATTAAATTACTTTATACAAATATGATAATTTCTCAGCAGTCCTATTAGAGAAGAGAATAACGTGCAGTAGATAATTTTGAGAACTGTGTCTGGTCATATAGTTTGTTTAATAACGCAATTTCATCATACAGGTCATGCATTTTCACACTAAGTTTTTCAAGGTTTCAATTTTCTATTATGTTAATAATATTGCCAAATTCAACACTACTGCTCTTTAAATTTATATTGCTTATGGCAAATAAGCAGTTTGCGGTTTTATAAATCAAACCATTTATTCAGGTACTCTAAGCATAGGTGCCAGATTTGACGATTTATCATCATTTGGACGATTTTGTGCTCCAAAAATATCATGACATGGCGATTTATGCCCTTATTTTGACGATTTTTAGCAATTAAAAATTTACATAATTTTCTTTACTTTAGTACATATTAAAAGCCTCCTTAAGCTTTCTATTTGCTTTGCAATTATTACTACATATTGGAAATTTATGCTAGTAATAACAAGGAGTAAACAAGGAGGTCGCCGTGGTCTAGTAGGTAGTGTGCTGGCTTATTAGACGTAAAAGCCAGGGTTCGAGTCCCAGGCCAGACATCAAAAATAAAAAAAAATATACAAAAAGTATTTTTTCGGCGATTTCTTCTCAGTTTCTCAAAAAATCTGTCGTTCGGAGTCGACTTTAAACTGTAGGTCCCGTCACTTATGTATAAAATTAACACACACAACATAAGTGGTGTGAGAAACTGCGGGCTTCTTGGGGACGATTGCCTGTAGACTGTCTAATGGTGAAGGTATAGCACTGGCCATTTTATAGTCACCTAGCAGCAACTCGTTTCCTTGCCGTTCGCATCTTCCCCCTTTCCACCTTTCCTAAAAACCTGCACAATGCACTGCATGAGTAGGGGCCATCCCCTGAGTGCTGGTTTCATAAAAAAAAAAAAAAAAAAAAAAAAAAAGTATTATATTTTTAAGTTATTTTCAGATATCTGTGATGATTTTTCTGTATTTTATGCCTTTTAAATACCTTAAAAGATAAAAAAATTTCAACTCCTAAATAACATCGTAGTTGAGCATAATTTATCATTTGTCGTTGCAGACAATTTTAAAAATTCGATTATAGCTTCTAATATTACCATGGGAAGAACATAGGCAAGTGCCACTATTTTGTTTCATATGAACAACACTCAAAGGATGGCATTGTGTTTGGAACTAAGATATTATAGGAAGAAGGAAAGAGGGATCAGTGTTTATGGACACTAGGGCCCTATTTCACTAAGCTACAAGTTCAAAATTACAAGTGTTTTTGCCTGTAAAATTGTGAACTTGTAAATAATTGTGTTTCATAAAAATACAATTACAAGTTTGTGGCTACAAGTGATTTTTACAATTTACAAGTCTACAAGTCATACTTCTTTCTACAAGTCGTTATGTTTCACTAAAATAAATTTTCACTTGTACACTTGTAGAATTGTAGAAACAAAGCTTAGGAACGACGAAGACTTTCAAAAAAATTTTACAAGTTACAAGTGAATGATAAATTGAATTAAAATTTGATTTTTAACTATTTTTTAATAAAAATTACTTTAAATAAACACAAAATCAAACAATTTAAATATTAATTAGCATTTATTTATTTTTCCACTTGGCACCAGTCCAAGAGCAAGACACCTCATACGCACGTTTTTCCATTCTTCCATTTTTATCTATTTGGTAAGTTTAGCGATACAGCGATACATTGGAAGTCGCCGTAGTCTAGTAGGTAGTGTGTTGGCTTATTAGACGTAAAGCCAGGGTTCGAGCCCCAGGCCAGACATCAAAACAAAAATACAAAAAGTATTTCTTCGGCGATTTCCTCTCAGTAGATTTCTGGCAAAAACTCTGAGAGTAAATAAATTGCCATGAAAAGTTTCTCAAAAAAATCTGTCGTTCGGAGTCGACTTTAAACTGTAGGTCCCGCCACTTATGTATAAAATTAACACACACAACATAAGTGGTGTGAGAAACTAGGTCAATAATCCTGACTGATGGGTTGTAATGACCAATTATGTATTATGTATGTATGTAAGTTTAGCGATAAATCTAAAATCTGTCGCACCACTCTAACTTTATTGTGTTGATTTGCCATTACAAAATAATAATTTTCAATTTTTTAAACACAAACTACATACATATATATGTTTTGATTGATTAGTGGTGTGATAACAATCAAAACAAATTATCGATATACATTAGAGTAGAGATGAGCGATATTTTCAAAACTGTGATTTAATCACGGTAATTGATAATTCACTGGTAACTACAGTGATTGAAATTGCCAAATAACAGTTACTAATAATGTCGTTCTTTCAAAATTGTTACATACTCAAATTGATTTCATTTTGTTTTGATTATTTATGTACTTTTGTCTTTTATACATAAACTTTCTGTGAAACTTAATTGTCAAACTTCATATAAAAAAAAAAAAATTACATTAAAAATAATAACATTGATGACACCACTTTGATTTTGTTCAGTTGTCTTTTCGTAGTATGTATCTAGTTGTCTCTTTCTTACGACTTAATAAAATACGTTATTGTCATTATTGTATTATTGGAATACTGTGATCACAATCACTATCACTGTTTTAAAGAACAGTGATTAACAAATCACGTTCACTGAGAACAACGTTCTTCAAAAATCACTGGATCGCTCATCTCTACATTAGAGTACCCATAATTGCAAAAGTATTTAAAAATAATTTTTGAAATTTTCATATATTTCATTAGTACTCTAATATACATACATATATTCACACATATATATCATTTATCAAAATATCTTTGTAAAAATATTTTATTTTATTGTGATTGTAATTGTAGAAATTGTAGAAATTGTAATTGTAGGAATTGTAGTTTACAAGTACAAAAAGCTACAAGTATTGTGAAAATTTTCATGAAACACAATTCATTAGCACTTGTAAGAATTAGAATTGTGATTGTAACTTGTAAACTTGTAGAATTGTAGTTTAGTGAAACAGGCCCTAGGTTTGAATATTTTTATACCATAAGTAACAGAAAAAATCTCTGCAGGAAGGGAGTTCCACATACGAATAGTCCGTTTACAAACAAACGAACTTTGTCTGTAATGCAGTGTGCTATACACTGGCCAATCGACCACATACGGATGTGATGGTCGAGAAAGACAAGTGTTACGCAGGAATACATAATTTTCACAAAACAAGTCCCCTTATTTCGCTCGAGCAATATCTTTTGTAGATAGTAGCGATAGAATAGTGAAACACAAGCCACATTGCAACGAAGCTCCAATGAATCAGTGGTGTTGGACTACGGCCTCTCCTGTAAACGGTCGAGAAGCCTCAGAATAGACGTTAAGGACCAACACATACGTGAGAGTTGTATTCCCTTCTCGGTCGGTTATAAATGGTGTAAATGGTAAATACATACATCAGATGAAGTGAAGTATTTATTGCACTGTCTTAAGAAACCAAGGCACTAAAAAATGTGTCAGTTCTAGCGAACACCACACTGAATTTTCATGCCCATAACGTCAAGATCTTCTGACTCCCTAATATTTACACCACCCGTAGATAAAGATGAATGTTATTGCTGCTTAACATTGACTTTATATATTTTTCTTTTTAAAACCTTTCAATTTATTTATTTATTTTTTGTGACGATTTTTTTACGATTTCAATGAACGTCTTTGACGATTTTTTCTCAAGTATTTGACGATATGATGCTTCATTTATCTGGCAGCTATGACTCTAAAGCTTTATCAATAAATAATAAAAAAACAAAATCGTGTGAATTTCGTTAGTCTGTTCCGGTGAAGACAACAGTTTAATTTTTGACCAAAATAAAACAACAACAATATAACTTATATCGATGTACACACCTGCTCAAAATAATAGATACACCTTATTCTAAAATATTAAAGAAACGTTAACTGTAAAAATATCCTCGAAAACGCAGCGAAAACTATTTTTTATTATAGTTCCATCTGACTACATCTTTAAAACGAAAAATTTGAAAAGCGAAATTCCGATGAATCCATAAAAATTGTTGCTCATAATAATAGATACACTTGACTTATTTATAATTTTTTTCATAGTAAATTAAATTTTTGAGTGATTTTTCATTGTAATTATGTGAAACGGTAAGAATAATTTCATTTTGATATAAATTTACATGAAAATCAAAAAATATTTTAAAGAAAATGGAAGGAAATTATCATTGAACTGAAGAAAATGAAAAAGTTGTTAAAACCATTGAGAAATCACAGAAAATCATTGCGAGAAATGGCGAAGACTTTAGGAAGATCTTTACACTTTGTGAAAAATGCTTTAACCGAAAAACAAACGAAAGAATCTCGAGGCAGACCTAAGAAAATCAGCTCCGAGACCAATAGACGGATACTCGTAATGGCAAAAAAATTACCTCTTCAAATCCTCTGATGCTATTTCTGCTGGGATTTTTATTGAAATTAGTTCAAGAACAATTGGTCGTCGACTTGTGCAAGTTAATCTTTCAGGAAAACCTTGCTGGAAAATTTTTACTAATGAGAAAACGGAAGAGGGATTACAATAATAGAACAGAACATAGGGCAGATGGCGGAAAAAGTAACTAAAGATAATCTCAAGCGATGAAACAAAAATAAATTCGTTTGGAAACGATGGCAAATTCGTTTGGAAATTAATTTATTTCGGTTTCATCGCTCCCATATAATACTTCGCCATATTTTCCGGACCAAAGTAAATGCTCCTTAGTAAGTTGTAATCTCTCTTCCGTTTTCCCATTAGTAAAAATTTTGCAGCAAGTTTTTCCTGAAAGATTAGCTTGCACAAGTCAACGATGAATTCTTTTTGAACTAATTTCAATAAAAATCCCAACAGAAATAGCATCAGACGATTTGAAGAGGTAATTTTTTGCCAATACGATTATCCGTCAATTTGTTTCTGAGCTGGTTTTCTTAGGTCTGCCACGAGATTCTGCCATGTTTTTTTGCTAAAAAATATTTGCACAAAGTCTAAAGACTTTCCTAAGTTCTTCGATATCTCTCTCAATGATTTTCCGTGATTTCTCAATGGTTTTAAAAACTTTTTCATCTTCTTCAGTTCAATGATAAGTTCCTTCCATTTTCTTTAAAATATTTTTTGATTTTCATGTAATTTTATATCAAAATGAAATTATTCTTACCGTTTCATATAATTACAATGAAAAATCACTCAAAAATTTAATTTACTATGAAAAAAATTATAAATAAGTCAAGTGTATCTATTATTATGAGCAACAATTTTTATGGATTCATCGGAATTTCACTTTTTATATTTAAATAAATGCATGTACCTGTAAAATTTTTCGTTTTAAAGATGTAGTCAGATGGAACTATAATAAAAAATTGTTTTCGAGGGTTTTTTTACAGTTAACGTTTCCTGTACATTGAAAATAATAATTACATTTACAAACAACAGTATGGATTTAAAAAAGGTTGCGGAACAGATGAAGCAGTTGTGAATGTAGTCAATGATATATGTAACGGATTAGATACAGGTTATAATGGTGTAGTAGGCCTATTCTTGGATTTTAGTAAAGCTTTCGATCTAGTTGATCATAATATTATGCTACAAAAACTGAAATACTATGGTGTGGATGAAAGAGGGCTTAACATGTTTGACAGTATCGGAAGCAGTATGTGGAAATTAATCAAAGTAAAAGTGATATGACAAATGTTGAATGTGGTGTGCCTCAAAGTAGCTGCTTAGGTCCTCTACTGTTTAAAATTTATATAAATGATATTAGTAATTTGGATCTAACTGGACGTTTGTATATGTTTGCTGATGATGTGTGCCTCTTTTATCCGTACAAATATGACTTATCGTTAAAGGCAAATATGGAAAGGGATATATCTCTGATTTTTGAGTTTGCTCGCCTAAACAAATTGGTACTAAATGCAGATAAAACTAAACTAGTGAGATTTAGACCACATCCTGTTAATAATAATTTCAGTATTTATGTTGATGGTAAAATCATTTATGAATCGGATTCAGTAAAGTATTTAGGAATAACGCTACAATGTAATCTTGCATGGGATCTGCATATACGCGAATTGAAATCAAAAATAGCTCCAGCTATTGGTATATTATATAAAATGAAAAATAAACTTAATAAAAATACAAAACTTTTGTTATACCATGCTTTAATTCAAAGTCACCTAAATTATATGGCTAAAAGCTCTGCAATGCATGCAAAATAAAGCGTTAAAAGCAGTATATAATTTGCCAATTCGATTCCAAACTTTATCCCTCTATCGCGACATCTGTAAAACAATTCTCCCAATTCATGGATTATATAAGTACCAAGTCTTGATGTATTTATTTAAATCATTGAACAACATTGGTTATCGTACGGTTCGATTTCGTCAGAACCAAACAATTTTCAATACTCGGAACCAGCACAACTTATGGACATCAAGGTGCAGGTTAGAGACTACCAATCAACGTATTCAATACATGGGTGTTGCTGAATACAATAACCTTCCTGTAATTTTGAAAACATGTACCAGAATTTCAACTTTTAAAAATTGTCTTAAAGAACATTTAGCAGAAAATCTTGAAACACTTATATTGTAAATTTTAATATTTATATTTATTAATATTTTTTATTCAAAAACTCATAATTTTAATAATGAATTGTACATGAAATTGTTTGCCAACTTGTCTCAATAATGCCTTAAGGGCGCTGAGACTATTAGAATTTAGATTTAATTTGTACATGAAATATTAATAAAAAAAAAACAAAAAAAAAAAATATATTTTAGAATAAGGTGTATCTATTATTTTGAGCAGGTGTGTACATATTTTGAATTCTATACATGAAATCTAAACATGCGAAATAAAGAATTTTCGCATACTTGATTGCTCCTATAAAGTATAGAGTAAAATTACTCGAAATAACGTACAATACTTTATTATAAAGTAAGGGGGGGGGGAGGGTGGGTGTGTGTTGTAAGCATAGATGTAATGCTAATTATTAATTATCACTAAAGATGCATTTGCTTACGTTTTTTTTTTTTATGTATTAAAGTTATTTACAATTGTTAAATCGTTGTTGTGTGTGTTTCCAATACAATATTTTTAAATGCATTTATATTGTATTTAGCTGTTGTAATATTCTTGATAAGTATTTATTAATAATTTACATAATTTTATTCTTATATTGCTTATAAATGTGACTTTAAAACTCCCTTTTTCCTCCTCAAAGACATAATAAACAGCTTTAATCAGCTTTAATCTTGTAAATATTGCCTCATCATTGCTAAATACATATTTTGTTTCATTCAACACATGAAAGACAACTTTAAAATCTATTGTAGAATATGAAAAGCGAGAGATGAGTATGATGAATGAGTAAGATTTTGTTCATTTTTGGTTTTTTTTTTTTTTTTTTGTCTTGTTAACATGACAACGATGTGTTTTTTGTTAACACAATTATGGGATTAATAATAACCATAGTGATAAATATTTACCTCGCTTTAGAATTTCTTCGCGTGTTATTTGGCCGGTTAATGTGGCGCTGGCAGGTGTTGGAGGTAGGGCTAAATGAGCAGTTGTTGTATTGCCAGGATACCACGCCCAACCACCAGATTGCCCGTTAAACATTCGTAACTTTTCATATACCGATTCACTCTGTTGCTGTGCTTGTTGCTCTTTTTGTGACGCCAGGTTTCTTAAAACGCGGTTGATTGATGACACCTGCAAAATATTGGTGATAATGGTGATTTTTATTATTTTTAATATTTTTTGAATAATTTTACTTATAATAGTTAAATTTATATTTATGTATGTATGCATGTGTGTGTGCGTGTAACACCTGATAATTAAGAATTGCGTAAATGAATTACAATTAAAATTTAAATAAAATCCTCCCTTAAATAAGAGATTCAAAGATGAATATCCGTTTTTTACTTTCTGTTGTTTAACCATCCATCGGGTAAGTATTTCATTGAAGAGTTTAGATTCCCAACATTCTATACCACAAAGCAACATTTTTAAGATGGAACATCATAATAAGCCAAAAGTGTACTCTCGCAAAAAGAAAAAAAGAATAGAGCGGTTTCTTTTAATCGTTGTTTGTAAAGTGTTCTCATTAAATCAAACGAAATCAAATCGAAAAAATATTTCCGAGTAATTCATTTGGCCACATAAGTGATGTGGGTGGTATCTGTACATGTGTTTTAAGCCATTAATCATTTACATATAAATTGTCACTTTTATGTATTAATAGCACAATGTAAAACACTCGTCGGCACGTGTCACCGCGTGTTGAACACATCGCAACGATTGAAATGTACAATTCCTGATCGTTACATGCCTTCAACAGCAACGAAAGCAGGACATTTGAGAGCCTTTAACCTTACAACAATAAAAAAAAAATGAACAATATTAAGATATAGTACTTCAAAGAACATCAAAGGAAACATAAAAATTTTTATTTTTTTTTTTTTTTTCAGATAACTTTATGTTGGCTGGTGGAACAGTAATTACATTTGTAGTACCATTCGAATAAAGAAAAGCTTTCTTCTTCATACACAATAACTGAAAAATATATGTACATACTACATTCCATAAATGTACATATATATATATTCAACATACGTATGTATGTACGAGTAAATAAATTTAAATCGTATATGTATACACAAATAAATGTACAAACGTGTGTATATTGTATATAGTGAGTCCCACATTGAAAAGATCTCTTCAATTTTTCTGGTATCCTATAAGATATTACTTTAACCGATTAGGTTCCCTTTGAAGACCTACTTTCTTTTAGGAACTTTTAGGAAATTCCTGATTGATATACAGTGGACGTCCAGTAGTACGAACGCTCTTTATTGCGAATTTCCAATAATACGAATGGCAAAATTTTTGCATTGACTACTCTATAGTACGAATAGATGGACATTTTTTCTACATATTCGATAGTACGAATGGTGGTTTGTTATAAGAATTTTTGTTTTATTTACGTATGAATGAAGTTTTTATTATGTTTTTATGTAGTATATCAATTCTCTATAGAGACTGAATGTACTAATCGTCCACACTATAGTCGTGTAATAACTTACTTTTTTGACCTGCAATTAAAGATAATGAACTGAATGGTATGTGGTTTCAACAGGACGGTGCCACAAGCCACTCCAAGCAACCTATTTGGGCTTTGTTACATAAGAAGTTTCCAGTAAGAGTAAACTCACGTTTTGACTTAATGATATTTTTCTCTGTTGGACATTTTTGTGGTCCTGTTTCAAAGACTATGTCTACTCGGAAAACTCTGTTGAAACAAATAAAAACACACATTCGTAAAATTTCACGAAATACGGCCCGATATCTCGAAAACTATATTAACATGATAGACCGCTAGAAAATTTTATCTTAGAATCCGAAAATGTGTAACCCGTTATATTTCGTTGTTGGTCAAAGGATTATTATTGACTACATCCGGTATTCTCCTCAGTAAACCTTCAAGGTATAATAGAGAATACCCCCCAGTTTTAAAGTTTTGTTGCCATTTCGCAAAAAAGGAATTCAATAGCTTTTCTTTAGATACCTCCTCAGTGAAGTCGTCATGAAAAAATGCAAATACCTATTTGGAATCTGTAATTGTTTAAATCGATGGATGTAACGATCTTATGCTAATTTGCAATATATGTATATCTTGTTTCGTTATGTATTTTTTTATAAAAAATATATACATATATACTTACATTTATAAAATCTAAATATTTTATGTTAATTATTTGAATTGGAACATAAAAATGCGTTGTTCAATAATACGGATTTTTCGGTACTACGAAAGGGCCTGACAATATATAATTCGTACTGTATGTACATATCTTATTACACCTGTACCTCGGTTTACGCGGAACTCGGATTACGCGGTTTCGAATTTACGCGTCTTTAAATTTTTTTAACTTATATTCTATTCAAACTGAAACTAATTCAACCATTGCACAATCTAATGAGATGACTTTATCCAGTGATGAGTCGGAAATCATAGAAATTCGTAAAAAAAAGACTTGTTGTTGAAAATGATTAATTAGCTTAAAAATTTTATGTTTTGTGTAATGAGGTACATAGTACGAGTATATGTATGTGTATTTTTTAATGGAATAAATGTTTTTTTTTTACTTAAATCATACATTAATAAATTATTAACAGTATAAAAATTTTTTTTTTTTTTTTCAATGAAAAAGCTTTTTACAGTAGTTATTCGCTTTACGCGGTTTTTCTATACAAAAATGTAAATTTCGATTCACGCGAATTGGCCAGGAACGTATCTACCGCGTAAATCGAAGTACAGGTGTATTGTCATTGTGTAATTTTTGCTACATAATCCATTATTCAGTGTTTCATAATTATGAGATCAATTTATTTATTTTCCTTTTAAAGACATAAGACGAAATATTCTTTCACTCTTTTTTTTTTTTTTTTTTTTAAATTTGATACAGATGATGTTCTTGGTATTAAATTTTTTCCATTGTCATCAAATTTCACTTTTTTTAGTGAAGAACTGTTCTTAAATTTTGTTTTATTGACCAAAGCAACTCTAAATAAAACTTTACACAAATACAATGCCATTGGATTGACATCCGTGGAACTTGCTGGCCCAGGCATTTCTTTAACAATATTTAATACAAAACCATTTGTTCTGTAAGAACTGTTTTTATTTTGTCTAAAATAAGAACTTTTTAAATCTTAATACATAAGTTTAGTTTTGTAGATTTTGACTTTTTTATTTCATTTTTATTACTGATTACACGACAAAATAAAAAAAATTAAATACACCCGGCTAATGACATATTGTAAGTTATGAGTTTTGTTGAGTAGAACTCAAAAATATTTTTTTTGTATTTCTTGAACCCACCAAACTTGTTTTATTTGACAAAAACTGTTTTTTTTTAGACTTTACGCACAAATTTCTGGATTACATACTCAAACATTTCTGACCCGACTTAAAAAATTATTGGAGAGTTTTATTTAACTCTACTTCTAATCTTTGCTCGACTTTACTTATGATTTCCACTTATTACTAAAGGGTCCGCCAAACAACTTTTTTTTTCTGAAAATGCTTTAAAAAAAAAAAACTATTGAATATTTTCTCAAATTTCTTTTTTTATTTGAAAGTACAATCCTTCCGGTTAATAATGGAAAATAATTTCATTCAAATGGCTGCCTCGGCTGGCCATGCAGTAGCCTACACGATCGGTCCAATTTTTAAGCACATTATCGATAGTGTGCAGCTGTATTTCACCAATGGCTTCACGAATATTGTCCTTTAAAGCGTCAATTGTCTCTGGCTTGTCGGCGTAACACTTATCTTTGACGGCACCCCACAAATAATAGTCCAACGGTGTCAAATCGCAGCTCCGAGGTGGCCAAACGACATCAGCTCTGCGGCTGATAATGCGATCTTCAAAAACAGGGCGCAAAACATCGAGTGTAGCTTCGGCTGTGTGGCACGTAGCGGCGTCCTGTTGAAACCAAATGTTGCCAATATCCTCCTCTTTAATTTTTGTGGACAAAAATTCGTTCAACATGGCCCGATAACGGTCGCCCTTGACTGTTCGAAGAAAAATGGGCTCAATTACGCCACTGGACCAAAATCCGCACCAAACAGTGACTCGTTTTGGGTGCGTCGGCTTTTCAATGTATGGGTACGGGTTTTCTGTGCCCCAAATGCGACAATTTTGCTTGTTTACATACCCGCCAAGATCAAAATGAGCTTCATCTGAAAAGATGATTTTTTTTGCCAAAATCGGCATCTTCTGTAAGTCGATCGTAGGCCCACTTAGCGAAGCGAAAATGCATTGGATGGAACCATATTCGTTCAGCGGAAGGATAAAACTAATTACCTGTCAAATCAGACATGAGCTAAGTGTTTTGACCGTCTCTCATATTGTGTTTTTAGGATTTCCTAAAATTTCCTAAAATTAACAATTACTAGTTGACGCCATATGACCAATTGTTATATAATCAGACGGAGGGTGTTGGTGGGACCTAAGCAGCTGCGGTGTGATAGAAAACCCATTTGTTCGCCACGCAGTTTAAGTTTGATTCACTGTAATCGATTGTTAACTACTATGGAAATGACTTTAGGCAGCTTTATGATTTCTTTTCCTGTCCACGCTTTCGGATCATTGGCGATTTTTTCAATGCACAGGTTATTTGTGAATGTTTCATGTGCATTATTGATTACACCTAACTGGAATATTTTCAATTACATATCGTAACATATTTATAATACAATTTTTTCTTTTCGCGCTAAAATAAAACACAATAATACATAAAAACTATGAAACTAAATAATGAGTTAACAAATAAATTGGCGATGAATTACACTTTAAAAGTTGAATTTAAAAAATTTTCTTTTTCACATAATAAATAAATTGAACAAATATGTGAAAACAAATAGACGTTTTATGACACGTTATATACTATTTGGTACTCCTTTTTTTTGGATCGGGTCGTAATAAGGGCAAATTTCTTGGTGTTTATTGAATGACGGCATATGTAATGTAAAGCCACATTCTTACGGTTGGGTGGGATAATACAATTAAATTCATTGTACAACATTATATTTACTTGATGAAAACCCAGCTTACTTTATAAAAGTTAGTCCAAATAGAAAGGAATCAATCATAAACACACATTCATTCATTCATTCATTCAGCTGTGTACGGTTGCAAACAAATGCAAACAAAACTGAATTGGTTAGCTTAAAGGGTACGAGAAAAGAAACGTTTTTTACAATATGATATTTACTCACGTACATACATACATATGTATCTGGTCGTTACCATTAATGGTTCTCTGGATTTAACATACGCATCCATGTGTAAACGTATGTATGTATGTATGTATGTAAAGAAAATATCAATTTTAACTTTCCTATTGATTTAAAAAAAAAAAAAAAAAAAAAAAAAAAAAAACAGTAAAAAACAGAATTATACCCTTATAACCAAAACGATTTTGTTGGTCCAAGATCCAAGTAACGAAAGAGCGAGCCAACAACTAAAAATGGAAAGGGCAAGCGAACGAACGAACGAACAAATGAATGAACGAACAACTTTAATTAAGTCTCTGTCAAATAATAAAATTTCACAAATTAGTTGTTTAATTTTCATTAGGAATATCACAAATTTTCTCAAACAAATTTACAGTACAGTGCGTTTACGAAAATCATCCCCGTTTTACACAGATACTTTCATCATCAGTTTTGTAACAAAAACACAAAATAAACGTACAATCAATCGCACACACACACACACACACACACATTCTCAGGCACAAATCTTTGCTCGCTACACAAAATCTTTCAATTCATTCTTATACTCGCAGTTATTGCCATCATGACTAGAAAACAATAGAGAAAATTGCATAACATATGGCATTAAACCGTATTTAACTTTAATGCTCTTACCATACCCATTGTATGTATAATTATGTACATATCTGAAAAACTTTTCAGTGAGTGTTTCGCATACAAGCTACGACAGCTACTATCAAAATAATAGCACAAAGACGACGTGTTAAAGCCATACAGAATTTTCCTGTTTACTTGTTTTTTTTTTTTTTTCTGTTTAAAGGCTATTCATTTCAATGTACTTACATACGAGTATAACAAAATATTTTATTAAACTTATTTTATTTAACTTATATATACCCTGTAGGAGAATGAGTAGCTAACTACAAAAATAACCAACTTTAAGTTAGCTTTTATTTACTAACTTTAAGCTAACTACTACTCAATGTAGAGTTTTCATTAACTGAAGTGTATATTTTTATATTTTTTTTAAACAAGTTCGTGGGGCTTTTTTTTGTAAATAATATTTTTGTCATAAAAAATAATTTTTTCGTAAAAAATATTTGAATTTTGTTGTTTAAAAAGCCTCTGGATATCAGAAAAAAACTGCCGTCTTCGACTTGAGTTTGCACGTGCGCATATTGACAAAGGGATGGATTTCTGGTCCAAGGTTTTATTTACAGATGAATCAAAGTTCAACATATTCGGGAGTGATGGTCGTGCAAAAATATGGAGGCTATACAGATCGAAAACTTATTGCCAAATGTAAAGCATGCCGGTGGGAGCGTTATGGTTTGGGGAGCTATAGCAGCATCTGGCGCTGGCAAGTTGGTTTTTGTTGAAAACATTATGGACCGATATAAATATATTTAATTAATTAATTTTATAATTTGATTACTAATTAATATTATTAAATGAATAATATACCCATATATGTATTAATAAATTTATTTTTAAAAACTAAAACAAAACATTATTCATTACTAAAATATATAAGACGCAGAGGTTAAATTACAGCTACATAGCTGCAAAAAGTAATTAAAAGCTAGAACGAAAAGTCAATTAAAAGCTAACTTATAAGTAGTTAACTTTAAGTTAGTTGAAAAGTAATGCAGAGAACAACTGACTACTGCCTAGGACTTCACAATGTTAAAATACTTAGTTGCTGCCATTGAAAAGTAATCCAAGTGGTAGTCAGCACTAGTTGCGAAATAGTTAGCTTAAAGTTAGTTTAAAGTAAACTATTTTTCCGACAGGGTACATATACATACATATATGTATGTATATATCGAAGTCGTAGTAGTCTTGTAGGTAGTGTGTTGGATTATTAGACGTAAGACCCGGGTTCAAAACACAGGTCAGACATCAAAAAGAAAATATGAAAAAATATTTCTTCGGCAACTTCCTCTCAGCAGATTTCTGGCAAAAACTCTGAGAGTAAATGAAATTGCCATTAAAAGCTTCTCAAAAATCTGTCGTTCGGAATCGACTTTAAACTGTAGGTCCCGCTGCTCATGCATAAAATTAACACACACGACATGAGTGGTGTGAGAAACTCATAATCCTGACTGAAGGGTTGTAATGACCAATTATGCGCATAATTACGTCACATAATTTAACAATAAAAAAACGAATGGACTAAATTTCCAATTAGGATTGACTGCTAAAGCGGAAACAATTTCAAACAATTTCTGAACAAAACAAGATAAAAGATGATGGCAATTACAGCAACTAAAAGATCTTGACTATGAAGTTATTATGTATTCACCGTATAGTCTGAATCTTGTACCTTAAGATTATTATTTGTTACGATTTATACATATTATAAGCTTAGTAGATTAGTAAATAGTGTGCTTAGACAAAAATCCGCTGTTCAACTCCTAGCTCAGACATTTCGACTAAAACAATATATGAAAAAATATTTCTTCGGCGACTTCCTCCTAGCAGTCTCTCTCTGTAAAGCTTCTTAAAAATTTGTCTTTCGATATCGGCTTTAGAACTAACAGATAACATGGGTGTGCTAGCTGGGAAGCTAGGTCGTAACTCTGACAAAAGGGTTGTAACGAGCAATTGACTAAGTAATAATGTTGAACATATTAGTATGATCTTGAAAAGGACTGTTTTGCATAATTTAGGAAAAATAAAGCAATACTGTAGTGACCAGTTTAGTCGACACAAATTGTTGGTAAGAGGACAGATAACACGGTGCGACAGTGAAAATACACCCGAGTAATTATATAGTCCACGTTGTTCAGTTAGTTGAGTTGAACTCAAAAATACCTTTTTTGATATTTCTCGAACCCTCCAAACTTGTTTTATTTGACAAAAACTGCTTTTTTTTACTTTACGCACAAATTTCTGAATTACACAAACATTTCTGACCCAATTTCCAAAATTTAAATCTTGTTGGAAAGGGGAGAGATGGACCTTTAAAGCGGTATACATATATCTATTATTCGACTTAATACGCTATGAGATTTGATGAGATAAAATTGGAAAATTTTAAACTTTTTAATATTTCTTCAAGTTTGTCCATTCATAGTAGCAAACTTTAATAAAAAAATATAGGATAAGTGATAATATTCTTAAAGTCTATTCTCTTGTGAAGAGATTGAACCATCATTTGATAAAATTGTATAAAAATTGTTATATTTTTTATATATGTCATCTCATCAAATGAACTTTTAGTTCATAAATTTTCAGAATTTTTGATGGATCTTGATTGTTTATCACAAAATGTGTCAATTTCACGTTTGCACAGCTTCCAGAAGTCGGCTAATACTTGTGTTTTTGCAAATATTATTATTTCTCTTTGCGCAAACATTGGCCAACTTCTGGTGGCCGCTCAAACGTGAAATTGACACATTTTGTGATAAACAATCTATATCCATCAAAAATTCTGAAAATTGTTGCACTAAGAGTTCATTTGATGAGATGACATATATAAAAAATATAACACGACTGTTATACTATTTATATAATAACTACGGTAATTTTTGTCCGATTTGATCGAACGAAATGCCAATCTCTTCAAAACATAATCCACTTTCAGAATGTCATCACTTATTTCATATTTTTTAAGTAAAGTTTGCTACTATGAACGGACAAATTTGAAAAAATATGAAAAAAATTCGCATTTTCCAAGTTTACCTCATCAAAACTCATAGCATACTATGTCAAATAATATATGTATGTATATCGTTTTAAAGGTCCATCACTCCCCTTTCCAACAAGAACAACAGTTTTTGTCAAATAAAACAAGTTTGGATGGTTCGAGAAATATAGAAAAAATATTTTTGAGTTCTACTCAACAAAACTCATAACCTACACTATGTCATTAGCCGGGTGTATTTAATTTTTCTATTTTGTTGCATAGTGTAATTTAAAGCCCTTTCAAGTATAAATTCTATTTCGTTTGTGCTTAAATGCACAAATAAAATGTTTTATAATAGTAACTGAAAATTCCATTACATTTTTCAATAACTAATCATGTCATCAGTCATTTTACTTGTGCTATTATTTTTATAGCAGCTGTATTTGAACGTTTTTCCTCTTGTATAATAATAATGTGTAAACAAAAAAAAAAAAAAAAAAAAAAATACTACTACATACTAGAATATCTAAATGAGTCAAAACAGGAAAAAAAAAAGAAACATGAAAGAAAAAAGGAATTGATGTATGTACGTATGTATATGTGTGTAATAATAAATAAGTGTTGCGTACATCATGCGCTAAGGTATTTTTTTTTTTTTTGTTTTAGTTTGTCATAAATACAGAAAGAATACCTTTTATCACGCCCATTGTTAATCCAACAATGAACTCATGAGTTGAAAATGTGATACAGATCGAACCGCAAAGTTTAAATAACAGCAGCAACAACAGAATTTATTTTGATATGTTTTTTTTTTTTTTTGGTTCAATTTCATTGTTTGAACAACTTTAGGATCGTAGATGCATTTACAAACACAACTCGAACAAATAAAGGAGGCTAACAATGTAAACCTTATAAATGTGTTTCATTGTTGAGGACTAGGCGTATGGGATTCTATTTGTTTCACATTCTTCAAGTCATTATTTTTCAATAAAAAAAAATAGCTAAGAAAAAAATGTTTCATCAATTCAAGAAATTCTATTTATAACAAATGATAAGATAATTATCAATTTAAAAATTTTAATAAGTACAGTGAACTCTCGATAATGTGAACTAATTAATGTCGGGGTAGTTCATATTTTCGAATTTGTTCACATTTTCGATTGTGATTTTTTTTATATCTATAATACCAAGTTATTCTTTCTAAAAATCATTTCTATAATGAATGAAAACGCAAAGCATTACTAAAACAACATCCTGTTATTTATTTAGAACATAAACAATTTTTAAAAATCCACTTTATAAAGAGTACATATGTACATAAAAAACAAATAAAATATTACGACAAAAAATAAATAAAGTTTGCAATGAAAAAAGATAGGCACATACATATATAGGTTTTTACTCTCAAATTAACGATTTTTGTATTCTAAAAGTCAAACACAACTTTTTGCAAGACAAATTAAATTTTTTTCATTTCAAATTAAATTCTTTTTTTTTCAAATTAAAGTTTTTGTATTTCAAATTAAATTATTTTTTTTTTTTTCAAATTAAATTTATTAACTTCGAATTCAATTTTTTGTTTATATGACTAAAAATTTACTAAATAAAATAAAAATAAACTTATTGTTCAATTCATTTTTTTTAAATATTTGGACGGGTTTTATTGCAACATTTCTCCAGATGCAGCTAATGACAAATTCATGGTCATATCGAGATAATAATTGTTACAATCTGAATGTGTTACCGTTTCGACTGATTGTTTAATTATTGTTACCCGGTCCAAATTAATGTCCGGATCAGCATGTAGCTTTGTTTTAGAAAAAACCTTTTCTATTGGATTAAGCATAGGTGAGTAAGGAGGAAGAAAAATTAAAATATGCCCGGACTCTGCAACCTTACCTTTGATCTTTGATCGTATTATTATAAAATTAATTTTTAAATTTTTAGCCAAATAAACAAAAAATTTAATTCGAAGTTAAATAAATTTAATTTGAAATAAAAATAATTTAATTTGAAATAAAAATAATTTAATTTGAAATGAAAAAAATTTAATTTGTGTTGCAAAAAATTGTGTTTGACTTTTAAAAAATTGAATTTGAATACAAAAACCGTTAATTTGAGAGTAAAAACCTATATATATATATAATTAAATATGAAAATAATGGGTTATTATTTTCTGTTTTTTCTTTTGTTCGATCAGCTTATTTACCGCCAATTCCCTGATGTTATTCAATACTTTAATGTCAGTTTGATCGATCATTTGAAATTCAGTCCATTGCACAGCTTTGTTAAAAATTTCGACATCTTCTTTGGCTTTAATGCTGTTTTCAGTCGCTTCAATAAAACAGTCGTCATCATCGTCGGACTCTTCACGTAAATCATTTTCATCAAATGATGTGACGTCCTCTGTAGAAGATCTGCTGCAGTATTTTCTAAAGATCTAACTTCCGATTGCCACCTTTCTTTTAAAACGCTCAAAGGAACATTATATTCAGGATCATCATCATTTACCGTATTCAAAATATTTTTCCAACAGTTAGATCAAGTTTCATGGTATTTAATAATTCGGGGATTCCCAAAATTAAAAATAAATGCCTTTACAAATTAAGAAATCCCCCAAAAATTAAAAATTTTTCACTATTTAGAGCCATTAAACTTTGTTCACTATTTAGAGCGCCGATATAAAAAACTTAGTGTTCACATTAGTGGATAGTTCATTATATTGGATGTTCACATTACCGCGAGTTCACATTCGTTTATGTATTAATACACACACTTTAATGTACAATTGAATTGAATTCAATACGTATGAATATTTGAATCAGAATTTTCATTTTAGTTTTTTTAAATTAACTTTTATTGTCCAGTTATTGTTGTAAAATTCATAAATCATATTTAAAATAAGTGTTAAAAAAACAAATTAATAAAAAAAAATTGTTTGTCTTCCAAAGCTTAAAAGCGAGTTAAATCATATGTTCTCAAAACAACAACAACAACAACAGAAGATAACTCAGTGTTTTACTTTTGCTTAAAGGGCATAATAACACAGTGCGACAGTCAAAATACCCCCAGCTAATGATGACATAGTCCAAGTTGCTCACTAGGTTGAGTAGAACTCATAAATATTTTTTTTATATTTTTCGAACCCTACAATGTTGTTTCATTTGACAAAAACGGTATTTTTGGACTTTACGCACAAAATTATTGATTACACAAACATTTCTCAAACGATGTTCAAAATTTAAACCTTATTAGAAAGAAGAGGAATGAGCTTTTAAAGCAATGTACATATTTGACTTAGGGCCATTATTACAACTTGCCGTTAAACTTGGGTTTAGTTAAAGGTACCTTTAGCTAAAGGGAACTGTAAAGTTACCTTTAACTGATTTTCGTTATTACAACTTACAGATAAAATAAAATTAAAATATGGCAGTGCCGGAGCAAAGTCGATAAAACTGCTCAATTAAAAAAGGTTTTTTCTAACGCAGTGGCAACAGCGGACTTCGTTTTTTTTGTTGCATATGCTCATTTTGTTTAAATTTGAAGCTGCCATATCGAAAATAGTATATGATATGGCAAGTTCAAACATAAAGTGACCTTTTAATGTTAAAGGTAGGATGATCTTCCCTTTAGCTTAACGTTCACATCTATCTTATTGGGTACTCATAATAATGAAAAACAATTTATCTGCCCGTTAAAATCCTCCCTTTAGTTAACGGCAAGTTGTAATAATGGCCCTTAATATGCTATGAGGTTTGATGAAGTAAACTTGACAAATTCGACAATTTTTTTTTAATATTTTTTCAAGTTTGTCCGTTCATAGAAGCAAACTTTAATAAAAAAAATATAAAATAAGTTATGACATTCTGAAAGTGGATTATCTTGTGAAGAGATTGATACTTCGTTTGATCAAATTGGACAAAAATTACCGTAAGTATTATTTAAATAGTATAACAGATCAACGATTTTTTAGAAAGTTTAATTGTTTCTTCTGAATAAGAATATTAAAGTGCCAATTATTAAAAAGGAGCAGCTCCTTTAAATAAAAGACTTTTGACTTTTGAAGGCTTTTATTGGCATAGTTAGAGCAATCTGATGCTAATCAATTGCCTTTCCAATTGGAAACAAACTAGAGCTATTCGGCATAGAGATCTGATAGTATTAGGTGTCAGGCTCAAACTACAGCGTACATTCACAAGAGATTCCCATATAAAAAAGCTTTTCAAACCGCAGAGAAGTCACTGCCGCTTTCTGAGTCAACAGCTTTGGTCATTAGAACCCTTCAGGTAGGATAAACAATACGGATTATAGCAGTGGTGCAAACTTAGTTTAATTTAAAAATGATGCAAAAGTTTAAAAATTGTCATAACATTTTCATTTAAAATCGCATAAATTCGAATTCGCATAAAACGAGACCCGAGTGTATATCGTTTTAAAGGCCCATCCCTCTCTTTCCTAATAATATTCAAATTTCGGACATCGGTTCAGAAATGTTTGTATAATCAATAAAGTCGTGAGTAAATTCCAAAAAAACAAGTTTGGAGGGTTCAAGAAATATAAAAAAAAATATTTTTGAGTTCTACTCAACAAAACTCACAACTTACACTAGATCATTAGCTGGGTGTATTTAATTTTTTTTATTTTGTCGCATAGTGCAAAAAAGCGCAAAGGATGATCTCTAATTATGTAATGTTTACTTTATTGGTTATAAGGAGGGAGTATTGGGAGGCGGGAGTAATGTTTATGAATAATATTGTAATTCTCACCGGAAAGATTTCTGCAAGAAGGGTAACCATATACGCATAATGTGGCTAAATACCGAATTTTCTACGTAATGCATTATGCGACAGAACGGTCAATCAACTTCGCGTATGGATGTGCTCTATATATGTGATTTTGGAGAACAACTCTCTTAATTTCAGTACAGAACGATCAGTTGTAATAGCAATTGAACTGTGAAACATGTCACATGCCACATTGCGATACCTGTTGTAATTTTTTAGCACCTTCATTCTCTCCTACACGCGGTATATGAACTAAATAAACTAAACTAAAGTTCACCGACCCAGAATTTTAGAGAATTTTATTCCATTTTCGGGCATAATTAAGTAAGGAATGAAATATTTTTTACATCGGTTTAATAAATCAAGTCACTACAATACTTCTTTGGACACATAGAAATTACACTTCCATTAGGTCTGACTCCCTAATATTTACGAAACCCATAGCTACAAATGAAATACATATTTGGGGATTCACAACGTGTGCTATCATGTCGTATTGTCATAATGATGTAAGATTTTAAAATAGTTTAAAAATATTTTTGTTGCTTTTAGTATAAAAAGCGTCTCAAATTAATAAAACATTGTCTGCTATGTTTATTATTCTGTCGTATTTAAAAAGGCAGAGACCTGAACAGGTCGTCAGTGCTGCAACAATTTTTGTAATGAAAAAAATTGTTGTTTATTTCATTGAGTCCACCATTACAACATCCAAAGTGTATTTTTCGCTGACTTAACTGATTTAACATTACAATAGCGCACTGAATTATTCATTTGGTATTTTTTCCATGCCGTTTTTGATATTATTTAATTATTGAACGCGAGAAATTCATTGATATGAGGCCTTTTCGCTTCAACTCATTAGATAGGATACCAATACCGAAACCAATCAATTTTGATAAATGTTCCCTTTCTTGCGATCTGTCAAATCTTTGACAATATCTAAAGCCCCAAAATTTACGTTCGATAGAAAGTTTAGTATATTGGTTTCATCTTCAGTTTATAAAGGGTCCGCCAAATAACTTCTTTTTTTTTTGAAAATGCTTTAAAAAAAACTACTGAATATTTTCTCAAATTTCTTTTTTTATTTGAAAGTACAATCCTTCCGGTTAATAATGGAAAATAATTTCATTCAAATGGCTGCCTCGGCTGGCCACACGATCGGTCCAATTTTTAAGCACATTATCGATCGTGTGCAGCTGTATTTCACCAATGGCTACACGAATATTGTCCTTTAAAGCGTCAATTGTCTCTGGCTTGTCGGCGTATCACTTATCTTTGACGGCATCCCACAAATAATAGTCCAACAGTGTCAAATCGCAGGTCCGAGTTGGCCAAACGACATCAGCTCTGCGGCTGATAATGCGATCTTTAAAAACAGGGCGCAAAACATCGAGTGTAGCACGTAGCGCCGTCCTGTTGAAACCAACTGTTGTCAATATCCTCCTCTTCAATTTTTGTGAATTCGTTCAACATGGCCCGATAACGATCGCCATTGACTGTAACGGCCACTCCTTGCTCATTTTCGAAGAAAAATGGCCCAATTATGCCTCTGGACCGAAATCCGCACCAAACAGTGACTCGTTTTGGGTGCGTCGGCTTTTCAATGTATGCGTGCGGGTTTTCTGTGCCCCAAACGCGATAATTTTGCTTGTTTACATACCCGCCAAGATCAAAATGAACTTCATCTGAAAAGATGATTTTTTTTTTGCCAAAATCGGCATCTTCTGTAAGTCGATCGCAGGCCCACTTAGCGAAGCGAAAATGCGAATACACAACCATATTCGTTCAGCGGAAGGATAAAACTAATTATCTGTCAAAGCAGACATGAGCTAAGTGTTACCATTCACGAAATAAGCACTAGTTGAAAAAAAAACGTTAGATGGCGGACCCGATAGTTAGTAATTACATATATTTTTCCTAAGCTTGAAAAAATCATTTTGAAAAAATTATTTTAAATCAAATTTCAGTGGGGAGGAAGTAAATTTACGTGCTTTGGAATCTATGAATATATTTTCATATTTAGGGTTGTGCTACTCTAATCGAAATTAAAAATAACATTCAAAAACTTTATAATTGGATAGCTTTTAGTTAATTTTCCTTTTGTTAAGTTTCAACAACGTTAAGAGTTTCCTCTACTGTACCTCATTTACCGTTGACTAAAAACAGACTTTGGACTTTATTGGCAAAGTAGTTTTATGGTAACATATTAATATAATAGAATTAGAAGTCGCCGTAGTCTAGTAGATAGTGTGTTGGCTTATTAGACGTGAGGCCTCGGTTCATATCCCAGGCCAGACATCAAAATGAAAATATGAAAACAACATTTCTTCGGCGACTTCCTCTCAGCAGATTTCTGGCAAAAACTCTCAAAAGAATAAAGAAAATTGCCATGAAAAGTGTTTCAAAAATCTGTCGTTCGGAATCGACGTTAAACTGTAGGTCCCGTCACTCATGTATAAAAATTATCACACCCAACATAAGTTGTGTGAGAAGCTAGGCCATAAACCTGACTGAAGGGTTGTAATGGCCAATTATGTATGTATGTATTAATATAATAATATTGAAATTCTGGACAAAATAATATCCCTTACCCGAAAATATACTTATATTTTCCTTTTTGTTCCATTTTTAAAAAGATATGTACGTCTGTGACAAGTAGAGTTGTCACGACCGGTTTTCGAACTATTCGAAAAACCGGTCTTTTGCCGTTTTCTCGGTTTTTTTCAACCGGTTTTAAAAAAGTGACGGTTTTCGAGTTATTCGAAAAACCGGTTTTTTAGTGTCGAACTATTCGACATTTTCGAATATTTTTCATTTTTAGGTATATTCTATTTTACGGCTCTTTTCACTATGAACTGCGATACAAAGAAGAATCACAACAGTTATTTTACAAATAAATACAAATGGATGTGGAACTGTCTCATCTTCCGATGACGTTCGTTGTCCATGTTTCTCTCTCTTGTGAGTTAGAGATCGAGAAGCTTCCCAAATGTAGTATTTGGTAGAGCATTAAACCTTCTTCATTTTTTAAATTCCAAAACCATGAAAGTAATTTTGTTTTGCATTCTTCGGTAATTCAGTATGCCGGACTTTTAAGGTGTTTTTTATCCTATTTTTTAAGTAAAATGTTCCACCGTGCAATTGAGGTATTTTAAACAGTTCTGTCATATCCGTGATATGTATGTATGTATGTATGAAGTAAATATTCTAACAGTTTCTCATATTAAAGTGGAAAATGTGATTAGAAGTGGATATGCAGACTCAAGCACAGTTTCACATACACATACATAAATATGCCGACATCCAAAATTCGCTCAAATAAAAGTCGAGACCAAAAAAAACCAACAATAATACAGCGAGCGCAAGTATAGATTAGTGTACGGAGTATACATGTACATGTATTTATGTACAATATTTCTTTATCTTTAGCTGCTGTCATCACAGATAGCATCACTTATTTACCGCTTGGTTGCACTATTTAAGATTCTATAAGTATCCAGCTGTGCTGTGGTTGAATTTGAAATACAAAATTCAGTCAACCCCTGTTTTTTTCTTTATTATCTCTTGTATATTTCATATACTTAAGTTTCTTCTTATTGTTTTTTTTCTTTCTTTCTTTCTTTATTTCTAATTTGTTTTATTGCAGAAAAACATTTCAGAGCCAGATTTGTTTGAAATTCAATTATAATGCAATTTATTTAGCTTTTTGCCATTACCTACGTAATCTGTTTATATTAGATTTTTGTGGTTAAAATTACAATAGAATTTAATAAAATTTCCTAAATATATATGTAATTATAAACATTGATCAATCGACATGAAATCATTAAAAATGTTAACAAAAATGTTTTCCTCAAATCTACAAACATTGGAGAGTATATTATATACACATTGGATACATATGTACAACATACATATATAATTGGTCATTACAACCCTTCAGTCAGGATTATGGACCTAGTTTCTCACACCACTTATGTTGTGTGTGTTAATTTTATACATTAGTGGCGGGACCTACAGTTTAAAGTCGACTCCGAACGACAGATTTTTTTTTGAGAAACTTTTCATTGCAATTTTATTTGCTCTGTTGAGAGAAAATCAGCGAAGAATTTTTTTTTTTCATATTTTTCGTTTTGATCTCTGACCAGGGGTTTGAACCATGGCCTTATGTCTAATAAGCCAACACACAACCTTCTAGACAACGGCGACTACTGGATATGTGCAAACGTAAACAAATTTTTGCAAACGGTTTTCATGATTTTGACTTTTTTCGTAATTCTGATTTTATTCTTTATTATTTATCGACTACACCGTAAATTACTGTTTAACAAATTTTTGTTGTTATTTCAGGTATAAACTGTTTTATTTCTCAAATTCTGCCTGTAATCTTATTTATTCTTATTTGCTGAATAGATCTCAAAAAGTTCATCTTAATGGTAATATCTCAGATCCAGTTAATAAAGTGCTTTTCATAATTATAGCACCACCCTAGTTTTTTGAATTTCTAAAAAGTACATTTATAATAACAAAAACAAAACATTTCATTATGTGTAGTGTTAACGTAAAAGAAAAAATAACACTAAATTTTTCAAATTGTTACCGCAATTTTTACTTCAGTATAAAAATTAAGGTTTTTGGTCTTTGCATAATTATAGCACCATCAGTTCTGAAAAGCGGGGAAGAAAAATTATTGATTTTTTTGTATTGTTTTGTTGTTTCTAATAATAAAAGTAATATTTAATTACACATTCCGCCCAAGAAAATGTTGAGTGGTGTTGGAAAGGGGCAGATTTTAGTTTTAAAAGACCAATCTCTTTCAGTACGTGTCTTCATAAGAAAAATTGGAAGATCTCATAAGGTGGTCATAAATTTTCTGTAAAACCCAGACGGATATGGTAAGACGAAACATACGGGTCGCCCAAGAAAGCTTTCAGTGCGCAGCGCACATAAAATCGCAAGGGAGATTTCCGGTACATCAAAAAGTTGCTGTGAAATTTCCCAAGTTCTTGACCAGGCCGTCAGCATTTTAACCGTCTGGTGAAAAGTTAAACGCAATCTTAACATCGAAAGACAAAATTGGGAGTTTCTCCACATTTACTTCCTATGCACAAAAAAGAAAGATGCGAATTTGCAGAACTTAACATGGATAGGAATTGGGAGAATGTAAGAGTAATTTTTCAATAATAACAAACAATGAATATAAAATTTTTTGTCTTCAGATCATATTCTCTGATAAAAAAAAAAGTGAACTTAGATGGACCCGATGCCTATCGATACTACTGGCGTGACCTTAGACAGGAACCAAAGTATTTTACTAAAAGAAATTTTGGGGGAGGTAGTCTTATGGTTTGGGGGGCTATTTCTTCAAGTGGTTGCCCCGAACTTCAGTTTCCATCCATGTACATGAATAGTACAGAGCACATACTGTTCTTAGCTGTAGTTTGCTCCCCTTCTTGAGAGAAAATAATGAAAAAAAATTATGTTTTCCAACAGGACAATGCCAGAATTCATGTCAGCAGACTGAGTATGGAATGATTTCGTAACCAATCTATAGACGTTTTATCGTGGCCAGCTTGCTCTCCTGACATGAATGTTATTGAAAACGTTTGGGGAATTCTTGTCCGAAGAGTATATTCAAATAACAGACAATTTACCAGTGTTGAAGATTTAAAATTAAAAATAATCGAAGAATGGGGGAAAATAGACGGAGAAATATTGAATAATCTTTATACGAGTATGAAAGATCGAATATTTAATTTAATAAGCTCTAAGGGAGGGATTACTAAGTTTTAAGTATCAACATTTTTGGTAAATAAAGCTTCTTATTTAACAAAACTGAGACTGGTGCTATAATTATGCAAAGACCAAAAACCTTAATTTTTATACTGAAGTAAAAATTGCTGTAACAAATTGAAAAATTTAGTGTTATTTTTTCTTTTACGTTAACACTACACATAATGAAATGTTTTGTTTTTGTTATTATAAATGTACTTTTTAGAAATTCAAAAAACTAGGGTGGTGCTATAATTATGAAAAGCACTTTATTAGTAGAGGTGTTCCCCAGGGGTCAATACTTGGGCCTCTGCTGTTTTGTATGTATATAAATGATCTACCGGATGTCTTGCTTCACTGTAATGTTCATATGTATGCTGATGATGTGCAGCATTATACTAGTACTCCTAGGGAGGATATTGATTCTTGTTTGGATTACATCAATAGTGATTTGATTAGGATTGACAACTGGGCATCGGCCAATGGACTTTGCATCAATCCCTCCAAGTCTAAATGTATTATACTTTCGAGGACCGATAGATCATTTGTCATACCTGAATTGTGCATCAGGGGAAATAAGATTGACTTTGTCAAATCTGCGAAGAATCTGGGTATTGTCTTTAATGGCAGTTTATCGTGGTCTAATCATATATGTGTCGTTGTTGGTAGAATTTATAGTATGCTTAGGAACTTGTGGACTGTTATTGATTCGACTCCTTTTGTCATTCGTATGCAACTTGCTAGAACGTACTTAATTCCGGTACTTTTGTATGGGTGTGAAATCTTTGCTAACTGTGATTGTGA
The DNA here is from genome assembly GCA_927399465.1 of Sarcophaga caerulescens. NCBI lineage: Eukaryota > Metazoa > Arthropoda > Insecta > Diptera > Sarcophagidae > Sarcophaga > Sarcophaga caerulescens. The sequence goes on from OV656869.1 coordinate 7,139,763, forward strand.
TGATAACCGTAGACTTAACTTGGCATTTAATAACATAGCTAGATATGTCTTTCGTAAAGGGAGTCGTGATCATATTTCTCATTTGGCTTGCCGGATTCTTAATGTGAAATTTGATAATCTCTTGAAAAATATATGCCTTATTTTACTTCATAAGATAATTTACACGGAACGGCCGGAATATTTATTTTGTCGAATTAAATTTGCTAGATCCTACCGGGTTAGGAACATTATTCAGCAACGATTTAGGACTCTCTTGTCTCAGAGACAGTTTTTTATACACACCACTAGTCTTTGGAATTCCCTACCAAACTACATCCAGAATCTTGGCAATACAAATGCGTTCAAAAAGGAGTTATTTAAATTATTTTCATAAGTAAAATTTTTTTATAATTTGTGATTTGTTTTATAGGTTTATATAGGTTATATTTTTTTTCCTTGTTTTTTAGATTGATTTTTATAAATATGTAGTAACATTTTTTTAATATTTTTTCAACTTTCTTATTTACTTCTACAGTATTATTAGTTTTTTTAAATTTCTTTATATTATATTTTTTTCTTTATATTTTATATTTTAACATGATATTAATTATATTAATTTTGTATTTTTTATTTAATATGTTTTGTTTCACTATTAATTTTTTTTAAATCTTAATGATTCCAAACATAGCACTGTCACTTATAAGATTCAATTCTTGTTGTGCTATGTAAATTATAATAAATAAATAAATAAATAAATAAAATAAATGAGTAAAGAAACCAATCCACATGAGTATGTAAGAGGATTTTCAAACAGACATTGATTTTTATAGTTCACACAGCATAAAAAGTTTATAAAATTTGTGAAACTTTTGGTCTCGGTCTTAATTTTACTTTAATGGAATCCTCTAATTATGATTTCGGTATGCCTGTGGTTTATGGGTTATTCGTATACACCTACAACTTAAAAAAAGCCCACAAGAAAAAGTCTAACGGGGTCAATTCCCATCACCTCCGTGTGAGATGACCACTACCTGGTTACAAACGTCCACTGTGGCAAAAGCTTTGTACTTTTTTTTTTTTTTTTTTTTTTTTTTTTTTTTGTAAAACCAGCACTCAGGGGATGGCCCCTTCTCATGCAGTGCATTGTGCGAGTTTAAGAAAATAGGTTATAGGAAGGTGGAAAGAGGGAGTAGTGTTTGTGGACATTGGATTTAAATTTACCAATATCGTAACTGACGGGAAAAACTTTCGCAGGAAGATCATTCCACAAGCGAGCAGTGCGGGCAAAAAATGAATTTTCTCTGTAATGCATTGTGCGGTTCACTGGACAATCAACCACAAAAGGATGTGCTCGGCGAGAGGTACGAGTACCACGTAAAAATATGTGATTATCGGGAACCAAGCCTCTTATCTCTCGAGAGCACCTCCCATTATAGTACCGATAGAACAATGAAACACACGCCACATTGCGACGATGCTCCAACGAATCAATAGAGTTGGATACCCTACTGTCATTAATAAGCGCCTTCGCCCTCTCCTGTACGCGGTCGAGAAGCTTCAAAATAGACTTTGAAGCACCGGCCCATACATGAGAGTTGTACTCCATCCTAGGTCGGATAAAGGTCCTGTAAATAGTAAGAAGGTCGGATGGAGTGAAGTATTTTCTGCACCGTTTCAAAAAACCAAGGCACTTGAATGCTTCTTTCGACACTCGAAAAATGTGATCGTTCCAACGAGCATCACAACTAATTCTCAGAACATCAAGAACATCAAGAGCATCCGCCTCCTCAACTGTTAAAGCCAAATATCGTTGGTATTCCGATCATTCAATTCAGGCTGACTTCGCCACCCCAAAATCCGCCCCAAAAGGTGATATTTTCAAGAAGCATTAAACGCTTTTGGAACTCACGGGGATTGGAATTGTCCCAAATCCGACATTCATGCAGAAATGAATCTTACCACACACTCCTCAATTGGTCAATTGTCAACTCCTCAAGACCCCATTCAGCGAACACACGTCGTTTCATATTGTAGTCCATGGTAATTCGGAAAAACAGATTGCATAAGTCGACGCCTCCGTTCTATAACATTCTAAGTCGAAAAAGTGTGTTTGGAGTTATGAGCTCTCAAAGTTTTCACGCGATATCTCGTAAACTATATAAGATACGTCATTGATTCTTTCACTGTTTTTAGTAAAATTTGAGTAGAATTTTTATAGTAGTTTCTGAATTTACAAATTTTAATTGGATCCGAGCTAAAAATGACATAGAATGTTTTATCACGGAGAAAATATTGACGATTGGTCGTCTAAGTGTACTTAGCATGTTTTTGATAGATCTATTTGTTTTTTTTTTTTCCAAACTAAAACATACTATGTACACTTATACGCACAAAATTATTTTTGCTTAATTCGGGGAAGAACCTTTTAACTACACTTACAGACACTGAAAAAAGCACACTGAACATACCAAGTACATACACATAGAAAATACAACGTTAAGAAATGTCCCTTCCATAAAGGCCCATTTAGCCAAGCGTAAACGTAAAGCCGTAAATGTAGTCGTGTCAGCTGATCGTTTTTGTTATATGAAAAGCTATACAAGTGGTTACTTGAGCGTAGATGAATGTAAACGTAACGTAGCAACCTATTGAAAATAGAATTCTACGTTACTTTACGTGACATTTGCCAAGTAGTGTTGGGCTGTTTGTAATTGGTACAATATGGGGGTAATTTTACTCTTTATTTTTTTTGGTACTTACATTTTTTGGTACGTACATATATATTAAATAAATATAGTGTTTCAACATATATATAACATATACGTAAAATATATATAAAATACATAATATATATGTACCTATAACCACAATACATTGTAGTAATATATGTATGTAAGTTTAAAACCAGAATTATAATTTAATTGCATATAAAAGTTATTCTATTATTCTGGTTTTTCGACTTTTTTAATTAAATATTAATAACTATCCAAGCCAAGGATACTTTTTAATACGAGTATCTTTATTTTTTTTATCGATATTTCGCTACTTCTTTGTGTAGCTTCGTCAAAAAATTTATTTTGTTTATATTAAGTTTATACACATACATGAATACATAGATGAATATATCGTACATACACATTTATATGTGTATATATAAAAATAAAATAATTTTTATTTAAGATACCTTAAGCTTCAAATATTATTAAAATATAAATATAAAAGTTTAAACCATTACCAATTAAAAAGTTTTCGTACTTTTTTCGCGTAATGTGCACATATTTTCGTACTTTTTCAAACAATCAAAAAAAAGTAACAAACTAAATTGCCATCTCAATGTTTAGGGAACAGCTGTTTACCTTTTACTTATTTTTATTTAAAAAAGTATATATTTGTGTAGTAAAGTGATTAAAAACAAAATCATAAATGGACGATGAAAGGCTGATACTTTTGGTACAAGCTAATGAATGCTTATACAATAAGTATTCCCAATAATATTCACACTTGAAATAAAAAAAGATTAAATAGTACACAAAATATTTTACGTTTAAGAGATTTTTAGTTTGTTTTATACAAATATATTTATGTAAGCAACTGTATGTCAAAAACAGCTGACACGATTTTACGTTTGTATAAGTGCAACTACATTTACGTTTACGATACATTTACACTTACGCTACATTTACGAATTCTACGTATGGCTAAATAGACCTTAACATTCTAAGTCAACTTAGATTTCAAGACAATTTAAAAATTTCCAAGCAAAAGTATTCTAAGTAGATTTTTCACTATAACTTCGGAACGGATCGGCGCATCTTAAGCAAATTTTCACAGTATTTAAGTTAGCGAACGTTGAATTTAAAAATGCAAGAACATTAAAAACGTTCTAAGTACATTTAGAACGTTATAGAATGGAGGCGTCGAAGTGACAACTAATTTGAGAGATGTAGCTGCAACGAGATGGCCGTTATCAACCATCATATTTCGGAGGCCTCTGTTGGAAGACCCTAAATATGCGTAAGTTATTTAGTTAACAACAGGAAGATTCGGCTTAGTGGTAAGTGTTATTAGATGAGACTTTATTACAATACCCATTAATACCCAGAGTGAACTTTTGTTACAGCGGTGCTGCAATCTAATATTTTGCAATAGGGTTAGAAAAAGTCTATGAGCTAATTGAACGTTAGCGAGTATTTCGTTTGGAATTTTGTAGTATTCTTTGTATATTTTCTGTCCGACTAAATTGTTTTCATGTGGAAAAGCTAAAAGCACGATTTCCTCAGAAGATTATTTAAAATATATGTACATATTTCAGAAATTATAATTAAAGCTATAAACTAAAAATTTGTAGAAAACTTAACTTAGGGCCTTTATTACAACTTGCCGTTAAACTTGGGTTTAGTTAAAGGTACCTTTAGCTAAAGGGAACTGAAAAGTTACCTTTAACATATTTTCGTTATTACAACTTACAGATAAAATAAAGTGAACTTTCTCAAAAATATGGCAGTGCCGGAGCAATGTCGATAAAACTGCTCAATTAAACAAACTTTTTTTTAACGCAGTGGCAACGAGGGGCTTCGTTTTTTTTTTTTTTTTTTTGTTGTATATGATCATTTTGTTTAAATTTGAAGTTGCCATATTGAAAATAATATATGTATAATATGGCAAGTCCAAACATAAACTTAACTTTAAAAGTTACCGGCAGGATGATCCTCCCTTTAGCTTAACGCTCACTTCTATCTTATTGGATACTCATAATAATGAAAAACAATTTATCTCCCCGTTAAAATCCACCCTTTGGTTAACGGCAAGTTGTAATAATGGCCCTTAGTAGTAGTAACTTAGTTTATGGTCTTAAAGAAGCAATTTGCCTAACTAAACTTAGTTAACTTCAAACAAGGATAAAACAATTTATAGCTAAAGTTAATGATAATGTAAACTACATAAGTTTTTCTTTAGAAATTTCGTAATCCATTCCGTTTCATATAGCAACTGAACCGAAGAAAAAATCTTTCAGCACTTGAAAGTTGTTCTTCTGATAAAACTCACTTAGATGTCATATTTCTTAATAATTATAATTAAGAAAAAAATAAACAAGTTTACTGCGATCTTAAAGTTGTTAATTAATAAAATTAATATGAAAACAATTTCAAAGCTAAACTGTTTTTAATTTTATTGCCATTGCATATCTTTATTATCATACTCACACTTGGTATATTATCACTATTGCATACTTGTTCCGATAGTAATCGATCGCGTATTTCCCATGCAAAAATACTTGGGCACTCTCGTTTGTAATCAGCAATTTTTTGTACGACTGGTGTTGTTGCAACCCGAGGTTTTGACCCTCCAATAGCACGAGGCTTAATTGACCCAGTTTCATAATATCTGTAAAGAAAAATCACATTTTTTTGTTTAATAGATACTCTCTTTCGGACATTTTCAATCAAACGAAAGTTTTAAAACCAATTATTCAAAATATTTTCAATTTATTAGACGAATTCAGTATAATTTCTTTTTCAGTGTTGTGGAAATTCTAAATTCCATAGTTTTACAAAAAGTTCTATCCGAACATCTGGGGGCTAATTCCGGGACTCGTGAACGAAATAAATTCGTATCGAAATTAATTTCGATCGTGCGAGTTTTTCTGATGATGGCACTCGTTACCTTGCGAATCGATTTTTTAATAAAGTGTTGTAAAAGATAAAAAAAAGCCTTAACCGACACTACAAATATCTAAACAAAAAACATATGCTTACAAGGAAAATTAAATAATTTATCAAAAGAATTGCGAATTTGTTTTATAATTTTGAAAGTTTTTCCTTTTTTAATCGCGGTCATGGACGTAAATTTATTTTTTTATTCTTCGTCATCAGAGTCTGAGAGTGAGTGTGATATAAATGCAAATAGAAGGAAAATACGAGTAACAAGTGATCCATTGGGCTTGCCAAACAATGAGTAAGTAAGTTAGAGTCTTTTTTATTTATTCTTCATAAAAAAGCTCTTTCTTTTTTTTTTTGGTTTTTTTTCTTTATTTGTAAATATTAGTAATGCACTTTACAACTGCACTTTACACTACACTCTTAGACTAACATTTTCGCACTGCAACAGCCATTTCCACACTGCAACTGCCGTCAAAATTAACAACATCGTGCGTATTGTTAAGTATGAGTACGATGAGTATTTCTAACTTTGAATCTGAGTAGTATGAGTATGATATTAAAATAAGTATGAATGCGTATAAGTAGCTGAAATTATAAATATGACTCGAATCTACTCATCGTTTTGAATACTCGTTGCTGATCTCTGGTATACATCCCCTTGATTTGTAAAAATTACGTGTAAAAATGTCGTTAATTTTAAAAAACTGTTGTGGCACTTGTAAAGCTTTCAAACAAGAATAATTATTTTTTACTTTTTAACAAAAACAATAAACTGTTAAGTTACTCGTTAGAGTTTGTGTAAAAATTCCTTTACAAAGGTGCAAAAAAAGGGAGTAATACAAAAAAGTACGATAATCTATACGAATAATTAATTAATATAACAATTAAAATCTTAAATAAACACTTGTTATCCAACGAACTATTTAAAAATAAAATTTCGACACCAAATTTGGTATCGAATAAATCTCACACGGTTACATTCGATCGTAAACTCGCTATCGAGTGCCATCATAAGAAATTTCGATACAACTTACTCGATAGCGAGTGCGAGAATCCCAAAATTAAAAAAAAATCCAACTTCGAGTAAATTTCGCACGGTATCGACTGCGAGAATTAGCCCCCTGTACTTGATTTTCATGTCTGTGGGAATGTTATCAGTACCGGAAGACTTAAGCGGACGTAGTACATATTAAATGACAGTCAGTAATTACGAGGCAACCCATTTGAGCACTGATTAAAGGTGAAACTTTTATTTCGAAATACACTGAGTGCAATGTTTTTAATTATTAGTGGTCTAATTTTGCATCGTACTACACTAAAGTATATATGTAGTGTAATATTTCTTAGGGCCATTATTACAATTTACCATTAACTAAAGGGAGGATTTTAACAGGCAGATAAATTGTTTTTCATTATTATAAGTAGACAATATGGTACAAGTAAGCGTTAAGCTAAAGGGAGGATCATTCTACCGGTAACTTTTAAAGTTAAGTTTATGTTTGAACTTGTCATATTATATATTATTTGCAATATGGCAATTTCAAATATAAACAAAATGAGCATGTACAACAAAAAAACAAAGCCCGTCGTTGCCACTGCGTCTAAAAAAAAATTGTTTAATTGAGCAGTGTTATCGACATTGCTCCGGCACTGCCATATTTTTGAAAATGTTAAATTTATCTGTAAATTGTAATAACGAAAATAAGTTAAAGGTAACTTTACAGTTCCCTTTAGCTAAACCCAAGTTTAACGGCAAGTTGTAATAATGGCCCTTAATGTTCTATTCTATATCATGCACTTAAATTTTTATCACTTATTTACACATTTAGTAATTACATGGCTTTATGTCATCTTCCTTGGGCTCTATTTAGAAGATGACATTTTGTTTGTAATAGGAAAGTATATTCATGAGACGAGGAGAATTTAATCTTTGTTGTTTGACTTGAATTTGTTGACAGTGAAATCTCCCATAGCCGGAGAACGACCGTCGAGCTAACTTTGTCAGCTATAGGAATGTGTCTATTAAACCCTTCAATGTTTAAGAAAACAACTACTGATGGAGTTTTAATGTTTTTTAAATTCACTTTTATTATGTATGTACATACAGTGAAGGACTAAAGTCTACCTGCAGTCCCATGTAGTGCTATTCTGAAAAAAAAACACTTAGTTAATAGAAAAATTAATGATACAGTTTTTTTTTCGAAAATCATTTTTATTCATAAAAAAATAAATATTAAATCAATCCATTTGTCTTTTAACAAAAAAATTCACAAAATAACAAAAATATGGTATGGCAAAAGTGCACATGCAGTTCAGTCTTTAAAAAAGGTAACTTATACTATCCAAACACACGGTGTTTTTTTAACTTTTGGTATTTAGTTGGTCCACCACCATTATCTACTATAGCCTGCAGGCGTCGTGGCATGGACGCAACCAAATTGTACATCTCTTCCGGAGTTAATTTCCTCCATGGCTCCGTTAATGCTTTTAACGGTTTTAATGATTTGGCATCTGTAATTCGGCTTTGTCGTATTTTTCGCTCCAAAAGTTCTCAAACATGTTCTATAGGATTTAAATCCGGACTTTGTGGAGGGCCATTGAGTTTCCTAGGCGCGTTATATTGAAGCCATTCCTTAACAATTACTGCGGTATGCTTGGGGTCATTGTCTTGTTGGAAAATCCAACCATCCCGAAGACCTAAGCATTCCACAGATGGTTTTAAACGTTGTTCCAATATACTTTTATATTGATATCGGTCCATAATGCCTTCAACAAAAACCAACTTGCCAGCGCCAGATGCTGCTATAGCTCCCCAAACCATACCGCTCCCACCGCCATGCTTTACAGTTGGCAATAAGTTTTCGATCTGCATAGCCGTATTTCTTACATGGGACTGCATGTAGACTTTAGTCCTTCACTGTACATATGTATATAATTATAAAATTATGCTGAACATATTACTTTCTCAACGGTTGAATGTGCCAAGAGCTTTAAAAAAATATGCATACACTGTTAAACATTGCAATACCATCTTCGTTGTTAATGTTGGCAAGAAAAAATGGGAATCCCCTAACAACTTATGTATGTACCAGAGACCAGCAACGAGTATTCAAAACAATGAGTAGATTCGAGTCATACTTATAATTTCAGATACTTATACGCATTCATACTTATTTTAATATCATACTCATACTACTCATGTTCAAAGTTAGAGATACTCATCGTACTCATACTTAACAATACGCACGATGTTGTTGATTTCGACTCTCCATGATTCAACATATACACGAAGCACAAAATAAGTATGATTCGAGTACGAACACCACAATACTCGCTAGAAGATTGTGCGTGTGCTTTGCTTGCTGTCTTTGTCTTTTCTTTCTTCTTTGTTTGTAAATGCAACAATAACTACTACTGTAAATTTTGATGAATGATTCGAGTGACTCGAATCATTCGTAAGTATTATAAGTATTTTTCTAAATTTATGAATCTGAATGAGTAGGCGTATGAATCAAACAATGAATCGAATGTTGTGAGTTTGATGTCAACTTTGTACTCATACTCATTGCAACCTATACTTATAAATCAATGTTGTAGCGAGTACGAATGAATCAGAGTAGTTGAATTTTAATACTCTTGACTCACTCATACTCAAAATTTCATAAGTACGTATGAGTAGCGAAAATACGATTCATTGCTGATCTCTGGTATGTACGCTATTATTGATGATTTTTATTTTGCATGTGCACACATACATACATACAGTAAAAGTCATAAGTACACTTAGGGCCATTATTACATCTTGCCGTTAAAGTTGGGTTTAGTAAAAGGTAACTTTAGCGAAGTTAACTATAAAGTCAACTTTAACTTTTATTCGATATTACAATTTAATGATAAAATAAAGTTCACATTTTTTAAGAAGATGGCAGTGCCGGAGCAATATCGATAACGTTTGCCAAATTAAACAAGACGCCTTTTGCACGTTCAAAGCACTTTGAAAAGTCTTGAGTTTGTAGGAGAGAAATTAAAAAAGAGCGGGAGTAAGTTTACAAAGTTGCTTTGTTCTTCGTTCGTCGTCTACCGATGGTTGTATACACCACAACAAAATATCAAAAGTTTGTCAAAATTTTTCGCAAAGTACCCTGAACGTTCAAAAATCAAATTTCAAGAAAAATTGCTCAAATTGCAATCGATCACAATAGAGCAATGGGAAAACCAGTTCTTACCTGGACGTGAACTTTTTATCTAGAATTAAAATTTATGCAAAGATCTGAGAAAATAGTATTGATTTATATAATTTCAAATGTTTTTAAAATCACATGACATTTCAAAACATGGCCCGATTAAAAATTTAAAACAAGAAATTAATTTATAAATTGAACAGAATGTTTTTAAAATATTATAATTCTTTAAGGAATTGTAGCTCTAATCTGATTTTTAAGAATGTTTCTCCAGAATTCGACCTAATAGCATTTGAACTGTAAATGCTTTGGGTTTTAAGGTACACTTATATGGGACTTCAGGTTGTTTGAAGTGTGCCTAAAATATTTCACGACTGTGTTAATGCAAAAAAGTTGACGGATGGTTTAATAATTCAGTGTTTCTAGAAATTAGAAATGTTTCTAATATAATTATTCGACAGAAGATCTAACAGCATTTGTTTGAGGTTTTAAGTTGAAAACGGATAAAACCTAATGTTTTGGTTAATTGTAGCGTACATATGTACGCTGATGACGTTCAGCTTTATAGGAGCACTCGAATTGAGAATACTAGACTATGTATAGACTCGATTAACGATGATTTGCAAAAGGCTAACGGACTTTGTATAAATCCCTCTTAATCTAAATGTTTATTGCTATCCAGAACTAAGAGAGCATTTGATGTGCCAGATATTATTATCAGGGGGAATAAAATTGATTTTGTTGAATCAGCATCTAATCTGGGAATTATCTTTAATGGTAGGCTAACGTGGTCTAAACACGTTGGTGGAGTCTACGGTATGCTTAGAAACTTATGGGCTGTTATAGATTCGACTCCCTTTGCCGTATGTATGCAACTGGCTAAAACGTATTTGATTTCTGTTCTTTTATACGGATCTGAAATTTTCACGAACTGTGATACTGATGATAGGCGGAAACTCAACTTGGCTTATAATAATATAGCCAGATATGTATTTATTAAGGGACGTCACAATTTTCTTACCACATTTTGATAATCTCTTAAATGTCTTATTCTTCTTCATAAGGTTATTACTTTAAAACAGACAATATACTTATTTAAAAGGATTATATTTGCGAGATCCAACCGCGGTAGGAAAATTATCCAACATAGACATAGGGCTCTTTTGTCACAACGTCAGTTTTTTATACACACCATCAGTCTTTGGAATACTTTACCTAATTATATTCAGCACATAGGCTATGCAATTAAGTTCAAAAATGAGTTATACAATCTGTTTAAGTAGTTTTTTATAGCAAATTTTGATTGTTTTGAACATTTTTACTCTTAATTTTTTTTAGTGATTATTAATTTTCATTTTTCTAATTTAGTTTTTAAATTTCATTCATATCTCAGTATATGTAAAGGGTGATTTTTTAGCTATTATATTTTTGGCAACACTGGTTTAAACAGCTCACGCACGTTTCATGTTTTGTTTCACTGTCAAACATCTTCAGTTTGGTCTATAATTTAACCATGAATCGTCTTACAAACAAACAGCGCTTGCAAATCATTGAATTTTATTATCAAAATGGGTGCTCTGTTAAGAAAGTTCATCGCGCGCTTCTTCCATTTTATGGTCAGTTTAATCGACCTACTGAAGCGGCTATTCGGGCTATTGTGACTAAACTTTTTTTTGCCCAAAATGCAAGAGCTTGACTTGCATGACATGTGGTTTCAACAAGACGGTGCCACATGCCACACAGCACGCGTAACAATGGACTTATTGAGAGGCGAGTTCGGTGAACATTTTATTGCACGTTCGGGACCGGTCAATTGGCCGCCTAGATCGTGTGATTTAATGCCTTTAGACTATTTTTTGTGGGGCTATGTTAAAGCTCATGTCTATACAGACAAGCCCGCTTCAATTGACGCATTGGAAGACAACATAGAAGCATTTATTCGTGAGATACCGGCCGAAATGTTGGAAAGAGTATGCCACAATTGGACTAAGGGGATGGACCATTTGAGGCGCAGTCGTGGTCAACATTTGCATGAAATAATCTTCAAACATTAAATTAAATGGGCCGTACTATCGATTCAAATGAAGATTTCATGCATTTTGCTGAATTTTATGTATTTTTTTTTGAAAAATTTTCCTATAGCTCTTAAAAAATCACCCCTTATATATATTTTTTTTCTTTGTTTGCATTTTTCTTTATATTTGTATATACTGTACTTTGAATTAAATAAATTCTAAATTAACCCTTCTATCAGCTTCATCACTGAAGTTGAAGAAGAAGTTAATATTACAAATTCCTTATTAAATCATAATTTGAAGCTCTATTTCAAGGCATATTCATAGAAGGTAGCCTTATCTCAACAGCTGACGAGATTTGGAATGTCAAAATTATGTTGTTTTTATGTGTGTTTTGTTTCGATAATCATTTTCGCATTTATAAACCCTCATATGTACCGGATGTATCCTTAACGATACGCACTCTAGAAATTCTTCAGGATTACTATTTCAAAGCCAATTTTATTAAAATTTTTGCAAGATGATTAATAATATTTAAGCTTTTAACACTAAATACATATATCTTTTAAACTATAACCTAGATTTACTATATTTATATTTATTAAGATTTAGGCTGATGAATTACCCAAAAAAAGATTTCGGTCTCTCCAGCTAGGTGCCAAAACTATGACCAATAACACATAACGTTTGCATCTGCCATTTTTCTCGATGGCCATATAAAAACATGTTCTTTACATAAAGTGGAAATGTTATTGACTGCATGGAATAATTTTTTTTTTTAATTTATAGGTGCCCCACTATTGCATAATTAAGCATGACATAAAAATCAAAAGAAATTTCAATATATAAAATTTATTTAGTTTTTTTAATTGCTTTTATTAATTTCCTATGGAGGTTTGAGGGTTAATTTTTTTGACATTCCGAGTACTCTTTAACAAAAACAAAATGCCTGTTGTTTTTGCATTGTTGTATTTGTTGTAGAGATGCTCCTACCTGTTATGAATTTGCTTTGCTCTATTTCGAACTTCAAATCTTTGTGTTAAATTAGATATTACTGATTTAATCAAATCTTGTTGAAAATGTTGATGCAATCTACTTGTTGAGTATCTTCTAGGTAAATTAAAAATAATTTTAAAATTTTCATTCTAGATTATTTGCAGCTTCTTTAGATAGGTTTTGGCACATCTATTTGATCAAATTTGACAACCATATGTCATAATAGGCCGTATGCACATTTTACACAATAAGATCTTAGTTTTATTATTCAAAGTTGATTTTGAGATTTAATAATGGGAAGAGGGCTCTTCCACATTTAATTGCCTTTTCACAGGTTTTTAGAACATGATGTCTGAAAGTCAATTTTTTTATCTAACTCAATTCCAAGATATTTAATGGTATCAAGAAGAGGAATTTCAGTTCCTTCTACACTTAGTGGTATCGAAGGTTTTTGGGAGATTTTTTAAAAGGAAATATTATTGCTAGAGTTTTATTTTCGTTTATTTTTATTTTCCAGTTTTTGAAAGTATTTCTGAGTACGTAAAAGACCTTTTTTCATCCTTTTGACTATGGCGCTTGAAACTTTACCTGTTGTTATAATGGCAGTATCGTCTGCCTACAGTGCAACTGACTGATCTTTGAGTATTTCAAAGTCCGATGTATAAATTGAATATAGAACTGGTGATAACACCGAACCCTGGGGAACTCCCTCTGGGATATTACGCTGGGAGAAATATTCAGTATCAATATTCACAAGGATCTCTCGTTCAAAAAACGTTGTACCAATTTTTGTAAATATATTGGATAACCAAACTTATGGAATTGTACAATTTCTTATACCTATTACACCGGGAATTTAACTTTAAACCTTCAAGACTCGTGCAGTTACTTAATTGTTCAGAGAATGAACAAGTGAGGAGGATATCTTTAAAAATATAGCAAAAACAGAAATCCATGAGGAGGAAAGCAGAACACAGAAAACAGCGTAACTTTACATATGCCTCAACTAAAATTTTTGAAAAGAAAATCCAAACTTGCCTTATCTAATCTAAATTATGATTTTTCATCGAAAATTTTTTATCAAATAACATGACAATTAGAGTTTGAAACAATTTATATTCAGAATTTAGTTTAAGTCCGTCAAGTTTTCAATTTTATATTTTATTTTTTGATCTTCTTTCAAGTGGGTTGTTCGAAGTTTACTGGAAAAGTGCAGGTATTTATACAAGAACCGAAAAAAAGTCCACAAAGAAGTAGTATTTCAGTGAACGATTTACAGTTTGGATACAAATTTCTGAACGAAAGTGTGTCAACAAGTTTGATTCCGAGTTCTGTCGCTGCATTTATGTATGTTTAAGAAGACTGTCTTCTTTTGAATATCAGACATCCAATATTATGAAAGATCACAGCTGAAATAGTTAAATGTCTTGACAAATGCATTAGATAGAATTCAGTGTAGGAAACTCTTTTCTATCTAATAGAAATAAATTGAGTTCTAGATGGATCGGATAAAAATTCTACTCTTAACGAAAATAATGTTATTTGTTATTCACTATTTCTTAATAGCTAGTTTAAAATCAGATAAAGAAACCTATGTCGATCAAAACTTTAACAAAAAGTTAAGAGGTTATGACATAATTCTAGGCAGTCAGTCGAACAATTATGTTTTTTGAACTGCTGTTTACTGAATTTTGGCACTGCGATATATTATTACAATTGATGCCGGTTTTCTACCTAGAATTTGAGGTTGTCATCTAAAATAAAGAACAACAAATATTCAAAAATACCATTAGAAAATCTCACATGAATGGTTAGAAATTTGCACAAAATTCTTTTGTATAAACATTGTAATATGAACGGATGCTCCCAGAAGGCATCGATGATACCAAGATGCTTTCGTTCTAGTTAATTGACAGGCTTATTTTAATTTAAAACGTTATGGGTTGTAAAGAGCTATCCATTTCGTGGTTTCAAAAATATGGGACTGGAATTTGACATCTGTCAAACTAAGTTGTGAAACCAATTTTTTCTTTTCAGTTGAAAGTCTGACATTGACGAAAATGGTTCGCTTAACTATCACACAACGCATAAAAATTATCAAAAACCTACTACAAAAATGGTGATTCCGCCACAGCCACGTATCGTGCGTATCGGCAATTTTTCGAACAAAATTTTCTTCAGCGATGAAGCACATTTCACACTCGGTGGGTATGTTAATAAACAAAATTGTCGTATTTGGCGTTCTGAGAATCCTCAAGTAATTGAAGAGAGGCCATTACATCCAGAAAAAGTCACTGTTTGGTGCGCTCTTTGGTCCGAAGGTGTGATTGGACCTTACTTCTTCGAAATCGACGATGGAACGACTGTCACCGTCAATTCGGAGCGTTATGGTCGTATGATAACCGACTTTTTTTTGCCTGCTATTGAAGAATACGACTTGGAGAATATGTGGTTTCAACAAGACGGTGCCACATGCCACACAACTCGAGCGAATATAGCTTTATTGCAAGAGACATTTCCTGGCCGCGTAATTTCTCGTCGTGGCGATATCAGCTGGCCACCAAGATCATGCGATTTGACACCATTAGACTTTTTTTGTGGGGCTACGCGAAAGACCGTGTTTTTGCAGATAAACCTTCAACTTTTGAGCACTTAAAAACCAACATTCGTCAAGTTATGGCTGAGATACCACCGCCCATTATATGTGTCAAAAAGTGGTCGAAAATTACCTCAAAAGAATCAATGCTTGCAAGACTTCGCGTGGAGGTCATTTAAATGATGTAGTGTTTCACACATAATGTCAACGTTCAAACTTTACAATAAAAAAGAAATATCATGAAAAAAATATTTTATATGTGAATTACATTTACTTTTGAAACTACGAAATGGATAACCCGGTATTTTAATGTTATGAACATTAACGAAAAGCCACGAACCGTCGGATATTGTTTTTAAATTATACGAGTACATACATAGTTCAACACATTTAGGGAAAAACTGAAACAACCATTTACTTGAAGCTGGGAAAATTAAAATTAATTTTGGTATATTTAAATACATATGTTGACCAAAATGGCACTAAAAACCGGATTAAGCTTGCTTTATTACTTAATTGTTTTGACATGAAAAACTTTCTGGTGTTTATAAAATAAAAATGTCAACGCCTTCGTTTTATTAAGAACACAACACACTCTCAGACATGACAGCATTTAACTGTGGAGATCATATTGCATTGTTTTTATTATCGTAATAAATTGCGAATATTTCCAAAAAAAAAAAAAACAACAAAAATATTTTCAATTTATTGAAAACAAAGTATATAAAGAAATTCGATTTTTAAATATGAAGTTTTGTCAAGTTTACTTCGGAAACAGAAACAGGAACAGTAATTAAAAAATCAGTTAATTTTTTTTTTTTTTATTGTGATTTTATTTGCAATCTATAGTACAATAATAAGCAAATTCGATTATAAGTGGATATTAACAGAATCTGTTGAATCCCATCGGAAACAACAATATAAAATATTTATATATGAAACAATATAAATAGGTTTAACAATACTTATATTATTTGTTTAAAAAAAATAAATAAAAGTTAAAAATCTATATATGTAACTATGTATACTATAAAAATACGAGATTTACATAACAAAGGATTGTAAGTAATAACTAAAGAAAAGAAGGGATAATTAAACATATGTATGTTATAGAAATGGTAGGTCTAATATATGATTTCTTTTAAGTCTACGGAACTCATCTGTCTCATCTAATAGAGTGATTGCCAAAACATTGGAATAATTACTAAGTCTTTTTAAATAATTAGTGCTGTATTTTTTGATTTCAGATTTCACGAAAGGCATTTGGAGATCATTATGTAAAGTATTATTAGTAACATAGTATGGAGCGTTTGTAATTGATCTGAGGGCTTTTGACTGAAATCTTTGTAGGATTTCAATGTTTGAATTGCTTGCAGTTCCCCATAACTCTATTCCGTAGGTCCAAATTGGTTTTAGTATAGTTTTCAGAAGCAGCACTTTATTTTCAAGAGAAAGTTGTGATTTCCGTCCTAATAGCCAGTACATTTGCTTAAATTTTGTGTCAAGTTGTTTCCTTTTGGCCTTAATGTGACTACGCCAAGTCAGTCGTCTATCCAGGTGAAGCCCAAGATATTTCACTTCGTTTTTACTAGGAATTTCGGTACCATTTAAAAACACAGGAGGACAGGTCTGTTTCCTTAATGTAAATGTAATATGATTAGATTTTTGCGTGTTGACAACAATATTCCATTTATTAAGCCAAGATTGAAGGATATCTAGCTGTATTTGCAATCTATTTGAAGCTTCGGACGCAATTAAGTGTGAAGATAAAAACGCTGTATCATCGGCGTATGTTGCTATTGTTACATCTTCTGTGGATGGCATATCATATGTAAATAAGTTATATAAAACAGGACCAAGAACACTGCCCTGAGGGATACCGGCTTCAATTTGATGCATTTGAGATATATTGTTGTTAATTTTAACGTAAAAATATCGATTGCTTAAATACGATAGGAAGAATATATAAAATGTGGCAGGGAATAGCAGCTTTAACTTATAGAACAACCCTGCATGCCAGACTTTGTCGAATGCCTGCTGTATGTCTAAAAATACAGCGGAACAGTATTTCTTCTTTTCAAGAGCATCAGATATAACTTTACAGATACGGTGGCATTGTTCAGGTGTACCATGCTTTAGTCGAAAGCCAAATTGATGGTCCGGAATTATTTTGTTTTTTTCTAGAACCGGTAGTAAGCGATTTAGTAAGAGCCTTTCAAATATTTTTGAAAAAATGGGCAGTAAGCTAATTGGCCTATAGGAAGATATATTATTTATTGGTTTGCCTGGTTTCAAAACCATTATTATCTCTGCAACTTTCCATTGAGATGGAAAATGCTGCAATCTTAATATTGCGTTAAATATTATTGTTAGGAAAATTATTCCTTTTCTCGGTAAGCATTTGATGGCAGTTGCATCAATTTTATCATAACCTGGGCTCTTTTTGTTGTTTAACGCCATTACTTCAGCTTTGGTTTCATTTGGAGATATACTTTTTAAAGGTAACTCCATTTGACACGCCACATCCAAAAAATTTAGAACGCTATTATCATCTACATTGGTGCAGTTTGGTTTAAAAGTTTTTTTCAAATGATCTGCAAAGGCAACAGATTTCTCTACGTCAGTTCTACACCATATACCAAGCTCTTTTTTGGTGGGGACGTTAGTTTTTGCTGGACGTTTTAGATATTTAATAGCGTTATACAGCTCAAATTCTTTGTTTTTATTATGTGGTTTTAAATTTTTTAAAAACTGACCGATATTTTCATTCCTTTCTTTCGCCAAGAATTCTGAGCACAGTTTAATGGCCAGATTCCAATTTGTTCTGTCACTTGGATTTCTCGTACGATGCCAAATTTTCCTCAACCGCCTCGATTGTCTTATCAATTCCCTTGCTGTTGCTGAAGCTCGAACTTTAGATCCCTTACTATGAGAAAACTGCAAAGAGGGAGTAGATAAAACAGCAGCTTCGTGTATAGAGGAAGTGAGTTTTTCGACTGCGTCATCCAAATCATCCCCAGATTTGATCGCTATGTTGAGGCTTAAATTACTCTCTATTTGCCGACTAAAGAGGTCCAAATTAGTGTGTCTCTTAATTAATTTAATTTTATTTGGAATTAATTAATTAAAGACAATATTTCATACACGCGGTATAAAAGAAATAGAAAAGGAGTCACGACAGACAGGGATTGGATTATTTTCTTTCGAGTGGAGTCCTCGACAAAATCAAAGAAGTTGTGTTTGTTGTGAGTTTAAGGGTATACCCTCTCCTTTATAATGAGGTTTAAATTTTGGACTTCGGTTCAGAAATGTTTGTATAATCAATAAATTTGTGCGTAAATTCCAAAAAAAAAAACAGTTTTTGTCAAATAAAACAAGTTTGAAGGGTTCAAGAAAACTCACAACTTGCACTATGTCATTAGCTGGGTGTATTTAATTTTTTTTTTATTTTGTTGCATAGTGTAATTACTGACAATTTTCTTCTGGGTTATACACAGGCCTCTCACAAATACACTCACATTTTTATCATGTTCTCTTCGTGCCGACGTCTGATTATTACCATCCATCAGCTGTTCCCGACTTACTTATAAAATCGATAATTCAAAGTCTAACTATTCGGTAAAAACTGCGTCTGGCGTTATTTAAGAAAGTATCATTTAAATTCCCGAAGCACGTGAATTTTTACTGATGATACAGTTTCTGTCATCATCCATCACTAAAAACTCATCGGAGTGTGATAGAACAATGGCTATAAAATAGAAAATTGGAGTCGGTAAGATAACCCAAAATATGTACCTGGGAATTCACTGAGACTGTCGACTAACTTGCTCACACCATTAATTATGATTTCAAATATGATGTGCTCCCGTTAATTTTAATGATTTCAATGCTATAGATTTCATAAGAAATCCATTTCAACTAGTTTTAAATCTGCTATTTCTAATTCCGTTTCCAAAAAAAAGGTAATCCTAACTGTCCATCAAACTATCGAGACCTGTGTTAAACACATTATGGAGCAAAAGTGAACCTTCTTTTTTCTAAGATTGCCCTTATTGAACCGCAGCTTTTAAACAACAAATGAAAACAAAATAAAATGCTTACCATAAATTAACTAAAGATTTACTATATTCTACTAAACATTCAAAATTAAAATTACATTTACATTTCATACAGCAAAAAATACTTAATGAAAAAACTCACTTTTGCACTCTTTTCAAATAATTCGGAAAAACTATATTTATAACCGGTTATATCACCTTTTTTGCCAATAACTTCCTTGATTCGACGTGGCATACTTTCCACAAGATTTTCACAGTATTTTGGATCAATTTCACCCCACATTTCATATATTTTTTCACAGATTTCCTTAATACATCCAGGTTGTTATTCAAGACCCCCTAGTTTTCGTTTAAGGGTGGCCTACAAATTTTCGATGGGGTTTAAGTCTGGACTTTGTGCAGGCTTGACTTTGACTTTTCAACCAAGTTTGAATAGTTTCCTGGCTACATTCCAACTGTCCTAAAGCTACTGGTAAATTTTCATATAAGAGGTCCAAGTAGTTTAGACAAGAGTATTCTACAGTTGATAATGTGTTGAATTTAAACGACCTCACTTTTGGCCTTGATTAGATTAACACCCGTTTCAGAAAAAAATATAAAGACTCGTCTTAATTTTGCCAGAGAGCATTTAAAAAAAACACCTATTTTTTTTAAATAATGTTCTGTTTATAGATGAATCTAAGTTTAATCACTTTGACTACGATTTTAGACTCTATACCAGTCACGGCACAATCGCCGGACTTGCATCGCACAAAAAACTTGTGACACGATGTTGATAACCAAATAAATCGAAAAATTGCTTCAAATCTGGACCAGCTATGGAAAGAAATTGAAAAGGCACGAAACTCAATTCTAATAGAAACCTGTCGCACCCTAATACCATCATTGCCATAAAGATTGATAGCTTTTATAAACAAAATGGAGTTCCCAACAAAGTATTGAAGCCAATAAAATAATTATTTTTTTTGTTTTTACATTGATTTTTATTAAATAAACAAAATTATTTATAAATGTTTTAATATTTTTATAACCTAAATAAAAACCACCGATTTAGGAGAGCACGAAACTGTTAAAAAAACCGGGTCTAATGAACATAAATTAAGTAATTTTTAAAAACAATTTAGTCGACCCTTATACTATGTTCAGACATGCACTTATATTGAGTAAATCGCAATAAACGGCCTTATTGATCTCAATATTTCATATAAAATGTCAATTAATTATTGCTCAATAAATTCATAAATTGTTATAATATTGATTAAAACTTGAAATATAGCACTGTCATAAGTACGTTCAGTGAGCATATTACAATTTTCCCAACACTTTCTATTGATATTTGACAACTCAAATATCAACAACGACAAACAAAAAAAAAACAACGAACAAAACAAAAACAATGTTGTTGAAGCAACCAGCTGTTTTGTTTACGAGCTTTCAAATGAATATTGAATAAGCAACTGAACTGCGTATATTGTTATGTCTAAACACTTAAAATATTGTAATCAATAAACCGAATATTGACTCAATAAAAGTGCATGTCTGAACATAGTATTAAACAGGCTACTTAACTTATTTTACATATGTTGAATGTACATATGTATGTATAACAAAAATGTAGACCGATATAACGAATAACAGTACTCTTGTAAATTTATTATGTTATATTAAACTAAGTACTTTAGCTTAATCACAACATTAATAAAGGCCTCTCTTTCAATATGAATTGGAAAGAGGAAAGGGAGCCACCTTATGATTTAGACGATGAAAAGAACCATTTTTTGACTTAAGCCCTACATTCGAACGCGTCCATTAGGAGCCACTATTGCTTTTAAAACTGGATCCAATTGCCATTACTGCGGTGGAGTTTTATCTTCATGAACCCTTCGATGATCTTTGGTTCCACCTTTAACCATTTGCTTCGTCCTTGGAGCGACAAAAGACAATCTCTGGACCACGCTCTTCAAAAACAGATTCGCTGAAAATTAGTTAAATATCTGGACTTAGTAACACCAACGGCTTCATCAGGAAGCGCCACTAAAGTTGAGCCAATTAGTAAGTGTCCTGGTGTTAAAACTTCGCCATCACTAGGATCGTCGGACATTGGTGTTATTCGACGTGAATTCAAAATTGCTCCAACTTCTATTATGAGTGTCTGTAATTTTTCAAATGTTAAATGAGCTTGACTAAGATTTTTAACAAGCAAAGTTTTCGTAGTCGCCGTAGTCTAGTAGCTAGTGTGTTGGCTTATTAGACGTAGAGCCCGGGTTCGTATCCCAGGTTAGGCATCAAAACGAAATTATGAAAAAATATTTCTTCGGCGATTGCCTCTCTGAACTCTCTGAGAGTAATAAAGAAGAACTTCGCAAAAATCTGTCGTTCGTAGTCGACTTTAAACTGTAGGTCCCCCCACTCATGTATAAAATTAACGCACACAACATAAGTGGTGTGAAAAGCTATGTCGAAATCCTGAATGAAGGGTTGTAATGACCAATTAAGTATATATGTAAAGATTTCGCTGATTTGACAACAGCCTGCCACAAGCCTCCAAAATGCGGATCTCGAAGGAGAATTGAGCTAATTAAGTTTGTTGTTGGCGCCGTCAAAATTTGTAACGTTGTCACAGCTGATTTTTTGAGGAATGCCTCTTGTTCTTATGAATCACTTTAAATACAAAAGGAAGTTGTTTGTGGAGAAATCAAATGCCTGTTCTAAATGGGTGATCGTTAGCGGTGGTCTTTTGTAGCGCCCACAAAAATCTACACTAGTCACTATGGCAAGTTGCCAATAATTTGTTCCAACACTACGCACTACCTTGCGTACCACTTGATGTGATCCAAATTTTTTGACGTATGATACCCATTGACACCATCGCATCAGCATATAAGCGAAGACGCAATATGCCAATATTCTACATACAATATTACAAAGCATTGGTCTTTGATAACCAATACAGGAAATCGAACATCATAAGGTATAGGAGCCTTTGCCAAACATCTCGAAACATCGAGAAGTATTGTAATACATCGATTATTTACCATAATCTCGTGTAGAAAAGGATTCAATTTTTGCAAAGATGGTTGTACCAATTTTCCGCTAGATAATGCGACAATCTTTGAAATTGACATCTTGAATAAGAGCAATAACACGCCAGTAAACTTTCTCTATTTCACCAATTTCAAAAACGAAAGTTATTATTCGAATTATTTTATAATATGATGAGCGCCTATCGATTATTCGTTCGAGTATTAACTTTGGAATATCAGTGCATTTAAAAGCAGCTGCCTTTCTTGTTTCCAAGACCTCTGAGTCAATTGCTGCGTCATTATTTTTTGGCCAAATTGAATGGTAGCTCTAAAGAAAAGTGGGACCATTAAACCAAATAGTGGACGGTAACTCTTACACACTACAACCTCGAGATACGATGTCTGCAGGTTTATTTTTTGATGACACATGTCTCCAACTGATACCTAGTTTATTACCTTGTAGCTCGAATACACGATTTGCGACAATACAATTTAACGTTAACGAGTATAGCTTTAGCCATTTAAGAACGATTTTCGAATCAGTCCATTTTCGATTTTATTTTACCCCAAGTTCAACTTAGCGGGACAGCCGCACAAAATGCGAGACGAGATAATGATTGAGCCTGGGATTGGTGTCACTTTAGATTTCGAATTTCCCTTTTACCGAAGATCGAAAGTAAATACAACAACCATAAGTACGTTGGGATGCCTCTACGAAACCAAGAGCTTTACCAAGTTCTTCTAATGACGTAACCACATACATACCTTGGGGATTCGATGCATTTTAGATATTAGAGATCATCATTCATTTGAAACTATACAGATTTTAGATTTTCATTTAGCTTTTAGTCCCAGTCTAAATTCTGGACCCGTGTTTCTTGGAGTAAGATTATGTATAGAATCACGACTGGGCTCAAAATTTCAATTAAATTATAAATTTTAGCGACGAAAGATAAATCAGTTCTTTTTGTTGTTTCAATGACTTCTGAAAACTTAAAACGACAGCAGAAAACATCTTGTTGTGGTTTCCATGACATTCCTAGGGTTTTTCTTGCGTCGTCTTCTGATTTGATAAGAGGCACTTCGGCGTTATTGGAGAATGTTAGAGTCAACTGATATTTGCAGTCCCTTTTATAAATCTCAAATTGTCGATAAATCTTAGAAATGTCTCTCGTAAAAGTAAATTTATATACAGCGGCGAGCAAAAGTGTATGAATGTTGCTTAGTTAATCAATTTTTGCTTAACAAAATTTAAGTAGGAAAACGAAACGGAAATATTTTTTAAAGTTTTATTAACTTTTTACTAAACTTTATTCCAAAATAAAATAAAAAAAAAATTGTGGTACTATCCAATGCCTTTCGGGGGGCGATTTAATAGTTGGTCCTGAACCCCCAGTCTGCCACCTCTATAGCCTCATCGATGGATGGGTCAGGGAGGAAGAGCAGAGGCGTTGGAGGAACGGATCAGGTTGTTCTGTCTCTAGACGTCTATGGCCTGCTGTGGACAGTAAGAGAACAGATTGGCTGCTGGGCTTGGTTAAGGCCAGCGTAAGGTTGGTTGTCGGTTTTATCACAGGGCACTGCGAGATTAGATCGCTGACGGGGATCTGGAATAGATCCCAGCCGGACTATTGCAGGGTATGTTGCGATGAGGAGGAGTTAGAGACTATCGAACACCTCCTCTGTAACTGCCCAGCCCTTGGTAGGTTGAGGCTGAGGACCCTTGGCAGAGCCTTCTTTGAGAGCTTGAGTTCTGTGTCGAGAGCCGACATCAAGGCTCTCCACAGATTCATTAGCAGTTTGAGCTGGTTGAGAGGTGCTAGGGCTTCATAAGTGTAGTCGCGCGCTCAACCCTTGTTTTGTGTCTGTTTCTTTCTGTGTGATTCCCATCCCCCCTTACCCTTATGCCCTCCTTTCATCCTATTCCCTCTATTTCCTTCCCTCTCCAAGGACGTTGTACAATGGGTCAATTTCGACCTCCGGGTATTGTACTTGTCTTAACGGACAAGTACACGTCCTCTAACCTAACCTAACCTATCCAATGCGTTCGCAAAAGACTAAATTTGGCCTCCAAATGTACAGCAAATGGACGTCCCAGATTGCTCACCGGCACCGATGCACGACATATTGAAAGACTGATTAGAATTAGAGAAACGAAGACATTAAAACTAGCAGCTTGAGCAAGAAATAAAAATGTAAGCGAATTGACTGTTAGAGGAGCATTGCGTAGAATTGGACTAGTTTCGGCAGTCAAGCAGAAAAAGCCAGCTTTGTTAAACAAGAATGCAAAGGCACGTCTACAATTTTGTAAAGATTATGGAAACTGGAATGTGGAAGACTGGAAGCGTGTTATTTGGTCCGATGAAACGAAAATTATTCGCTTTCGGTCAGATGGGAAAGAATATTTTTGGCATCGTCCATATGCAAATCTTTAACGTCATCAAGTTAAACAAAACGTGAAGCATGGTGGTGGTGGATTAATGGTGTGGGGCTACTCACATGGTGGAACGTTGGTCCTTTGCTCAAAGTAGAAGTAGTAATGAGAAAGAAAGATTACCTGAATTTGCCAGCTTATGTGGAGAAAAGCCCATATCCAGAGGAAAATACATGGTTTCAGCAGGATGGAGATCCGAAGCATACCGCCAAAATTGTTTAAAATTGGCTTTCGAATCAAAATTTTCAACTGATAAAGTGGCCTCCACAAAGCTCAGATCTAAATCCAATAGAAAATTTGTGGGCACTTTTTAAGAGAAGATTGGCAGTATACGAAAGATCTCCAAAAAATATGAAAGTACTTTGGGAAAGGATCCAAGAAGAATGTAACAATATCCCGGACGAAACTATTCACAATCTTGTAGAAAGTATGCCAAAGCGTATCTCAAAGTGTTAAAAAGAATAAGAGATTGTGGACAAAATATTAGAAATACATATAATAATATTTATCTTTTTAGTTACGTGCAGAACTGTTCGAATGGAGTTATTTTATGTTTGAGTTAAAGAAATGGATTAAATAATACTATTTTTTGTATATACAGTGGACCCTCGATTAACGAACTTAATTCGTTTTGGCACCTCGTTCGTTATGCAAAATGTTCGTTAAGCAAAACGACAATTTCCATATAAATACATGTAAAATAAATTAATCCGTTCCAGATCGAAAAAACTACACACTAATATGTTTCAATTTGAACTTTTATTTAAAAGAAAGTTACAAAAAAATACTTCAAAACTTTTTAAACGGAAAAAATAAACCAATACATATGTATGTATATCTTAAAGGAAAATAGAAAATAAATATTTTTTATAATGGGTAAATGCAGCGTTGTCAACTATAAATTTTCAAAAAGCACCAAACTCGTTAAAAAAAACGCGAAATTTTGACAAAAAAGCACTAAAACATTATAATATTTATTTTAATTTTATCATCATTTTATATAATCAGTAAAAAAATTTACAAGCCAAAATTAATATTATTTATTTAACTCCAGCAATAATATTTATTTGTTTATTTATTATATGATTTTTTAAAAAGTATATAATATTATTTGAGTTAATACTTTGTATTAATTTATTTTTTAAAACAAATAATTTTTTATTTCTTTTATTAGTTTTAAAAACTTTTTTTAGTTTTAACAAGTTTTTTATGTGGTTGCAAATATAATGTATGTATTTCAAACAAAACAATGAGATCAAACTCTAATAAAACAAGTAACAATAATTAAAATAAATAATAAAGTAAAATAAAGTTAAACAAAAATAAAAAAAATAATATAACAATAATAAAAAACAAATTAAAAAAATAATATAACAAATATATACTGTATTTGAAACAAAACATTGAGGTATAATATGTAACTTATAAAGAGTTGCATTTCAAAGCAATACCTTTTTGAAACGTTAAATAATCCACAGTTGACAAATTATTTTTTTAATTTTTTTTATAATTTTTGATTTGGTGTCACTGACATGAAAAAAAGCACTAGGCACTAACTCGAAAATTTTCCGAGTCGAAAGTTTTAAAAAGCACTAAAAACAGTGCTAAGAGCACTGAGTTAACAACGCTGGGTACCTAATTTTCGTTTAACAAAAAACTGTCTAGTGTCGTTTGTTTCTGACGTCGCTTCAAAATTTGTTGAAAATGAGACACAGCATTATCGTTAAATAATTCTGTTGCACGTATAGCCACTGTCTGATTGGGGTGATGCTTTTTAATGTATGATGCCACACACTCCCATGAATTCTATGTCAATGTCTAACCCAATCTGTTCAGCTAAAGATATAATTTCGTTGGTTATTGGATCAGTGGATACTGCGTCGAGTTCTTCAAATGTGCTTCCGGCGAAGTGTTCGGGCCAAAGTTTTTTCCAGGAAGATTCAAGTATTCTCTTAGTAACGCCATTCCATGCCGTTTCAATAATTTTGAGACAGCCAACAATATGAAAGTGATCTTTCCAAAACTCCTTTAAAGTGAGATTGGTTTTTTCAGTCACTTTAAAACAATGCTGGAAAAGTTCTTTAGCGTAGAGCTTCTTAAAGTTTGAAATAACTTGCTGATCTATGGGCAGAAAGTGGATATTTATAAATTTCAACTCTTCAATGAGATCATCTTGCAAAGTTGGTGGATGTGAAGGAGCGTTATCCATAATAAGCAAGGCACGAAGAGACAAATCCTTCTTAATCAAATATTTCTGCACGGAGGGACCAAAAACGTTATTGATCCAGTCAGTAACAATATCACGTGTCACCCAAGCTTTACTATTGGACTTCCACATAACATTTAGCTTGCTCTTGTCGACATTATGCTTTTTGAAGGCGCGTGGATTCTCTGAATGATAAACAAGAAGGGGTTTTATTTTCAAGTCGCCGCTTGCGTTGGAACACAAAAGTAGAGTAAGGCGGTCTTTCATTGGCTTGTGGTCGGTCCGGCATTGCTTCCTCCTCTGCTGTTATGTCTGTCCGCTTGGGCATCTTTTACCAAAAAAGACCCGTTTCATCACACTTAAAAATATGCTGGAGCAAGAAACCAGCGGTATTCACAAATCTTTTCTTGAAGGCATTTGCGAGTATGTGTATTATTTTGTAATTTTTATAAAAACAAAATTAAAAATAAAACACTTACATACTTATATGTTTTAACACACATTGTAAATTATACGAACACAACTGATGCAATTATGCGCTTGAAACAAAAGATGAACACAGACAACACAATAATGTATATTCGGGACTTCCCCTATTTCGTTGCTATAAACGGAAAGAAATTTTACATGCAATTAAGGTTTTCCCCTTTTTTTGGTCGTTATGCGAAACTTCTTTCGTTAAGCGAAACTTTTTTTTCATAAAAAAAGTGTTCGTTATGCGGGGCGTTCGTTAACCGAGGGTCCACTGTACTTGTTTTGTGATAAAATGTTATAAATAAACTTGTAAATAAACTTGTTTATTTTGTTTACTTTTATTGTAAAAAATTATTGAGCAATAAATAATGAACCGAGCAACATTCACACACTTTTGCTCGCCACTGCATACGGAAAGAAAACAAAGTAATAATTAAGTCCTGTTGGATGGTAGGGTCAAGCATTCAATGATACATATGTATATTCGATGAACTGTGAGCTGAGCCATCAAAAAAGACACGAAGTTTTGTTGTTGTGCTTTCTGATCGAAGCACACAACGATGAGGAATAACAAAATTTGGATTAACTAACACTTTCTTATAAAGCGACATACACATTGCCGTGCCGAGTGACAAATATTCATCTATTAATTGAGCGTACGAAGTTAAAGGGTTGGATCACTACAGAAACGTCTTTCGTATGAGTTAGCAAGACATACACTGCTGAGTTGTTAAATGGCTAACGAACCGAAAATTTATCATTTCCTTTAACGAAGACATTTTGAATACATACATATATTGTTGTTCACATATTTCATCTTCTGTGAACTTCAAAGAAGTGTTGACGTAGTCTTCGATCTCCCTAAAATTTTTCAAGAGAATTTGTGGAAGTCTCAATGGCTAAATTGCAGGTCATTGGGCACACAGAAACCTGTTGTGTAAATTTACTACCGACACTCTATTCGAACATAGTGTTTTTTAAAGTGTGACTATTATCTCAAAATGACCTCCGCTGGGGTTTATGAAATAGTGGATTCTCCAACTGAAGATATATTCGCTGAACCGACGCGGTGAAAGATGATTACCATTTGAACGGATTAAAATGCAATTTTACTGTAGCATTAACGAATGATTTGATTCTTGTGCGCACCTCGCCGTACAAGGTTGGAAATCCAACTTTAATCTTTTTGCAGTTTCTTCTAAAATAAAATTAATTTCCGAACAAGAATCGAGAAGAGCTCTTACCGGTTGAAATGTGTCACAAGCATCCTTTATGAGAACTACAGCTATCGGAATTAGTGATCATTTTAGAGCCCACGTCACAAATGATGTTGAATAGTCAGTTTCTGCTCGGTCCCGAATTAATTCTAAGGACACAGATGGTTTATTTTGAACTACAACAAGGTGTTGTTGAAGCAGAGTTATCGGGAATATTTTAAAAGTGAAGTATAATATAATGAGTTGATTTGCATTCTCTACATTTGGTCAATTCACACAAGCCGTTGTATCGTTGTATTGAGTGTATTGTTGGACGATTATACAACAGTGTATGCTTGTTGTTGATAATTTTCATGTAAAAATCCGATACGCTTATACACATTTTTTTTCATATGTTTTTAAAAGTTGTATTGGTTTCGTGCTATCAAATTGTGTGAATGAAAAAAAAAGGGTATATGTTTTCATATGTTTTTCAAAATTTGTGTTGGTTTCGTGCTATCAAATTGTTTGGATGCCAAAAAAATACATTTGGAATACGAAATACACAATACAGCATAGCATTGAGCATTCACAAACAACAAAGTGTATTCAATACAACATACACGATACAAAGTCGTGTGAATTGCCCAATTGTTATTCTGATGGACAATTAGAAACCATATGACCCTTATTCAGGCAGTTGATGCAATGTTTATTGCGCTTTACGCAATTAAAGCGTTCTGAAACTATATAAAAGTGGTGTGAATGAAGAGCAACAACTTATAATGTGTATCGATGAGCCACAAAACGAGAGCTTGATGTGATGCACGTTTGCAATTTGCAGTCTCAATCCGAAAAAAGTTGCCGAAATTGAAAAAGTTAATAACAATACGCTAATATTTTTTTTTATGATGATTTTTCTTTTCATTTTTAATGAAAATATTTTAATGTCATTACAACTTGAATTATATTATATTATATCATTAGAAGGAAATTCGAAAAAAAAAAATAGTTAATCTCTTTTTATCGACATTTCTTAACCATTCGACAGAGTTTGAGACGAAGATCTGATCCTTATATGAATTGAAACTAATTTTTATAAAAGGCCATTACAACTCTTTAGTCAGTATTACGGCCTATCGTCTCACACCAGCCATGTTGTGTGCGCCATTTTTTCCATGAGTAAGATAGACCAACTGTTTAACGTCGACGTGGAATTTAAGGAGCTTTAATAAGCAACACTGTTAGTGGACCATTTGTTATTAATATGCACCTGGAGCATCTCTCATTCTGAATTATTATTATTATTATTGAAATTAATAAATTAATTAATAAGAAATATATGAAGTCGCCGTAGTCTAGTAGGTAGTGTGTTGGCTTATTAGACGTAAAGCCAGGGTTCGAGCCCCAGGCCAGACATCAAAACAAAATACAAAAAGTATTTCTTCGGCGATTTCCTCTCAGCAGATTTCTGGCAAAAACTCTGAGAGTAAATAAAATTGCCATGAAAAGTTTCTCAAAAAATCTGTCGTTCGGAGTCGACTTTAAACTGTAGGTCCCGCCACTTATGTATAAAATTAACACACACAACATAAGTGGTGTGAGAAACTAGGTCAATAATCTTGACTGAAAGGTTGTAATGACCAATTATGTATGTATGTATGTATTATTGAAATTAATTTAATTTTATAATTAATTTAGCGAATTTAGTGAAAGTGACTTATGGAAACAATTACAAATTCTATCCTAGTCATTACGGGTGGATCAATGTTTGTTGATGCAGGTTTTAACACGTGGAAATCTGTTCACTTGTAATAACTAAGGCACGAAAACCGTTGAACAAAGTACATCTAGCCATAAGGCATAAGTGCGTTGCGCAAAAGATCGTGTTGCCTTAAAACCATATTTGCACTCACCGGCGTAGCTAGGTCATTTTCCTTTGGGCGAATATAGCCCTTCTAAGTAAAAAATTCTTCAGTGTTTTTTATATTTTTTTTTAATTTTTATTAAAAATGAATACTTATCACATTTATTGTTAAAAAAAAAAACATAAACAATAATAATGTTATTTTAATTAACGTTTAAAAGTAAATACAAAAATTAAACATATTCCAGGTTTTTTTTATCATCTTATTGTTCATTAAAACATTAAATTCAGTCACTTAAATTAGTTTGTATTAACACGTTGACTGCCGCGGCAATGTTTAGAAAACTTGCCAAAAAACGACAATTTGATTTTTTCACATTAGTGAGTACGAGTTAACTCGTAGTTTGGCACCCTAGAAGGGAACGCAATCTACGAGTTATCTCATAGTTGGCAGTCAACGTGTTAATATATGTATGTACGTGTAAACAAAAATATTAAGTATCAGTCAAAGATTAGTTCCCTATTTTTTTGCAAAATATATTAAGAATACCTACCTTCTGTAAAAATATCGTTTTTGAGTAGTTCGTTTTCAATGTTTAAAATAGCTATTTTTAAATATCGATTCTTACTCATTGTTGAACGATACCAGATTATAATTCATCCCATAGCCGCAATACGTTCACATCGAAATGTGATTATTGTTGAACTCATACATAATTAGTCATTACAACCCTTCAGTCGGGATTACGACCTAGCTTCTCACACCACTTATGTTGTGTGGGGGTTAATTTTATACATGAGTGGCGGAACCTACAGTTTAAAGTCGACTCCGAACGACAGATTTTTGAGAAGCTTTTCATAGCAATTTTATTCATTCTCAGAGTATTTGCCATGAAATTTGCTGAGAGGAAGTTGTCGAAGAAATAAATTTTCATATTTTCGTTTTGATGTCTGGCCTGAGGTTTGAACCCTGGCCTTACGTCTAATAAGCCAACACACTACCTACAAGACTACGGCGACTTCATTGGTGAACTCATAGCTACTTTTAAAAGTTTAAACAAGTTTGGATCTATGCTTTTATTTACTATTTTATTTAATTATGTTAATGTCTATAGATTGTTTACTATTTATATTCTTGACCAAGTTCTGAAAAACCAAGACGTCTGTTTTAAGCGAGTCACAGTCAATTTGTAATTTTTAATAAAACTAAACTGATTATGTTAATGTTATGTTAATTTCCAAAGTGCATTTTCTTTTCGACATTTGCTACTAGTATGTTTCGTTTATGATCATCTGTTCAATGAGATTCAATTAATTACATTGTAAAATTTACATTAAGCTACATATGTACATGTTGATTACATTATTAAATAAACATTTGTATCGAAGTGTTCTTTAACTACATAAAAAAAATTTAGGCCCAAAATTTTTAATTCAGAAATTTAGTAAAAATTATGGAAAATTACTTTTTAAATAAAAAAAAATTGTAATAAATAATAAAAAAAATTCTGAGGTACTTTAAATTTTCTTACAACAAACCAGGCTATTTAAGCCAAACTTGGCTGTAAATACCAACAGCAATAAATAAATTCCACATCAAAAAATATCAATTGCGTTGAGAGCGTTGATTAAAAGATCTTTTTCACTTAAAAGAACACAAATTCCTAGATAAGCATTGTAACTAGAGTTTGGGGTTCGGGAATTCCCGTTAGGAAATTCCCGGTATTTCCCGGGAAATTTTAAATTAACGTATTCTTGTACACTTTTTTGGAAAAACTTGCGATTTTTAACTAATTTAACTACTCTTCAAAAATATGTAAAGGACGAATTCAATAAAGAGTATCATCTAATCCTAGATGTACGAACTATGTGAAACAGCATGGTTGGAATGATACAATCATTTCTAAAAATTAAAAATGCAATAAAAAAGGCTTTAATAGATTTACATTTATCATCATTGTTTGTTGAAGATTATGTCCCAGACTTGGAAACATTGGTAAACGTTTTGAACCCCATAAAAGATGCAGTGGAAGCATTAGGCAGGCGTGAAACCAATTTGATAATAGGTGATGCTATTATGAATACACTTCATGAACAGTTA
Organism: Sarcophaga caerulescens; assembly: GCA_927399465.1. Lineage (NCBI taxonomy): Eukaryota > Metazoa > Arthropoda > Insecta > Diptera > Sarcophagidae > Sarcophaga > Sarcophaga caerulescens. Next base: position 7,172,549 of record OV656869.1, read on the forward strand.
TTATCTGTTGATTCTATACTTTCGGAAAAAATGGTTCACACAATTAAAAGTAAAGTAAATGAAAGATATAATGACAAATTGATGTCATTAGTAAATTATTTAAACACTTCACAACATCGGCTGAAAGTGATGAAGATATTTCCGTTGCACAAGTATATCAATGTTTTAAAGAAAAGTTGGAAAACGCCATTAATGGGGCTAAAGAAAAAAGCAAGAAAACTGAAATTAAAAACAGACAACTTATTTAAAAGAGAGCTTTATTTGAATTGAAGCTAGTACAAACAGAACCAAAAATTTAGAAATACTTTTTATTTTTAATGCATTGTTAACGCTTAAGCCCACTTCTGTAGAAAGCGAACGTGTTTTTTCGTTAGCTGGTAAATTTTCAACAAATTTACGAAATAGAATGTCTGATGAGTTATTAAATGCACTAATAATTTTAAAAACTCATTTTTTGAAAACTTAGTTCTTCGAAAATTTTTTATATTTTTATTTTTAAATAATATTTTTAATCAATTCTTAATAGTAACTGATCTCAAAATTTTATCATTAATCTGTTTGTTTCTGTTTATACAGTATGAATTTAGATGTATTGTTTTCTTTTTTGTTAATAAAATAACATTTTAATAAAAATCTTAAGCACTTTACTAGTATTGTGAATTTTGAAAGATTTCCCGGCAATTCCGGGAAATCGAATTTTTCATTCCCGTTTCCCGGGAAATGAAAAAGTCCGGGAATTCCCAAACTCTAATTGCAACTGATAATTAATAAAAGGAAATAAAATCTAGAAAAAGACAAGAGTCAATAGACCATCAAAAAGCCCGAAAGTTTCCAATTTTGGTGGCGCATAGACTGATCATATATTTAAGAAAAATATAAATAAAATGAAATTTTTATATTTTACTTTTATATTATGTACAGTCGAACTTCTATAAATTGAATCACCATTATCCAGAAAAAAACTTCAACTTATAGAAACTTCAACTTTGGGAATAAAATTTAATAATGATCCAAATTAAATAAACAACAGCTATTTGTAATTTTGTAAAGGTATATAATTATTTACTAAAATACTCAGTAATTTTTGATTGAATTTCTTCAAATTTGCTTGAGCAAAAAGTGATTCTAATTTGTGTAGTGCTTTGTATAGGTCATATTTTGCGTTTTCATTTGTATTCAAGAGTACATTTAAAGTCTTAAATGAATAATTTATAACTTGTCTGGACGGTAGTCTAACTGTTTCCTCAACTTCGTCCACATCGCTATCTACTATTTCTCCAGAGTGTGGCATATTCAGTCAATAATATCTTCATCAGTTGGAAATTCAGAAGTAATCAATTCATTATCGATGTCCAAAAAGTCTTGAACAGTACAACTTATAGATTCTACTTCATTCAAATGTAGCCAGGCTTTATAGTTATCTTTTAAAACATTCTCGTTGTCGTTAAAATCATTTAATAATACCAAAGATATGTTATCTTCTACCTCCCACACTGAATGCTGTCTAAATCCAGACTTTGTAAAGCAGTTTGAAATTGTCTGGCTAGTGGCATCAATATCCCAAGCTCGTGATAAGTTGTGAATGTATTCCAGCACATTACTATCGTTTTTACAATTTCCTTTAATTCGAACTACGTATGTATAAATTTCAGTGTTGGCAATTTAATGTAATTTTGCATAAAATGTTGCGATTTTTATAGCAAATTAAGTTGAAAGGAACATATATTCACTATTGGCGGCTAATTCGGTAATTTTTGCCAGGAAAACAAAATTTTTTTCGAAAAAATTCAAATTATAGAAACGTTGTACTACCGTTTTTCTTCAAGTTATAGAGGAATTCATGTTATGGAAGTTCAAGTTAAAGAAGTAAAACCTGATAGAATTTCTCTCCAAGATGCTGTTGCCACGAGATGTGCTTCAACTTACAGAAAATTCAAGTAATAGAAGTTCAAATTAGAGAAGTTCGATTGTATATTTATAATTATATTAGCAGTTATGACTAGCTCAGTCAATGACTTTTGTTATGCATATACATACAGTGCTGTTCAAAAAAAAATAGATTCACCTCCTCTCCAAAAAGTTTACTATATCTAAATCTCTTATACAAAGACATAATTCCGTTATATTTCAAAAATTTGAAGCGTCACTCTACTTTAATTTATTGCAAGTACAGGTTTGGTTGTGAAAACGGGTGTTCAATAAAATAGATTCACTTAGAAAAAGTAATAGAATTTTTAAATTTACGAGGGATGGTAATTGTCATAAACGGTGAGTTTGATTGATTTTTAATAATATTAACGAAAAATCAACTAAACGTTTAAAGTTTAGAATTAGAAATGGGCAAAGGTAAACACTGCAGTCCTGAAGTCAGGGGAATAATAAAAAAAACTTCATAATGAAGGCAAAAGCTATAGGAAAATTGCTGCTATTATCGGGTGTTCATATAAAATGGTCCAAAACGCAATAAATTATAAGTTTCAGGCAGAAACTAGAGGGAAAAAACCAAAATTCACACCCCTCAAAAAAGAACCTCTGCTGCCTATAAAAATGAATATAGCCTTCATATTTCCACTCCAACAAGTAAAAGAGTTTAACTGAGAAATAATTTAAAAGCTAAAAGTATCAGAAAAGTTCCATTTTTTTTCTAAACAACACCTAAACAAAAAATAAAAATTTGCAAAACACCATACAAATTGGCCCATGCATAAGTGAAGAAATATTTTATGGTCTGACGAAACTAAAGTTAATTTTTTTAACTCTGACAGAAGTAGTTAGACTTTAAGAAGACCCCCGAACACTGAACTCTTTCCGCAATACACAATAAAAACCATAAAAACATAGTGGAGGAAGTATATTGGTATGGGCATGTTTTTCCTACCATGGCACATGGCCTCTATTTTGAATAGAAGGAATAATGGATCCCCATTTATTACGCCAATATACTAAACGATGTCATTATGCCTTATCCCGAATGGGAAATGCCGCTTCGATGGGTGTTTCAACAAGATAATGACCCGAAACAAACATCGAAGCGAGCAAAACATTGGTTTCAGAATAATGACGTCGAGGTTTTGAGCTGGCCGTCATAGTCGCCGGGCTAAAATCCTATCGAAAATCTATGGAAAATTGTCAAAGCAGCTCTCCGAGGAAAATAATCCTTCATATAAAGAACAGTTGTGGGAGTTAGTAGTGAACGAAGTGGTGAGAAATATTCCAATAGAAACATATCAGAGACTTGTTGACTCTATGCCTAAACGGTGCTCAGCAGTAATTAAAGTTTATAAGGGTTATTCCCCCAAGTACTGAGGTAAATAAACCGTAAATAAAAAGAATTATTTACTTTAAATGCTAAAAATAATTTTTTTTAGAACACCAAATTTAGTGAATCTATTTTTGTGAACAGGACAAAATTGCTGACTTGAAGAATATTGATGAGTATATAGTTTTTTTTTTTTACTTTCGATGCTTTAAAGTTTTATCTTTTTATGTTATTTAATTTAAAGTTCGGATTGAAAATGAGAAGAAAAACGTTATAAATAACAGTATTAATAGAGCAAAAGATCAAAAGGAGATGTGGAGAGAGATAAAGAACCTAATACTGAAGAGAGACCAAACTGCAATCAAATCTGTGATATTTAACCAACTAGAATGTAAGGAAAATTTACAAATAGCGGATAAATTTAATAAATTTTTTATTGAAAGTATTAGATCCATAAGAGACACGATACCAAATGTGCAATATTCCAACTACATACCTGTGATAAGCTCTAGATTTAAGTTTTGTGAAATAACAATACAGTGAAAGCTCCACTGGCGGACAGCTCCAATAGGCGGACATCTCCGCTAGACGGACGATTTTCTGAGTCCCGTCAATTAGGTCGTATTTTTAGAGCAAATTCATCTCCCCTGGACGGACGCTCCCTTGGACGGACGCGGACACCTGTTTTTCCAAAAACATCTCCCATAGGCGGACAAATAAATATTACAAAAGGCAAAGCTGAGCAATTTTATTGTATTTCGGTTTATCCCCCTTTTATACTATGCGCAAATGTGTTGAGATTACATACATTTTTCTTTGTTGAGTGTGTATTTTTCAACTTAATCAGATTATGTAACATTGCGTAGTGATTCCCTGGTTTATTATTTTATGTAATGTGATTTTCATAGACAAAATCTAAATTGTGATTCCCTTTTTTATTATATGATGTGAAAGTTTAAAGTTAGTATGTTTCAAAATCGCATGGTGTCCGCCAAATTTTCTTTCATTAAAAGAAAAAGTGTCTGTAATTGATATGCAGAAAATGAAAAACTTTCAGTTCGAGACATCGCAAAAACGTTTGTGTATTTCAAATTTTGGATAGGCCAGCCTTATTCATCCTTGTTTTTTAACAGATTTGATATTGGTAAATTGTTTAAGGAAAGACTCACAATTCTATTTTGCTTTAATATGTTGGGAGAGAAGGAAAAACTATTGGTTATTGGTAAAGCGGCTGGCCCACGAGCCTTTAAAAACACCGCAGTTGCCGCTTTGCCGGTTGATTGGAAATCAAATAAGAAGGCTTAGATGACTGGTGAAATTATAACGGAGTGGTTAAAAGGGTTGAATAAAAAAATGATGTTATGCAACAGAAAGATTATTTTATTTTTAGATAATGCTGCATCCCACCCAAAGGAGTTAGTGCTAATAAATGTAACAATACACTTTTTACCAGCCAATAGCACATCTGTTTGTCAACCGCTAGACCAGGGCATTATTCAAAACTTTAAAGTTAGTTATAGGACCTTAATTTTAAAGCACATCATATCAAAAATGAATTTAGCGAATTCGGCCTCAGACCTTTCAAAAGGCATAAATGTTCTTGATGCCTTATATTTCATAAAAACCGCTTGGGAAAAAGTTTAACCTGCCACCATCGAAAATTGTTTCCGGAAGTCCGGATTTATGCAAACAAACGATGGTGTTGAGGAATTTTAACCCCAAGATGACATTAATAAATTTCTATAAAATATCGGATGTAAATGAAGATAATTTTGAAGATTTCGTTAACATTGATGAATGTGCTTCAACTGAAAATGATTTGATGGAAAATATTTTGGAAGATCCAGTAGAAATACTTATTAGTGATCCAAGGACCAAGAAATTCATTCGGAGCGCAACGGAATAAATACCTTTGAGGAAGCTTTTACACAAATTCAACGATTAAAAGCCTTTTCGTCAAACGACTTTGTAGCATATTCAAAATTAATGAATTTAGAATGCCACTATGAGGGTATGTGGAAAAAAACAAGCAAGCAAACTATAAACAAACAACAATACAACAATTTTTTATATGTCAGTTAATTAGCTACTCTGAATATAAATACATACATATCTACGTACATATGTACAATATGAATATGAGAAAAATAAAAGTTAATGAAAATATTTTTAAAGATTATTTTTTTATCACAGTTATCGTTGGCAACAAATAATATTCAGGTAAATATGTATTTATTAAATTTTTCCCGAAGTATTTTAACAAAATAACCCTTGGACGGACATCTCCCCTAGGCGGACAAATATGCCTCGACGGTCGGTGTCCGCCTATGGGAGCTTTCACTGTAGATGAATTAAGGATAGTATGTAAGGATTTGAAAAACAAGCCAGACTTTAATAGAATATCGAGTAAGATTATACTTGATAGCTGGAACGTGATAGGAAGAACATTGTTGGATATAGTAAATAAATCAGTAACAACGGGAAGCTTTCCACACAATTGGAAAGAGTCAATGATAACTCCAATTCAAAAGATCGCAAAGACGAAATTATGTGAGGAATTTCGTCCAATAAATACACTGAAAACATGCGAGAGAATAATAGAGGAAGTACACAGAAAGAAAAACGGCGTGCTAAAATCAACTTTTCTATTCTCAATTTTAGCCAAAAAACGTGCTTGAAAAATTAAGCCCGTTTTGGCTATTGTTTGCTTAAAACAAGCAAAAAACGGGATTGATGTGAAAAACTAAACCTTATATTACTGAAATCAACACTAAAAAGCTCAAATCTATTTAAAAAAGTGTTATTTTGGGTTATTTGTTATTTGAGTTATGGAATTGTGGGTTTTAAGTTCAAAAGTAAAAATTTTAATAATTCTCATTTAGTTCATGTGTTTTATACAATATATATCCAACAAAATGTCGTATTTTTGGCAAGTTGCATTTCTTTCGTAGATGACTTGGATTATTCCGGTCGATGACTTGCATTTTTTTGTGTAGATGACTTGCATTTTTTTTTTCAAATCAATCGATTTTAGGATTAAATCAAGTACGAGTTCGAGCTTAAATCAAGTTCAAAATTCTTGAAACAAGCTCGTTTTTGGATAAATTTGGGTTTAAATCAAGTTCATTGTGCTCGAATAAAGTACGATTTGCTTCAATTCGATCCCATTTATAAGTTAATCTAGCCTAAATCAACTTTATAATTCTTGAAACAAGTGCGCTTAAGGATTACTTCAACTTCTGATTCTCTTGAATCAAGTACGAATTCGATCTTAAATCAAGAAAAAATATGCTTAATCCAAATACATGATGAGATCACTTTGATCCCAAAAAGGCTTAAATCGCGCTAAAATCAACACTTTTGTACTTGGCTGATTCGGGCTTGAATCAACTCTTTTGTATTTGATTCAAGCCAAACCGTACTATTGTGACCGATATGGATTGATTTAAGCCCGGATGGCTTGATTTAAGCCCGGATGGCTTGATTCTTTTTTTCAGTGTAGTAAAAAGCCAACTAGAAAAGTACATGGAATCAAACGCCTTACTGCATAAATACCAATCTGGATTTAGAAAGACATTTTCATGCGAGACAGCTGTCAATTACATTATCAACAGATGGAAAAACACCGAAAAAAATAAGAAAGTAATAGCAATCTTCTTGGATTTTAAAAGAGCGTTCGAAACAGTAGACAGAAACTTAATAATTACGGCATTCAGGGGATTGAATTAAAGTGGTTTGAGTCATATCTAACAAATAGAAGACAAGTTACAAAGGTAAACAATGTTATATCGCCAACAGCAAATAATGAATATGGCGTGCCGCAAGGTTCAATCTTAGGAGCTCTACTATTTATTATATATCAACGATATGCCAAACGTATTAAATGATTGTGACATAATATTATATGCGGATGATGCACTTACATATGTATATACATACATCGAAGCTGATACTGTAGAACAATGTTATGATAGACTTAAGACAGATATTGATAATGTGAATGCATGGCTGAAAATTAATAAACTAAAATTAAATGAAAGTAAAACTAAAATTATGGAAATAAAAATTAACAGCGATATAATTTTTGAAATTAATGAAGAAGAAATCGAAAAAGTTAATCAGATTAAATACCTGGGATTTATTATAGACAACAACCTAAACTTAAAGAGTCACATCGATTGCATATGCAAAAAATTGGGAGAAAAAATTGGTTTTTTTAAGAGATTAAGAAAAAATACCACTGCGCTGACAGCAATAAATATTTACAACACGATGATTAAGCCTCATTTTGAGTTTGGGTCGACAATTATGTACTCATGTTGCACAAATCAACAAATTGAAAGACTGCAGAGGCTTCAAAATAATGCAATGCGTGTCATACTAAGATACAATAGATACACCTCAATAGAATATAAGTATGCTTGAAACTCTAAAATGGCTTAATGTTAAACAGCGTCTAAAACTAAATACCCTAAACTTTATTAAAAAAATTAAAAATGGAAATGTACCACAATATACTATAAAAGATCAGATAGCCTACGTGGGAGAAATGCAACCATATCATTTGCGAAATAACAACGATTTTCGTATTGAACGGTCAGATACGGTGGCGATGCAGCGTTCGCTTTTCTATAGGGGATTGCAATTATATAACCAACTGCCTGATTATGTGAAAAATGAACAAAACAATAGCGTATTTAGCAAAAAATTTTGTAATACTTGTTAAGAACAATGCAATATAGGGCTTGTTATTTACATTGTCTAATAAATGAGACTGTAAATAGGAGGTATATTATGTAAATTTATAAAGTATTGTTTTGATACTAATAAAGAAATAATAAATAAATAAATAAAAAATTATGTTATAAGTTTACCAAAATAAAAAAATTATAATTAGTAACCGTGTTTTTCTAATGTTTTATTGGTCTCAAAGATGTTAGATCATGGTGAATCTATTTTATTGAACAGCACTGTATGTACATTCATATGTACTTACATACCTATATACATTAATCAACAGTCAGTAGAGGCGGCTTTACTTAATGTATCATGTTTAACCCATTCGTTCCCACTGTACTTGCTTGAGTACACCGACTTTATAGCGCTATATACAGAAAGTTACTGACTTTTTTAAAAAAATTGTTTTTCATAACATTAATAGAGAATGTGAAGAATTAATAAATAGTAAAAGAAAGTAAAAAAAAATATAACGGTAAGTTATCATTCTCTTTTATCTGTAAGTGTTTTTATATTTTGTCATTTTTTGCACTTCTCATCACATGTTGACGTATGTACAGTCAACCCTCCTATAACGCGGTACTCTCAGAACGCTCAGAACGCTGAAATTACGACAGCCCTCCTATAACGCGATACTCTTACAGCGCGGTTTCCGTTCAGCAACTGCCCACAAGTTCCATCCGCACAGCCTATGTATGATTGGCTCTAGTAACTAGATATTGTAAGAGGGTTTAATATCAGTTTTGTTTTCGACGCAAAAGCAATGCCGAAATATATAAACAACATATTTTTATAAACATGCCAGCTTATCTCATAGCCGTCTACGACATCGTATTCTAAAAGTCTTTCTAAAAAAATGTCTGCAACTCATATCTGACAGTGTGGATGAATGTTGAAAAATTACATAATTTTACAAAAGTCTTTCTTATTTTTGTTGGAAAACAGTCTTTTAGTTTAGTTTTTATTTCATTTTTTTTTTTTATCAATCCTTATATGAACTCTTTAATTCAATAGAAAGATAATTTATAATTTATCTTGTCTTAGTCTCCATATAACGCGGTACGAATGATGTGATTTATACTAATTCCGAGTTTCTTATAGCACGGTTTCCATACAACGCGGTAGATGGTTCCCATAGAACGCGCTATGAATTAGCCTGGTTTGTACGGTAAATCCGAGTTTCTTATAGCCCGGTTTCCATACAACGCGGTACGCACTATCTGCGTTATAGGAGGGTTGACTGTATATCTTTTGTATTTTAAACTAAATGCAGTCGAATTTAAGTGAAAAGTAAAGTAAACAGATAAATTAACTATAATTTAATAAAAAATTATTTAAACAATTTAGAAAAGTGTTGTTTGGTAAGCAAAAATATTGATGTACTCGCTTGGGTACAGCCCCAAAAACATATTTTCAAAAAAAAAATTTTAATTTTTATTTTATTTTAAGGTAGAGCCTAATAAAATATATTTTAACACAATAAAGTATTTTTTTTTTTGGTTTTAAAGATGGTTTGGATCTAATGGGTTAATAGAAATTGTATTTCTATACGATATTATTATTCGCAATGCTAAGACATGCTAAATGTCAAACTGTAATAAGAAAATCACACTGTACAGTTTGATGAGACAATGCTTTAGGCGAAATTATTTACATGCATACATATGTACATATGTATTCCTATCAAAGAAATGTAAAGTTACTTACCTGCCTAAAATTTTGCTAACGCAACCGTTCGATACTTGAAGAATTCGCGATATATCACATGGCCGAGCTCCAGAGTGGGCAAGCTCTACTATTTTCTGGCGTGTAGAGTCCGGAAGTGGTCGGCCGTTGACATAAACACCGCCCAATTGATTAATACCGCTATGACCAGCGGTAGAGCAACCGAATAGTGCACTTTGACTAACCGATGAGGCATGGCCATGCATTATGTGTTCCGTTGTTAGCATCATCATTGGATACAAAGTTTTTATTTTTTAATCACAATTGTTTAAGATTTACTTGACGATTTTCAGAATTTTTCAACTTTGATTTAATATTGTACCTATTGTATTTTATTAAATCGACAACACACCTAATAAATTGCATAAATATCCATTCGAATATGCCTACAGTTTTGTTTATACATACATATGTATGTACATATGTATGTATGTATTATGATTTTACAAAAATAGTTTTATTTATTACATTTATATATAAATATATGTATGTATACATATAGTATGTATATATATTTATATGTATATTTATTTATGTATGTATGTATATTTATTTATTTATTCGTTTGATTTGTAAAAAAAAAAAATAATACTTAGTCACAATATTATTTAATAAATCAGCACAACATGAAAGTATATGCATTTAAACATATGCTTTAAAAATTTAATATTTTATTACACTATTTCCTTAAGATACATATACATATGTATGTATGTATATGTATGTATTTATATATCTGTGAGAATTATTTTTTTTTTTGTATGTGTATGTATGCAAGTAAATAAATAATTATTATGATATTTTTTCCACTTCATTCATTCATTTAAATCACAAACATTATTACGAGTAATAGATATACGGCGGGTTTGTTGTTTTAGTTTCCTTTTCTTAATTTATTTTTTTTTTTATTATTATTAAAACACATAATTTTATTATTTTATCTTTAATATTAGAATTGGAATTATTATCGCTTTTATAAATTTCTCAATATTATTTCTAAACAAATTTCTTAAACAAACGTTTCATTTTTAATGTGTTCTTTTCGATTTGTAGGTATTTTTTTTTTTTTTTGTCACTATTGGTTTTCGTTTGTTTTATTTGATTTTTTGTGTTGTTTTTTTTTTTTCCCTTAAGTTTTAATTAATTGCTTTAATTTGTGATTCATGCTCGATTAGCGATAGCACAAATATGAGTATGCAATACACGAACGCTGATCGTTGTCTGTTTGTATAAGAGAGTACGAGAGAAAAAAAAGGGAAAAAAATTAACAACCGAGCACACACAATTTGTCAGGTTCGTTGTTCAATAGTGCTCCTGGAATACCGTGTGCAATTCAGTTAAGATCAGATATGTATTTACTCCTACGTAAACCAGACTGTTGGCACATGGCAGTAGTTTCAACTCCAGTACAACATGTGTGTGACTCGTGCTATGACCGCTAGTCTTACGTTATAGCGGGTGACACGTTGTTTTTTTAATTAAAACATTACACTCTAAATTCTGGTTTTGAGGCAGTTAATTTTTCTTTGCTTATGCCTGATATTTTTTTTTGTTTTTCTTTTTTTTTTTTTTTTTTATTGTTGTGTTGTGTTATTGCTTTTTCTTGTTTTTATAACTTAACTTTTTTTTATGTTATTGCAGTGTATATGTGCAGACGAATTCACAACAAAATCTTGTCGACAACATTCAATGTATGCGAGTGTACAGTGCACTTAGCGAAGCGAAACGTTAATGAGCTCTCATGCGAAAAAATATCCCAACAAACGTGCCAAAAAGTACTTCATATATTTCGGAGTACGGTTAAAATAACTAAACACAACGTAAAAGCCAACAAAAATAGACAAACATACACATACCGTCTCAAATATACTTACGCACACAGCATAAATGCCAACAACAACGACAACGATAACGACAAAATTCAGTGGAGAAAACAAGACGATGAATGGAACAACAAGGAAAATAAAAACAATAATATACCCATCCATACACATTCATACATTCATAGTAACAAAAGTACTGACTGACACACACCTTTCCATACACAAATGGAACCACAGCAGTCAATATGAAAAGAGCTGCATGTGCATGTTCGAACGAATAAGCAGGCATGAATGGCTGTCGAAAGAGAAAAAATATACACAAACACACACACACGTACACGACGAACATTAAATATATAAACCAACAAACTTAAATAGTTGAATAAAAAGAAAAATAAAAAAATTTAAGGGCAAAAAAGTAAACCGACTAACACTTGCAGTGTACGAAATTCGAAAATGGTAATGATAACGAAAAGTGTTAATCTCTATCTCTATATACATATAAAAATGACGTGTATCTTCGTGATCGCTAAACTCAAAAACTACTGCGCCGATTGCGACCAAACTTTATATACATGTTATATGGGGCGTGTGGAGTGTTTCTGTGTAGTTTGAAGTACGTCCGACAGATGGCGCAATATTTAGTTTTTTTGTGTTTTTGCACCGTAACTCAAGAACTACTGCACCGATTTCGACAAAACTTTATATGGGGCGTGAGGAGTGTTCCTATGTAGTTTGAAGACGGCGCAATATTTAGTTTTTTTGTGTTTTTGCACCGTAACTCAAGAACTACTGCACCGATTGCGACCAAACTCAAGAACTACTGCACTATGCTGTGTTTCGTTGAAGGCATTGGGTCGTTAATCAGCGTGCAGTGGCGTTAATTAGCCCGATACCGACAACATCTTTTTTTAAAAAAAAATATATTAAAAAAAGTAAATAAATATCTATCACTCTTTTTTAAACCCTATTTGCGCAATAAGCCTATTTTATGTTTTGCTGAAGGCGTTAGGTGCTTGATCGGCGTGTTTGAACAATAATTGCTATGTCGATTTAGTGCACCTTTCATTCTTCTTCTAAATATCAATCAGCCATGACTTTGCATGGAAACCAGACTTACAGTGAAAATAAAATTCGCAGGCAAAACAACGTTTGCCCGGGGTCTGCTAGTAATATAATAAATAAGAAAATTATATAATAAAGTAGGAAGTTCAATATAAATTGAATTTATTGTACCTGCAACAAATATGTCAAACACTACTTTAAGGCAAAATTTAATTTTTTTAACTAAAATTAATCATTTTATACATTTAAATTTTCGATGTGCATATGTTCCTACCTACTTCAATAAAATACAATGAATACTAATGATTATTATCGAAATAGGTATTCTAGGATTAAAAACTGACCAAATATTCTTCAAATGTCGCAGTTTTAAGGTAGTAAAAATGAAAAAATACGTTTATCAGATTGAAAATCTAATGGAGACTGCAAATAAGGGAATTGAAATATAAAAAAAAATTAAATTTAATTTTTTTTTTTTCAATCCATTTAATTCTGCAATTTGCATCTTAGCATGTATTAGAGTTTTGAACCATCATTATAAGTCTCCTTTGATGGTCTCTTTAGTTTCATTTCACTTACGCGAGTAGACCAATAATTTCGTGCCTTTTGCTGTATTCAACCGACATTTGACTCTTGTCAAAATTTGAAGATACGGCGTTTAATTTTGAATTGGCTCACGAATTTGGTCATTCTCTGCCTTATACTTTGGGCTTAGCATCCAAAGACTATGTCATGATTTCGAAACTGAATAAATGCTGGGTTAAAAAGAGATTTAATTTCATTTCACAACGTAGGTATGTATCTGTTTCGATGACGGTTGGAAAATATAAAAAAAAAAAATTAGGAAATCATTGAACAATGAGCAATTAAACATTCTGACTTTAGTTCTTCTATTTATAAACGATTTGTAGACATGTATCCACATTTATATTGAATGAAGTGTGAAGTGAAGTGTGAAGTTTTACTTCCAATAGTTTACTTCCTTCGAAAATTGGTCAAGCCAAATAGACTAGCATGCATTGTAAAAGATACAATATTATGTGTGTTTTTAAGCAGAAAAACACACAAACTTTATAGTATTTTGTAATCATTTGGGCAATTCACACGACTTTGTATCGTGTATGTTGTATTGAATACACTTGGTTGTTTGTGAACGCTCAATGTTATGCTGTATTGTGTATTTCGTATTCCAAATGTATTTTTTTGGCATTCAAACAATTTGATAGCACGAAACCAATACAACTTTTTAAAAACATATGAAAAAAAATGTGTATAAGTGTATCGGATTTTTACATGAAAATTATCAACAACAAGCATACACTGTTGTATAATCGTCCAACAATACACTCAATACAACGATACACCGGCTTGTGTGAATTGACCAATTATTTAAATCTAAGATTGCATGTGACCTTCCATACATTACATCCTATATCTAGGAAAGTAGAAACGGAATGATCCTCAAATTATATGCGAGTAGTTCTGATATTTTGACACACGTTAATCCAGAAACTAACAAAAACCAATGGATGGATAATGAATCCCACATAGAGTAAATATTGACAATTGTATGTACAACATACATATGTATGTACATATCGTCGCCTCCATTCTATAACGTTCTAAGTGTACTTAGAACATTTTTAAATTCTACGTTCTCTAACTTAAATACTGTGAAAATTTGGTTAAGATGCGCCGATCCGCTCCGAAGTTATAGTGAAAAATCTACTTAGAATACATACATATATAGTCGTAAGAATTTTCCATTCTAAAATGTAGTAAGTACACATAGAATACTTTTGCTTGGAAATTTTTAAATTGTCTTGAAATCTAAGTTGACTTAGAATGTTATGGAAGGGACATTTCTTAACGTTGTGTTTTCTATGTGTATGTACTTGGTATGTTCAGTGTGCTTTTTTCAGTGTCTGTAAGTGTAGTTAAAAGGTTCTTCCCCGAATTAAACAAAAATAATTTTGTGCGTATAAGTGTACATAGTATGTTTTAGTTTGAAAAAAAAAACAAATAGATCTATCAAAAACATGCTAAGTACACTTAGACGACCAATCGTCAATATTTTCTCCGTTCTAAAACATTCTATGTCATTTTTAGCTAGGATCCAATTAAAATTTGTAAATTCAGAAACTACTATAAAAATTCTACTCAAATTTTACTAAAAACAGTGAAAGAATCAATGACGTATCTTATATATGTAGTTTACGAGATATCGCGTGAAAACTTTGAGAGCTCATAACTCAAAACACACTTTTTCGACTTAGAATGTTATAGAACGGAGGCGTCGATATGTATTTTCGAAATTAGAATTCATGATTTTAAAATCAATGAAATTTCTACGATTATGGCTATAAGTCTTAGTCAAGTTTTTTTTGGCGTTTATCCACATAGCTGATACTGCAATACATACTGGCAAAATAACACAGTTCAGCTGGTAAATAATACAGTCTTTGGCTGATAACATATGCTTGAACTATACTAGTAAAATGGAACAATGAACTAGACCTTCCCATCCAACATATGTAAATGATTATTAACCTTTGTAACTTCATAATTAAATGTACTATACCTATCTAGGATCCTCAAAATACATAGGTACATAAATAGGTATTAGGTTAGGTTAGGTCGGAGTGGTAGCTCTGAATATTACAAAGCTCACTTGAGCAAGCATAGCGGCCCGTTGTGATGCCACGGGTGAACGCAGTCCCTGTACTAACCAAGTTCCACCAAAAACAGGGAAAAGGAAGAAGTTGGTCAGCGCAAGGGCTGCACAACAAAAGCACGACTACCCCGCACTGGAAAACCAGTCAGAAAGTTTGATGAACGAAGCTATGTCCTTGATGTCAATAGATGATAGCTCCGTTAAGCTAACAAGGAATGGGGAGCCAAATAACCTATATCTACACCTAGCAAGAGACGGGCACTGACAAAGAAAGTGAATAACAGTATCCTCTTCCTCAGCGGACCTGCATCCACGGCAGAAGTCGTTAAAAGGAAGCCTCATTTTTTCCGCGTGTCTACCCATGACGCAATGACCTGTAAGCACGGCCACTGTAGTCGAGATGACATCACGACCAAGACCAAGTAATTGGTTGGTACGCCTTCTATCCATCAAGGACCAGCTGAGTCTAGCGGTGGAGCAGGACTCCTCATTGACCAAGGATAGGTTGGCGTCCCGAAAGAATTTACGCGCAATGGTCAACTTGACCGAGGCAAGTGGCATACCCAATTCAACAGAAGAGGATTTCGGAAGGAGCGCACCAGCTCTGGCGAGCTCGTCGGCCCCACAGTTTCCCGGAATATCACCGTGCCCAGGGACCCACACCATAATTAGGTATGGGTACCTAACTAAATATTTTTCATTGCTTTTAAAATCACTGAGTGATTTATAATAGTTTATCATTTTCTACAAAAAAAAAAAAAAAATATGGCTTAATTATACAGTAGGACCTTGATTATCCGTGATTCGATTATCTGGCAACATCAATTATCCGGGATGGAAAAAGAAAATTTTTTGCATCGACTTAATTTTATTTTGGATCGACTTGAATTTTTCTGCATCGTTTAACCGTGATTACCTCTATTATCCGTGATTATAAGCAAAAATTTTTTTCTATTATTTTGGACAAACAAGTGAAAAAGGGGAATTCCCTCTTTAGTACATGAAATCCTTATCTACTGTTCACTGTTTTCTGACTAAATTATTTTTTTTTCTTTATATTTTTGAAACATGTAGGTAGGTATATCCTAATATATATTATAAATCTTTCTGTAAGTCTGTTTTTTTGTTTGTTTGTTAGCCAATCACGCCTGAACTCCTGGACCGATTTTCTTGAAATTTGAGATATTGATCGAGCTTTTGTCAGTGCAGGTTATAGGCAATAAATCTTTTCAAAATTTTGACCAAAAGGGAAGAAAAATGTGACAAAGGGAGAAAAAATGGGCAAAAATTAGTACTTTTACGCCTAAATGCTGTATTTTATCTGTTTTAAAGGTATTTTTTTACGATTTAGCTTGGTTAAGTTTCCCAAATAGCTATTGGAGGTGTTCCGTTTATAAAGTTGAACCAAAAGGGGTCCAAAAAGGGGGAAAGGGGCGAAAAACGGGCATATTGAGTGCATTTATATTTAGGACTTGGAGTATTCAAAAAACTGGGTTGTTTGTTAAACCGGTTTCCGAATAATTTGAAAAATTGCATTTTTTTAAGAAACCGGTTTCGAAACCGATAAACCGGTTTTTTATTTATTGTTATTTTTAATTCAAAAATGACCCAATAATAATTTTTTTTTTAATTTTTTTAACTAATCCAAACTACATAACCCGCGCAACGCCGGTTACAATCTGCTAGTATGTATATAAAATCCTTGAATTATTTAGTTTTTTATATAAATATGTACATATTCATTTATTAACTAATAAAAATATCTATTAAAAAAATATCAAAAATTGATACTCAATTAACCGGGAAAATCGATTATCCGGAATGCTTCCGGTACCGACCATCACGGATAATCGAGGTCCTACATACCTACATACACATCTAAATATCTGGTGTAGTTAAAATAGCCGATCCATTATATCGAAATTGTAAAAAATGTGATTAAGATTTTTAAAGCTCTTGTTTGCTAAAAACGATTTGAAATTTGACGGTGAAAATGAAATTTACTCTACACATTGCAATATTGTTTTCACTACGAGTGTTAAACGACCAAAAAGGGGTTGGAAAATAAAGACAAAAAACTATACAACAACATTACAGCAGAGAAAAAAGTCTAAAGTTTGTGGAAACGACGTTACACATAAAAAAAAAAGTGTACACGCATCCAGTTGCTCAGCGAAAGAACTTGAGAGAAAGAAACATAGCAAAACGTATACATACATACATACATATACAGAGACATGTTTATTTAAAATTAATGCAGCCATCCTCACAAGTAAATAAATTTCTTACATAAAATACAACCCACAAAGCAACCAACCATTATTATAAAAAAAAGAAAACAAAAAAAAAAAATCATTTTTCAAACATGAAAACATCAATGCGCACGAATGAACGCACGCACAGCGAAAGTATTGCTGTCTCTCTCTCTCTCTTTTGCTAGAAGATTCAATGTAATGTGTTGGAATGAGCGATTCAAAAGCAACAAACACATGGCATGGAACAACAACAAATTCAACTAGACTGTCATAAGAATGACAGAGACAACTGCCATTTCGTTACCAAAGAGCATTACAATTGGTGTGTAATTTTAACGTAAAAAGCGGTGTAAAATCGAAACAATTCCTTATTCAGGGGAGTGTAACTACATACATACATACATACATATAAAAAAATAAAATTTAAAGAATCGGCGAAGGGACAAGAACATAAAATGTATATACATATATTATGTATTAAATATTATATATAATATATATATATATATATATATATACATATATATGTATATATGGATACATACATATATATATGTAGAATATGTATATATACGTATATATATTTTATATATATAAATATATATACATATAATTTATATTTTTATATATATATATAATTTATATATATATATATAATAATAATAATATAAAAATAATCTTTAATATTTTGTCGGATAGCCCATGTTTTGAGCAACATCTGCATTCTTTTCTTATTGTCCGTGTGGATATTTCTGACGTTATATTTTGCCCAATTTCAGCCTTTATTCCACGAGAAGACAGGAAAGGGTTTCTCTTACTGGCCCTACCAATAATTCTGTCTTCCGCTGGAATGGTTTTTCTGGCTCTAGGCTTCCTGGCAGGGGTTTCAAACAATTGTTGTGAGATGAAATGAGACCTTAAGGACAAAAATCCTCGAAATAACGATGAATTGTTTCAGCTGGTGCAATAAAGCTGGCAAAACATACATATCAGTACAAACATGGCAACGTTTGATGCAAAGTTTGCCGAAAAGACTTGCAGATGTTGCTCAAAACATGGGCTATCCGACAAAATATTAAAGAATATGCCCATTAAATGTGAATTTATTAAGATATTTTTAAGCTGTTTGTAAGAATATTTTTTGTTTCTAGTTATATGACCAACCTGAAATTGGTATTTTTTGTTTTTAGCTAATTTTTTTTTGAAAATGATATTGATGCTTTGTATTGTCTTGTTTAACTATTGGTTTTAAAATGGGTAACAAAGTTTTGAAAATAAATTAACAAACATAGGTACATGTTGCTAAGTCGTTTCTAATTATATGGCCACCACTGTATATATATATAAAATATATATACATATTCTACATATATATATATATACACATATACATATGTGTATGTACATACATACGTATGTATGTATATATCTATAATAGGGTAAATGTACCAGTAGTCGGCAGTTTTATTTTTTTCTCTTTTTCAAACTGGTCTGATTAGAAGTGGGAAAGTATTGTTGAGATGATGTTTAGTTATTACAATTCTGTGATTAGTTTAGTTTTAGATCCATTTATCAACTTTGAACTTTAAAATAGTAAATTATAAGTAATTTAAATATTTTGTTTAAATCATCGATTTTTCCAGTGCTCGGCACATGTGTTCCTAAGTTCGGCAAAAAATGATCCTATTGTCGGCATTAAAATTTTTGTTAAAAAAAGAAGTTTTGGAGCTATTCTTGGCCATTGCACATGAAATTAATACAGAAATAAAGGCAGCAGAATTCGACATAGCTATCGATATTATCAACAAAATAGCTCCAAAACTTCTTTTATTCCGGCAAACTATTTACTACACCTTTAGGTGGTCGCACATATGTAAAGACAATCATTGGGGCCACTATCTGACCATTTGTTGAGAAAACCAGCAGCACTGTTAATATTACCTTATCAATTCCCTTTTGGATACTGTACAGATTTCTCAAGACATTCCTCTTCTGATTCAGTCAAGACAGTTTGTGGACCCATTTTTCTGGCATCATCCGATGGATGGATTGTGTTCTGTATGGTGGAACGCGGGACGCTATATTTTTTGTTTGCACTCAATATTTTAGATGTGCCATTTCTTACTTCCATTAAAGCACATTTTAGGGAATCTTGGGAGTATTGGTGTATGAGCATTTTCCCGTTGGTGGACATATTAATGAATTTATATTGCCTGACATTCAAAGAACAGCCTAACATGCCTACTGAATCACGAATTTTCGTCCTGTTATAGGACTTCTAGTTATATAAATGTAAGAAAGCCGACTTTAGATTCTCGGCAGGTCTCAGTGTATTCATTATAAACTATGCCGACTATTGGGTAAATCAAGTTTTTACTCAATTTCCAGTAGTCGGCACCTCCCTGCCGACAATTGGAAATCATATAATTTTTTGTTCCTAATGCCGGCAGCAATATAAATTATAAAAAAAATTTTAATTTCCTTAATTTTTCACTCTTAATTTAAAATTTGAACTATTTTCTTTCATTAAAATTACTTACTTTCTTCAAAAACACTTAATTTAATATAAATAATTACTTGTTTAAGGAGGCACCTAAACTAAAAAATTTTTTAAAAAACTGGCACTACTCCACTTTTTGAAAAACCTTCACTGAATGAGAACAAAAATTGGCAAAATTATTCATCCCACTCAAATTTACTCATTTCATAAGAAAAGAAAACTATTTTTTCTACCAAAATCAGTTTTAACTTTAATAAATAAAGGTCGTTTTTCTTATTTATTTGCATTTTTTTACAAAAACTGCCGACTACTGGTACATGCCGACATTAGGTACATTTACCCTATTTATTTTTTATTTATTTTATTTTCAAATTTAGCACAACAAGATCGAAATCTTATAAATTAAAGTGCTAATGATTATATACAGACACAATAAATTTAAGCATAATGTAATAATTAAATATGAATAAACAAGTTAATTTAAGAAAAAAAAAATTTTAAAAAAAAGATTAAAAAAAATTACAAATAATTTAAAGGATTAGTTTGATTTTATACCTACAATACTTCAACTAGTTATTAACGAAAATATCTCAATACCTATGTAGTTCAATTTTAAATCTGTTGGCGTTGCTAATTATTTGAATTCTCTTCGGTAAGTGGTTCCAAAGTCGAGTGCAATAAATAAAGAATTGACGTTGTGAAAAGGCAGTTTTTTATATTTTCGTTGAATCAATACCAGTCCTCTAGCCGATCTGCCGAAACTTATTGTTCCATACAGATACATAAGTTGGTTGTGCAGTATAAATTGTTTTATGTAAAAATATCAAACTCTTAAACTTCAAAAGATTTTCAAAACACATAGGTATGTATTGCAGATTTGGTATGAAAACACAGATATGGCATCCTGTACCACATATATATGTATATTATATGTATGTATATCTTATGCATATATTTATTATATACATGTATATATACATATGTAAATATATACACATAAAATATATATTATATATGTATGTATATCTTATGCATATATTTATTATATACATGTAGATATATACATATGTATATGTATATATTATTACCTATTTTTGTTTTGGTATATACCTATAAACAGTCGCCGTAGTCTAGTAGGTAGTATGTTGGCTTATTAAACGTAAAGCCCGGGTTCGTATCCCAGGTCAGGCATCAAAAGGAAAATGTGAAAAAAAAAATATTTCTTCCGCGACTTCCTCTCTGAAGATTTCTAGCAAAAACTCTGAGAGTAAATAAAATTGCCATGTAAAGTTTCTCAAAAAAATCTGTCGTTCGGTGTCGACTTTAAACTGTAGGTCCCGCCTCCCATGTATAAAATTAACGCACACAACATAAGTGGTGTGAGAAACTAGGTCGTAATCCTGACTGAAGGGTTAGATTAGATTAGAGGACGTGTACTTGCCAACTGTGACAAGTACAATACCCGGAGGTCGAATTGACCCATTGTACAACGACCTAGCTTCTCACATCACTTATGTTGTGTGCGTTAATTTTATACATGAGTGTAATGTATAAAAAAGTGTAATGTACATTTGTGCTCAAGTCCACAAAAAAACTGTTTTCTTTTATATCACAAGAAATTAGAATGAAAAATTCTTAAAATTACGAATATATAAAAACAAGTCTTTCATTAAAAATTTTAAACTACTGCCTAATGTTGCCTGTAGGTAACATTTTATAACTGTAAAACCAGAACATGTAGGAGGACTCTGACTAACAAACACATGTCCTTAAAAAATTTTAGCTCTGGCAGAAAAAATTCGGGCATGAAAGGGTTAAATTTAAATGCGCCCGAAAGGGTTAAAAAATGGTTTTAAATACTCAAATTCTTAAGTAGTAATTAGTTCGGGTTCTCGTATTTGTTTCGGTTCGGGTCGAGTTCCGGTTCGGCAGAAAAAAACGTTCCGGACTCCGGTTCACGGTTCGGAAAAACAAGCCGGTTCGTTCCGGTTTTTGTTCGGTTAAACCTTTGTTTATAAAAATACATATAAAAATTCGTCAAAAATTAGAAAAAAAAAAAATCAGCAATTCTTCTTAATTTTTTTTTTTCAAAACTTCAGCCAATTCTCGTTATCAGAAATCATCTTTAGTTCCGGAACGCGTTCCTGTCCAAAAAGGAAGTACCGGAACGACGTTCCGGAGCGTTCCGGCTCGACAACACCACTGTATATAATGTATATATGTATCTAATATTATTGTGTTATATATACAGTCAGGGACATAACTATTTGTACACCATGTATTTTTCAATCATTTTAAAAGCAATATCTCCAGATGATAGTAAAAATTTAGTTCGATCGATGCCCAGAAGACTGCAGGCCGTTATTGATGCGAAAGGAGGGCCCACAAAATACTAATTTTAAGAAAAATATAACAATTTTAAGGATATTTAAAATGTACAAATACTTTTGTCCCAATGAATTTTGTTTTTTTCTTTTGTTATTTCTTAAATAATGTGTTGAATATTACTATTATTTTTAATTATAATTAAATAAAAAAATATTTATAATTAAACTGCATTAAATTTTGTTTAATATTTAGCTTAATTTTTAAAAATATTGAAAAATACATGGTGTACAAATAGTTATGTCCCTAACTGTATATATCTATGTACATATTTTTTCGTATACATGTGTGTATGTACATACCTATATGTACATACAGTGCACGCGCGCTAATGTGAACACCGCTTAATGTGAACATTTTTTTTGCTTCATTGACTACTCTAAAATATGAAAAAAAAAGTAAAAAGCCCTATAATTTGAACTGAATTTTTTTTTTAATTTGAAACGTTAAAATTCTGTGTTTATTAGTTGCGGGAATCCCCGTTTTAAGTGTACATATATACATATACATATATGTATGTGTTAGTACATCTGCTTAAATATTTATTCTTCATTTGCTATTTAGATACTGTGAAGAAAGTTTGTGAAGATTAAATTATGTATATGAAGATTAAATTATAAAAAAAATTCATAAATAATGATTTTTGTTTAAAAGATGGTATAATTCTATTTTAAAATTTTCGGTGAACAATGCCAATTTTAATTAGTTCACATTAGAGCGCGTGTACTGTATATACATATTTATATTATCTACATACATATGTATATGGTATAAATGTTTACATACATAGTATGTACATACATATGTAAATATCTTAAAGCAAAAATAGGTAAAAGGTAATAATAAGAAATCTAGTTATAAAAGTGCAATAAACTTCTACACAAGGCTTCTTAAGTTGACACCTAATAGACGGGTGATATAACCAAGGAATATTTAGTCAGAGGCCGATACTCCTAATTTTATTGGGCATTTCACAAAAGGCATCACTCCTGTTTACCCTCTAATTGGATAACAATTAAAAAGTAATTAACTTTTGCAACAACACGAAAAAATTGACCATATGATTATCAAATAATATTTACATTACTTACTTACTTACTTATGAATTTTCTATCCATTTCCAACATTTACCTATAGGCAGATAGAATTTGCCTTAAGATAATTTTTATAATATAAATTTAATACCTACATACATATGTATGTATATCGTCGTCGAAAATCCAAAAGTACGTAACAAACATTTTTCTAATTTTACAGGAGAAGCAAAAAACGTTATAAAATAACAAGTACTTCATATGTAGAAACATTTTGAATTATTTATATAAAAACGTTATTTTTGGTCGCAAGAATCTAAAAATTGGTAGAGATATGTTAGATAACCTCACGAATCATAATCAATCAAAAACTCGATTTTGATTTTTTTGATGATACGTACTTTTGGATTTTCGACGATGATATGTATGTGGTAAAACAACTACAGTAGGACCTTGATTATCCGTGATGGTCGGGACCGGATATGAGATATGTTAGATAACCTCACGAATCATAATCAATCAAAAACTCGATTTTGATTTTTTTGATGATACGTACTTTTGGATTTTCGACGATGATATGTATATGGTAAAACAACTACAGTAGGACCTTGATTATCCGTGATGGTCGGGACCGGATGCATTCCGGATAATCGATTTTCCCGGTTAATTGAGTACCAATTTTGGCTAGTTTTTTAATAGATATTTTTATTAATTAATAAATGAATATGTACATATTTATATAAAAACTAAATAATTCAAGGATTTTATATACATACATATTTTAAAACTATAAAAAAAAATAATTTTGTCAGAAAACAGTGATCAGTAGTAAGTAAGGATTTCGTGTACTAAAGAGAGAATTCCCCTTTTTCGCTTGTTTGTCCAAAATAATG
Source organism: Sarcophaga caerulescens (assembly GCA_927399465.1). Classification (NCBI taxonomy): domain Eukaryota; kingdom Metazoa; phylum Arthropoda; class Insecta; order Diptera; family Sarcophagidae; genus Sarcophaga; species Sarcophaga caerulescens. Next base: position 7,196,899 of record OV656869.1, read on the forward strand.
GAAAAAAATTTTTGCTTATAATCACGGATAATAGAGGTAATCACGGTTAAACGATGCAGAAAAATTTAAGTCGATCCAAAATAAAATTAAGTCGATGCAAAAAATTTTCTTTTTCCATACCGGATAATTGATGTTGTCGGTTAATCGAATCACGGATAATCAAGGTCCTACTGTAGTACATTAACTTCGAATATTAGCAAAGTTCAGTTCAATCCTATTGAACAGGATGTACATTCTAATTATTAAAAATTCATATTCACCTAAATGAAAAGGATGGTAATCAGAAGAGATGAAAGATTCTTTTAGAAAAGGGTTTTAACGCTTTGTACCTAAAAACCAAATAAAAAAGAGAATATGTACTAATATATATAGTTTAAGAATATGTACTATATAAATGGATACAATATGTTATTATGTATAGTATAATATCTATTGCAAAATAATAAAAGTTCCCAAATTATTGAGCACTTGTGAATAATTCTGTACACTGAAATATGTTTAAAATACAGTACTTACGTCACACTAACTTTACTTATTGAACTAACTTTAGTTATTGAGAATATATATATAAGGAACCATAATTTTTTATGTGTATCAATCAGGATTTATTAAAGGAAGTAGTTGTATGACAGCCATGACAGATGTAGAGGAGAATCTAAGAGCTGATCTTGATAATAATATGATTTGATGACTTGATCACAGTAAAGCTTTCGATACAGTTGATCACTCCATATTATTGAAAAAACTGGAAAAACTTTTCTGCTTCTCGGAAACAGCTTGTAGATTATTACGTTCATACCTCACAGGTCGATCTCAGATTGTATCTTATAATGGAACATATTCTGAAAGCCTTGATGTTAATAGAGGTGTCCCACAGGGCTCAGTGCTTGGACCCCAATTATTCTGCTTATAAAGGGTGATTTTTTAGCTATTATCTTTTTGGCAACACTGGTTTAACATTCGCTTTGCCAATACCCACCCGGGTGACCAATTCGTTTTTCTTTCTATAATAACTTCTTTAATTTTGCATCGATTTAAATGAAATTTAGACTCACTTAACAAATTTTCATGTTCTTTAGAATTTTGAAAAAATATTAAAAGACTTTGAATATTTTAGTACATTTTTTTTAACTTTTTCCAAATTTTCTTCAAGGTTTACCAATACCCACCCTAGTGGGTTCAATTATACTATTTTAACTATATTCAATATATTCAATTTTTTTTATATATATATTCAATTTTTAACATTTTTATTTACATATTTTAATTACAGTTTATGAAAAAACGTTTTTTTTTTTTGCTTTTTTATATTACTATGAAGATTAAGCTTGGTGACATTTGTCACATTTAGTTTGACAGACGCTGTGTGCTGCACAAATGGGCTTCTTGCATGTAATTGAATTGTTTTAGATAAATATTGAAATCTGTTTATATACTGAGAAAATAAAAAGTTAATTTCATAATGCATGTCACTACGCTAACAAACATAAATATATGTAACAAATACTCGTTCATCGCCTGTAAACATAAGCTAAAAATGCTATACCACCCGGGTGGGTATTGGTAAACGATGTATATAAAAATCTTTGGTAAAGCGAAGGTTAAACAGCTCACGCACGTTTCGTGTTTTGTTTCACTGTCAAACATCTTCAGTTTGGTCTATAATTTAACCATGCATCGTCTTACAAACGAACAACGCTTGCAATTCATTGAATTTGGCATCATTGGACCGTACTTCTTCAAAGATGCTGCGAATCGTAACGTAACTGTGAATGGTGTGCGCTACCGTGAGATGATATCCAATTTTTGTTGCCCAAAATGCAAGAGCTTGACTTGCATGACATGTGGTTTCAACAAGACCAAGGCATATCCAATAGGTAGTCGCATCTGTACAACAAGTACAACAATGCAAAAACAACAGGCATTTTGTTTTTGTTAAAGAGTACGCGGAATGTCAAAAAAATTAACCCTCAAACCTCCATAGGAAATTAATAAAAGCAATTAAAAAAACTAAATAAATTTTATATATTGAAATTTCTTTTGATTTTTATGTCATGCTTAATTATGCAATAGTGGGGCACCTATAAACTAAATAAAAATTATTCCATGCAGTCAATAACATTTCCACTTTATGTAAAGAACATGTTTTTATATGGCCATCGAAAAAATGGCAGATGCAAACGTTATTTGTTATTGGTCATAGTTTATGCACCTAGTTGGACATACCGAAATCTTTTTTGGGTAATTCATCACTCTCGTCTAAATAAATATAAATATAGTAAATCTAGGTTGTAGTTTAAAAGATATACTATGTATTTAGTGTTAAAGGCTTAAATATTATTAATCATCTTGCAAAAATTTGAATAAAATTGGCTTTGAAATAGTAATCCTGAAGAATTTCTAGAGTGCGTATCGTTAAGGATACATCCGGTACATATGAGGGTTTATAAATACGAAAATGATTATCGAAACAAAACACAAAAAAAAAACAACAAAATTTTGACATTCAAAAGAGAGTCAGCTGTTGACATGCGATTACTTATTGGATATGCCTTGAACAAGACGGTGCCACATGCCACACAGCACGCATAACAATGGACTTATTGAGAGGCGAGTTCGGTGAACATTTTATTTCACGTTCGGGACCGGTTGATTGGCCGCCTAGATCGTGCGATTTAACGCCTTTAAAATATTTTTTGTGGGTCTATGTTAAAGCTCATGTCTATACAGACAAGCCCGCTTCAATTGACGCATTGGAAGACAACATTATTGCATTTATTCGTGAGATACCGGCCGAAATGTTGGAAAGAGTATGCCAAAATTGGACTAAGCGGATGGACCATTTGAGGCGCAGTCGCGGTCAACATTTGCATGAAATAATCTTCAAACATTAAATTATATGGGCCGTACTATCGATTCAAATAAAGATTTCATGCATTTTTCTGAATTTTATGTGTTTTTGTTTTTGAAAAATTTTCCTATAGCTCTTAAAAAATCATCCCTTATAATTCCATATACATATTGTTAGTCTCATTCGCAAAGGTGTTAAGTCCACTTTTTTCCAAAATTGAGATTTTAATGCAAAACGGTAACATTATACTAAATACATATTTTACAACAAAAAAACATGTCATTATATAGTTCAAAGTTGTTGTAATTTTGTGGTTTGCAAAAACGCTAAGTCCACAAAACTACGAAAAATATTAATATTATTAATTAATTAATAATAATAATAATAATTAACATTATTAGTTATTAATATTATTATTATTTTGTAAAAATAATTGCGTTTAACAAGTTTACAAATTTTAAAAACTGTAAAAGCTACAATGTTTTTTGTGTCTCCTGTAAAATTTGAAAAAAGGGACTTAACACCTTTGCGAATGAGACTAACGATATGTAGAACCATTTAAATTTTTTTGCAAAAATCTTGGATTTTCAAAACGAAATGCAATTAGTTCTTAATTTAAACAGTCCTTTAATTATCAATAGAAATTGTACATTTTAAATTTTTATATGAATTTTTTTCTTAAAATTTTTTATTTTTAATTTATAAAAAAAAAAAAATAATAATATACTTGGAAAGATTATAGCAATTATTATAAATACTTTTTTTCTATGTTTGTATAGGTAAACTGCATATTTTTTAAATAAATTTCCACAGTTTTTTAAATTAATATTGTGAAGAACTAGATTTGAATGATCTCTAGACTTTCATTTATGTACAGAGTGATACAATCGTATAAAACCGTACTTATTTCTTTACAAACAAAACCTTTTAAAAGTACTAATTCTTGAGCTGCAGATAAAAGAAAACCTTTTATCACGCCGTCTACAAAGACGTTATTATTATTATTAAAGAAAGGCACTTACCAGACGTTTAAATCTCTGTTTTGTGTTTCGAAATAGCAAAACAATGGCCTTAGATTATCCCCGATTAAAGACGGTTGAGAATGTTTGTGTACACACATACACCGCAAGAACAAATAATATACATTGAAATACATAATTGAAAAAGATATTGTATGTATATGTATACGTATATGTATATATTTTGAAATGTTGAAGTAGAAGTGTAACTTTAGATACTTATTAATAAACCATTCTCTATGTAGGACTAAGATTAATTAAAGTTTGTATATGTATGTACTTGGAAATGCAGATTAAAGGATACGTACGACACTTATATTTTCATTCATTTCATTGCCGGTTGACCCTAAACTAGGGTCTCCACTTAGATATAAATATGTATAGTAGTGATCATAACATTTGCAACTAAAATAATATTCCATCTCTTCTATTATATTATATATAATACTTGATGTTTGGTGTATTTATTGTACAATTTTGTTTGCTTTTTTGTAATAAAAAATTGTCTTCTGATGAATTACAATAACAAAAAAGTAATCTCTGAACATGAGGATCTAAATTTTCCGTTTAAATATACAGTAGAAGTCCGATAATCCGGCACGTTCGGGACAGGCTCGGTGCCGGACTACCGAATATTCCGGTCTATCGGGCGGTAATTATAAGAACAATTAGGTTAATAATTAAACTTCGAATATAGTATGCAAATACATACAACAAAGTTTATTTTACATCTCATATAATGTACGAGCCCTAACCACTATTAATTCGTACACTACGCATTTTTGTTTGATATGCCAATATTTAAATAATAATGACAGTGTCTTGGGAGTTACATTTTCTGAAAGTAAATTTTATAATATTTAATTCTGCATAAAATAAGTTATACACGTTTGGATAAATTTATTGAAAATATAAACTAAGTAAAGCAAAATTTCATTGTTTTTAGACCAAAATTATCTGACCATTGCTAACTCACTATTTTCTTCTACCATCTAACATTTCTTTATTTTTATTATAACGGTACATTTCACTTAATTATAATTTAGCAAAAGCACCACAAAAATTAACTTAAGAATTAAATTATACACTGTACGAATTAATGGTGGTCAAACAGTGTTTTATGAAAATAATGGACCTTGGTTTCAGGCTGTATTTTCAAAATACTTACCACAATATATAAAAAATATATTTTTTTAATTTAAAGATTACAGAATTATCTTTCAGAAACAGTAACTCTTAAGGCCCATCCATTATTATTCTCTAAACTTATTTTATTTTGAATATTGATACAGTTGGACCTTGATTATCCGTGATTCGATTATCCGGCAACATCAATTATCCGGGATCGAAAAAGAAAATTTTTCGCATCGACTTAATTTTATTTTGGATCGTCTTAAATTTTTCTGCATCGTTTAACCGTGACTACCTCTATTATCCGTGATTATAAGCAAAAATTTTTTTCTATTATTTTAGACAAACAAGCGAAAAAGGGGAATTCCCTCTTTAGTATACGATGAACATGAAATCCTTATCTACTGTTCACTGTTTTCTGACAAAATTATTTTATATAAAATCCTTGAATTATTTAGTTTTTATATAAATATGTACATATTCATTTATTAATTAATAAAAATATCTATTAAAAAACTAGCCAAAATTGGTACTCAATTAACCGGGAAAATCGATTATACAGAATGCTTCCGGTCCCGACCATCACGGAAAATCGAGGTCCCACTGTACATGAAAACGCGCTTCGTGTATGAACTAATAGTGGTTATGTATGCAATACAAATTTTTTTATTTTCTAATATTTTTATAATTTTATTATAACGGTATACTCGTATTCTCATTTATTTCTAATTTAATTTTTCAAACCGCTTTGGCAGGAATTTGCACACACCCTGCTAAATTAATGTGGTCAGATAGTTTTTGGTCTAAAAACAATAAAGTTTTGCTGCAGTTCGTGTTTTTGATACAATTATAGAATATGTTAAACTTACGTTATACTAAATTAAAGATTATAAAATTACCTTTCAGAAAATGTAACTCTCAAGGCGTTTTCAATATTATTGTCCAAAATATTGAACTTTAAAAATTGGTATATCAAACAAAAATACCCGGTGTACGAATTAATAGTGGTTAGGGCTGGTATGTACACGTACTGTAAAACATATTTTACTTAGATTTAAAAAAGTCATGAATTGTTTTTGTTTTTGTTTTCTTTACTTTTAGCGTTTAGTATAAAATTTATTTCTAATGGTATGGAAATCAATAATTTCTAAAGCACTGCAGCGAGTACTAGCCTCAGTAAAAGAGATAAACTTATTTAGTGATTCTTTTCGGCATTGAGAGTCACTTTCATCAAGATTTTGAGTAGGCTAAGGGTTTACTACAATATGTATTGATAATGTCCTCATCGGTTAGTTCTTTTGAAAATATGGTCACTGTACAGTTAGAACGAAAATCACTTTTTTTTTTATAAACAGTTTCAAAAGTTACGTTTACTGCAATGTGAAAGGACACAAAACAACAACGCACAAAAAAATGGCAAAGACGCTTCGTGATTGATTAACGGATCTGCACTGCACCTGAATTTGTTGTGACAGCTGAGGCTAGGCGGCCGCTAATTGTTTCCGAACAATACTGAGCGCTTCCGGATGATCTCGAACTACCCCGAAAACTTCCGAATAGCTCTCGAGCGTTTTTATTTGCTTTCCCTTAGGACTCAGAGGGTATTGTTTAGGAATGTATTATCTAAGACTGTTTATGTTACTTCTGGTGTTCCGCAGGGTAGCCATTTGGGTCCTTTCCTGTTTTTATTGTTTCTTAATGATCTTCCTTGTGCTATTTCTGATTGTAATATTCTGATGTATGCTGACGACGTTAAATTATTTTATACTTTTGATGATGACCATGGTCAGGCTGTTCTTCAGCGAAATATTGATTCCTTTGTAACTTGGTGCGGGACTAATTTGATGGATCTTAACTTGAAAAAGTGTAAGTGCATGGTTTTCTCTCGCGGGGGCGTAGTTTCGTCCACTTATGTGATGAATTCTTGCCCTTTGGAAACTGTTACTTCATTTCTTGATTTGGGAGTATTATTGGATATTAAACTGTCTTTTATTGATCATATTAGTATGGTGATTGGCAAGGCTCGGGCTGTTCTTGGTTTTGTGAAAAGATGGGCTAAGGAATTCACTGATCCTTATATAACAAAACTGCTATACATTTCACTTGTTAGGCCTATTTTGGAGTACGCGTCTGTTATTTGGAATCCATACTATCGTTGTCATAGTGATTCAATAGAGTCTGTGCAGAAGCAGTTTTTATTATTCTGTTTACGTGGCTTAGGATGGGATTATGCCAATGGGTTTCCATCTTATGAGGCTAGATTAGGTCTGATAAAACTTTCAACTTTGGAACGTAGAAGGGCTGTGTTAGGCGTTTGTTTTGTCTATAATCTGGTTAAGGGTGATATCGATTCCGAGTTTTTGCTTTGTAACCTAAATTTCAGTATTCCAGCAAGATTTTCACGGCACTATCGTCCTTTTTCCCTAGATTTTTATAGAACAAACTATGGTTGTAATTTTCCTTTTCGTAGATTATGTAATGATTTTAACATGTATTATGATTTTATTGATTTTAATTGTACTGTTTATAATATTAAACGTAGCTTATATGCTGCCATTAATTTGTAAATTATTATAGAAAAATATATTCTCGTTCTTGTCTTAGGTAGTTATGGTTTATTGTTGCTTTATTCAGCTTGTGATTAAGTTCTGTAGCTGATTTATGTTGTCGTTGCCTTTACTTATCCCTAACCCGCTATAGTCCGGACTGTAGTGTGTACGTGTCCCTACGTAATGGGGACGAGCCCTCCGCGGTCGGGTGAGGGTGGGTTAGTGTGAGGCCGGGGACGTTCGATAAAGACACACTTTTGGAGAAAACCAATTTACAATTCTCCGAAGCGATGCCGGACTGTTGGATGCTGGACTAATGGACTTCTACTGTATTTTCGCTCTCTCTCTCTCTCTCTCATCTTTCATATGAACAATTTTTTACTTACAAATCTTTAGCAATAACGATAATCACATTGCAATTTACTAAAGAAATTTCACATAATTAATTCAGCCATTCAAGAAATACAATTTTTTCTAAATATTAAAATATTAATTAAAATACAAATTTGCTTAGATAATGCTTTAAATACCAACCAACATAATTCTAAATTAAAAATAAGAATTTTACATGACTATCGGCATTTCACGAAAAGCAAAGAAGAGACTAGTTCCCGAACACATTATGATCTAAAGAGTTTAAGTTCAATCTTTGAGGATCAGATGGAAGAATTGGTAGATTTGCATACAATTGCAAATGTTTCAACCTCTGTTCTACATATGGCGAATCAGATTAATTTCATTAAACGTTAAGCCAACTAATTGAAATATGTTTATCTATCTTCGAGATACTTTCAAATAAAATTTGATGAAATTTATTCTGAATTTGTATTTAAAATTGTAGAAAAATATTGAAACATAGTACATAATCGGTCCTTACAACCCTTAAATCAGGATTACACACCACTTTTATTGTGTGTGATTTTTGAAAAGTTTTCATGCCAATTTTATTAACTCAGACAGAGTTATTGCCAGACATCTGCTGTGAGGAAGTTGCTGAAGAAATATTTTTCATATTTTTTTGATCGAGGTGTCTGACTTGGGGTTTGAACCTGGGCCTTACGTCTAATAAGCCAACGCACGGAAAACGAAATTATGAAAAAATATTTCTTCGGCAACTTCCTATCAGCAGATTTCTGGCAAAAACTCTGAGAGTAAATAAATATGCCATGAAGAGCTTTCCAAAAATCTAGCGTTCGGAATTGACTTTAAACTCTAGGTCTCGCCGCTCATGTATAAAATTAACGCACAACAACATGAGTGGTGTGAGAAGCTAGGTCGTAATCCTGACTGAAGGGTCGTAATGACCAATTATGTATGTATGTATATATATTTATGTATGTATAATATTTGTAAACGAATGTTAATAAGAACATAAAAAATTACCTTAAAGGGGCTATTTAGTTTTGGTTACGGAAGAGAAACAATATTGAAGAACAATATTATTTAATTCAAAATTTCCTTTACTAAAAATCTTTAAATAATGGTTTTTAATGTGAACGTTAATTAGGACTTTTTCATTCTGATGGACCTTAGTTTGTTTAACAGTTCGGTGAAAAACAATATGAGACAAAATTAAAAAAAATTAAATACACCCAGCTAATGACATAGTGAAGGTTGTGAGTTTTGTTGCGTAGAACTCATAAATATATTTTTTATGTTTCTTGAACCTTCCAAACTTGTTTTATTTGACAAAAACTGTTTTTTTTTTTTGACTTTATGCACAAATTTATTGATTACACAAACATTTCTGTACCGATATTCAAAATTTATTTATTTCAAACCTTATTAGAAAGGAGAGGGATGGACCTTTAAAACGATATAAATATGTATATATTATTTGACTTAATATGCTATGAGGTTTGATAAGGTAAACTTGACAAATGCGAATTTTTTTCATATTTTTTTAAGTTTGTCCGTTCATAAGTAGACAACTTTAATTGAAAAATATGATAAAAGTGATAACATTCTGAAATTGCATAATCTTGTGAAGAGATTCGCACTCTGTTTGATTAAATCGGACAAAAATTACTGCAGTTATTATTTAAAGAGTCTAACAGTCGAGTTATATTTTTTATATATTATTATACATATTTTTTCAAATGTAATTTTAGTTCAAACATTTTCAGAATTTTTGATGAATCTTGATTGTTTATCGGAAAATTTGTCAATTTCACATTTAAGAGACCACCAGAAGTTGACCAATGTTTAAGCAAAGAGAAATAGTCGTGCAAACGTGAAATTCACACATTTAGCGACAAACAATCAAAGTCCATCAAAACTGTTGAAAATTTTTGAACTGAAAGTTCATTTGATAAGATGACATACATACATATATAAAAAATACAACACCACTGTTATACTATTTAAATAATAACTACGGTGATTTTTGTCCGATTTGATCAAACGAAGTGTCAATATCTTCACAAGAGAATGAACTTTAAGAATGTCGCCACTTGTTTTATAGTTTTTAATTAAATTTTGAAATTAAGAATCGCCAAACTTGAAAAAATAATAAAAAAAATCATATTTTCCAAGTTTACCCCATATAAGTTTGAACAAAATGGTTTTGTATACCGTTTTAAAGGCTAATCTCTCCCCTTTCTTGAAAACTTTGAATATTTAAAATGGGTTCAAACATATTTGGTTAATCAAAAATTTTGTGTGAAAAGATCAAAAAAAAAACAGTTTTTGTCAAATAAAAAAGTTTAGAGGGTTTAAGCAATATGAAAAGAGCATTTTTGAGTTTTACTCAACTAACTAAACAACTTAGACTATTTAGTTACTCGGGTGTATTTTCACTGTCGCACCGTGTAATTAATACATATATATAACTACTGTACGCAGTTTACAGAATAGCACTAGACAATTTTTTTTTATTTAAAGTGTGATCAGTTTTTCATAAAAATTCTCCTTCACAATATTTATTTTTAGAGTTTTTTGTTCAAGGCATACTTTTTTTTTTTTTTTGGTAAAACCAGCACTCAGGGAATGGCCCCTACTCATGCAGTGCATTGTGCAGGTTTAGGGAAATAGGTTATAGGAAGGTGGAAAGAGGGAGTAGTGTTTGGGGGCATTTGATTTAAACTTATCAATATCGTAACTGACGGGAAAAACTTCCGCAGGAAGATCATTCCACAAGCGAGCAGTGCGGGCAAAAAATGAATTTTCCCTGTGATGCATTGTGCGGTTCACTGGACAATCAACCACAAAAGGATGTGCTCTGCGAGAAGTACGAGTATCACGTAAAAATATGTGATTATCGGGAACCAAGCCCCCTATCTCTCGAGAACACCTCCCATTATAGTACCGATAGAACAATGAAACGCATACCACATTGCGACGATGCTCCAACGAATCAATAGAGTTGGATACGCTACTGTCATTAATAAGCACCTTCACCCTCTCCTGTACGCGGTCGAGAAGCTTCAAAATAGACTTTGAAGCACCAATACATGAGAGTTGTACTCCATCCGAGGTCGGATAAAGGTCCTGTAAATAGTAAGAAGTTCGGATAGAGTGAAGTATTTTCTGCACCGTTTTGAAAAACCAAGGCACTTGAATGCTTTCTTCGACACTCGAAAAATGTGATCGTTCCAACGAGCATCACAACTAATTCTCATGCCCAGAACATCAAGAGCATCCGCCTCCTCAATATTTACATTACCCATAGATACAGATGACAGAACACCAGCACCAGCATCACGCCGGTGTGTCAAAAAACAACATTGGGTCTTGCGCGCATTAAAATCGACCCTGTTCGCGCGGCCCCACTCAGAGATTGTTATCAATCAGGTCACTTGTGAGTGCGTCATTCATGTCATACTTCTGGAGAACTAAACATAAACATACCAGTATATTTGAGTGAAATAGTAAGTGATAGTATCATTATTATCGTTTAGCTACCTGATACGAAACCACATAACTGAAACCTTCTGAAACTGAAAGTAATTCTTATGGCTAATTTAGTTAAATCTATTACAGTTTTCGCTATATTTAGGTTATTAGCACCGTAAATGATCGCTAATTGACAACAATATACATATGTACATACATAAAAAAGAAAATCTTAATTTTTTTAGAATTTTTATTTTTTTTTTTTTAAACAGCGCATTAAAAATAACATGTGCATCGTCCGATACCAATAACGTCTAAAAATTTACCACAAATTAGGTTTAAAACATCAAATGTGTTACGCCTTAATAAATAAGACACAATTTCACATTTGATTGAAAAAACAAACATTCTTAAGATACAGATGTCCTGAGTGAAATTAACCATTTGTTTTCAGTTGAGAACTAGTAGTTCGTGTGCCATGTATATGTATAACAATACATAAGAGATTGCCCAGAATGGTTTCTCATAATAGCATTAAAAACAGAAGATAGAAACAAAAAAATAAAAAAAAAAAAATATATTTTCAAATAAAAGTGATAGGTATCAGCTACCTACCTACACAAAACTACTATGTACGTCTGTCTCAGTGTTCATACATAAATAAAGCATTGAGTGAGTGCCTGCGGTTAGTTTGGTAGTCTAACTCTATTTTTGTTCACTGTTTCAATTCCTATTGTACGTTACAGCTCGGCACAATGAAATTATATCTTTCCCATTGTTTCATTATTACCGTTAAGACTTCGGCTTGTTGAGCTCGTCAGCTAAAGTTGAATATTTCTTAACAATACAATACAAATAGAGGGAATGCGAACAAACCGAAAGAAAGAATAGGGCCAAACAAGGTGATTTTTCCAAGCAGAGCCGACCGACGAACAATTTTGTTGTGATACTTCTACATAATAACAAAAACAAAAAGAAAAAGAAAATAATAAAGGTATTCAAGTTAGAAATTTAATCTCAACTATATATATCTAATCTTAAATCAATGTGTGATGATTGATTTCTGAAATAGACTCTAAGATCAAATTGTACAAAAAATATGTAAGTACGAGTATGTATGTACGCATTTCTTGGAATAATATTTTGGTTATTTTTTTTTTTAGAGATAGGTATTACTGTAGTTTCTTTTACATTTTACAATTAATATACACACATACACATACATACATACCTACATAAAAAGGTTAAATTTTTTTTTGTTTAATTGAGAACTGCAAATAGAACATAGAAAATTATCACATCAAATATTAATTTTATGATAAATTAAATTTTATATCAAAAAAATATAATATAAATTTTGCTTTATATGTATTTGCAGGTGTTGACAGTTCATTTGGCTTAAATTTATATGAAATATTTATAGGGGGATAATAAAGTCCTGCCGTAAAATAGTTTTACACATTAAATTACAAAAAAATTTTCTTTTAGCGTTTAATAAATTTCGCATTTACATATAGTACATAAGTATCTATGTATTTGTTGCAGTAAAGTCTTTTTTTTTTCTCTTTGAAGAAATTTAAAATAATGATGATGATGGCCTTGAGCAGTTGAGAAAAAAAAATGAAAATAGAATTAAAAGTAAAAACAAATTAGTTGTTTCAGTATCAGAGTAACGAGAGCAACCTCTTGTTTGACATTTTATATGTACCGGGTTATCCATTTCGTGGTTTCAAAAGTAAACGTTAAATAAAACACATATAAAATATTATTTTCTTTTTTATTGTAAAGTTTGAACGTTGACATTATGTGTGAAACACTACATCATTTAAATGACCTCCACGCGAAGTGTTGCAAGCATTGATTCTTTTGAGGTAATTTTCGACCACTTTTTGACACATATTGGGCGGTATCTCAGACATAACTTGACGAATGTTGGTTTTTAAGTGCTCAAGAGTTGAAGGTTTATCTGCATAAACACAGTCTTTCGCGTAGCCCCACAAAAAAAAAAGTCTAATGGTGTCAAATCGCATGATCTTGGTGGCCAGTTGATATCGCCACGACGAGAAATTACGCGGCCAGGAAATGTCTCTTGCAATAAAGCCATATTCGCTCGAGTTGTGTGGTATGTGGCACCGTCTTGTTGAAACCACATATTCTCCAAGTCGTATTCTTCAATAGCAGGCAAAAAAAAGTCGGTTATCATGTGACCATAACGCTCCGAATTGACGGTGACAGTCGTTCCATCGTCGTTTTCGAAGAAGTAAGGTCCAATCACACCTTCGGACCAAAGAGCGGATTCTCAGAACCCCAAATACGACAATTTTGTTTATTAACATACCCACCGAGTGTGAAATGTGCTTCATCGCTGAAGAAAATTTTATTCGAAAAATTGCCGTCCACCGCCTGTTGTTCAAGTACCCATTCCACGTATCTACGACGTTGTGAATGGTCAGCTGGCTTCAGTTGTTGGTGGATGTAGGTGTAGATCTAAATGCAAAATACGCCATAATGTGCCGTAAAACAGTCCTAATTCCTGAGAACAACGAGGAATCGACACATTCGGGTCTTCGGCAACACTTTCACTTACAATAGCGATATTTTCAGCGGAACGAGCGAAACGATGATGCACAGGCCTTTCAATACTTGTAACCACTCCAGTCTCTTCAAATTTCTTCACAATTTTGCCAATTGCTTGCGTAGTTGGACGATTATGTAAACCATAATCTCCTCTTAAAGTACGATACGCGGCTGTGGCATAATCACCATTTTTGTAGTAGGTTTGGATAATTTTTATGCGTTGTGTGATAGTTAAGCGATCCATTTTCGTCAATGTCAGACTTTCAACTGAAAAGAAAAAAATTGGTTTCACAACTTACTTTGACAGATGTCGAATTCCAGTCCCATACTTTTGAAACCATGAAATGGATAGCCCTTTACATACCTGCTAAACAAATACTACGTGAGTTTTTTTTTAGAATACAATGTATGGCGATTTATAGACAATAACCCAGCCAGCATTTTTGGAAATTTTTAATCAAATTCAAGTGTTTTTTGATTCTTCTGCGCGATTAAAAAGCTAGAATATGCGCTCACTTTCTGATCATAAAAGATTCTTTTGTCGTGACTCTTCTTAAAAAGTCATTTATGAGTTATTTTCTATATTAGTTTAGAGTCGAACCCTTTTTCTAATAGTTTTATGATCATTTTCGAATCGCTTTCTGATCATTTATTAGTCTTATTTACCTTCGTTTATGATTCTTTTTCGAGTCGTCTTTCAGTCATCGTTTAAATTTGCAATAGTAATAACTGCAAAGCAAATACAAAACTTAAAGTGGCTTTTAATATGTACTAAAGTAAAGAATATGATGTAAATTTTTAATTTCTAAAAATCGTCAAAATAAGGGCATAAATCGTCACATCGTCAATATGATATTTTTGGAGCACAAAATGGTCAAAATGACGATAAATCGTCAAATCTGGCAGCTATGTCTGTAATCTTCTATCTCATATGTCATTATATTGGTTTTCCACTTGAAACGACGTTGAAAAATCCATTCTAGCTATTATACCAAACCGCACACGATCTCTAGGTATAATAATGAGAGATCGCCATGGTACACCATGGTGATGTAAAACCACAGGGTTCAATTCTCGTCCCTCTGCTATACATAATGTACTCAAATGACCTACCTTATCGTATTACTCACTGAGGAATTCAAGTGTATGCCGATGGCGTCCAACTATACATTAGCTGTTTTAAAATTGACATCGGCAATTGTATATTAAAACTGAACCAGGGCCTTGACAATATATTTAAATGAGCTACTGCAAATGGTCTTTGCATAAACGTGAATAAATCAAAGGCTATCATAATTGGAAAAATTGGCCTTTTGCCAAAGTTATTGCCGCCATTAGTCGTTGGGGACTCACTCATGGTACAATGTACCAGAACTTAGGAATTACTTTTAATAGTCAACTCTCCTGGACTAACCACGTTAATACGATTTGTGTGAAGACGTATGCTATGCTGAGGAATCTCTGTTGGACTCAGTCCTTTGCGCCTTTTAATATACGTATGCTCTTGGCGAAAACATACCTAATTTCAAGCCTCTTGTATGAATGTGAGTTTTTTTGCGGGTTTGGACTCTGTTAGCAAAAATAAATTTAACGTAACTTATAATAACATAGCAAGATACATTTTTGGACGCATTTTGCCTACAAAATCTACAATATATCATTGGAAAACCTTTTGAAATATCGTATGCTAATATTCCTACACAATATTAGTTATTTAAAGCAACCAAATTATCTATTTACCAGGCTGCCATTTCGATAAAAGTTTGTGTGGGGGTGAGCGGGAAAAGAATAAAATAAAATATTTCACGAGATGTTGGATAAATAAAACAAAGATAATTAGTATAAATAATCGAATTATTATTTATTTCATGTACAAGAACGTACCTTCGGGTTGGGGGGTGGATCGAGTAATGATCTCTTTTCGTTTAATTCTTTATAATTCACAATATTATTCACACTAATGCAGAGATGGTTTATACACTTGAACAAACTTAAATCTAAACTTAGAAGTAGGGTGGCCGGCGTGAACAGTTTGCAATACAGATGTTCGTTGCAACTATGTATGTAATTTTCCCAAAGGTTACAGTAAATTTATTTTATTTTTTTTTATATTTATTTGGGCAATTCACACAAGTTCTTGTATCGTTGTATTCATTGTATTGTTGGATGATTATACAACAGTGTATGCTTGTTGTTGATAATTTTCATGTAAAAATTCGATACACTTGTACACATTTTTTTCATATGTTTTTAAAAATTGTATTGGTTTCGTGCTATCAAATTCTGTGAATGAAAAAAATGTGTATATGTTTTCATATGTTTTTAAAAAGTTGTATTGGTTTCGCGCTATCAAATTATTTGAATGCCAAAAAAATACATATGGAATACGAAATATACAATATAGCACAGCATTGAGCGTTCACAAACAACCAAGTGTATTCAATACAACATACACGATACAAAGTCGTGTGAATTGCCCAATTATTTAAATTATACCGTGATCTACCACGAGAGTCTTTGCAATTGAAAACATTTTTTTTTGTTCATGAAAGTAATGGAATCTTTAATTGTTAAAATGAATTCACAACAATTAATCAAATCAAACGAGAAAAACAAGAAGAAGATTATTTAATCCCGATCAACACCAGGAATAAATAGGAAGTTTCATATATGTAGGATGCTATTTGTAGGCATAGGTATTGTTACAAAGAGATGTGAACTGCAGTATCCTTATTTTTTTAATTGGAAAGCAAACTCCTTGAAGTATTTATCTAAAACATTTTCAATTTTATTTTTAACTGTTGGCACTCAAAGATCTTCATGGATGTATGTTGGTGTTTCTGATATACCAAGTGGGCAAAACGAATAAGTTTAATTGAGATGGAGATTGGTGTGTCTTAG
Organism: Sarcophaga caerulescens; assembly: GCA_927399465.1. Classification (NCBI taxonomy): domain Eukaryota; kingdom Metazoa; phylum Arthropoda; class Insecta; order Diptera; family Sarcophagidae; genus Sarcophaga; species Sarcophaga caerulescens. The sequence continues at coordinate 7,213,761 of OV656869.1, forward strand.
TCGCTCCAACTAGAAAAACCGATACTTAGATTTTGCTCTGAGTAGACTACCCTGTTAGGAATAACCCCTATGGTGACTGAATTACATAGTCAGCTAGGCTCTACACCCTTGCACTCAAGACCTAGCGTCCTAGTTACCCATTTGCGAAGGACACTAAGTCAAAGAATAAGAAATTATAATTATTGTAAAATAATAAAATATAATTATCACCAATTCTACTTGAAAAGAGTACTGTTATGTTGTTAGAACAAACTTTTCACCATATAACGGTATGTTATATCCAAAAATGTGTTCAAAGTTTTTCATCTGTCGTCTCAAACTCGAAGAAGAAGATGAGGATCACCAATTCATTTAATTTCTTCGACATCTGAGCAAAAATTTAACCACTTAGGGCCATTATTACAACTTGCCGTTAACTAAAGGGAGGATTTTAATGGGCAGATAAATTGTTTTTCATTATTACAAATAGACAATATGGTAAAAGTGAGCGTTAAGCTAAAGGGAGGATCATCCTACCGGTAACTTTTAAAATTAAGTTTATGTTTGAACTTGACATATTACATATATTATTTTCAATATGGCAACTTCAAATATAAACAAAAAAACGAAGCCCGTCGTTGCCACTGCGTTAAAAAAAAAACTTGTTTAATTGAGCAGTGTTATCGACATTGCTGCGGCACTGCCATATTTTTGAAGAAGTTAAATTTATTTCATCTGTAAGTTATAATAACGAAAATCAGTTAAAGCTAACTTTATAGTTCCCTTTAGCTAAAAGTACCTTTAACTAAACCCAAGTTTAACAGCAAGTTGTAATAATGGCCCTTAAAGTCATAGGAAGGAAGTTACATATGTACATATATAGAGTATGAATGTATGTGCATCTATCATATAAAATCTATGTATGTATAGTATATTACGCTAAGACAACATTCATTTTAATTACGCTTTATTTAAGATAAAACAATGTTTTCAAAATTTTGATTGATGATTTGTTTAAAATTTACTTTTTAACAACCGACTTTTGCAAAGAATGATCATTAGGGTTACTCTTATATTTCCTTTTCATCTAAAATACTTAGTCGGATGGAAATATCGGCAAAAATGTGTACGATTAATCGGTTACGTAAAATTAATTATAAATACTTAACTTTTTTAGCTGATATTCAACACCATTGGGCATTTTTAAAGAAAGAAATTTTGGGCAAATTTTCAAAACTTTGCCAATTTTTCAATTTTGCAAAATTTCAATATTATACTATGCTCCAATTAATTTCGTAACCAAAAATTGTTTGGCATCCTTTAGCACACATAATAAGTATAGTATAACAGGAATGAATGACAAAGTAGTGACAGGTGCTTATACTATAATTATTATAAAGATAACATAAATTTCTTTTCAAATCAATCATACATACTTTTCAAAAAATTGTCGAATTGTCGAATGTCAAATGAAATATTTCCCTAATAATAATAGAGGATTAAAATGTGATCAATTACTTTCGTTGTCACCTTAATGCATTTGAAATTTAAAACAAAATAAAATTTTGTTATTTTACCTCAAGTGTTATTATGTGTGGTGATATTTGTACATTTCTGCGCTGTTCAGTGTGTACACTCACTGTACACTGAACGATCTTGACAGGTTAAGTTCGGCGCCTTATACTACATAATTGTGAGCCGTTTTCCATATCAGAGAATTTACCTGTATGTCAGCTTGAATGTTCGTTTATTTATATCCTATGTACACGATTGTCTGCATACATATATGACACAGCCAGCTTAAATATTTTAATACAGAATTTTATGAAGGAATTGTCTGGACACATTTTTTGACATTTTAAAGAAGAACAAAAAAAAAAAAAAGATACAATTTCTGTTTTTTTTTTTTATATACGACTTTAGATAAAAACAAACATCAAAGAATTTATGAATAAAAAACAGAAAAAGAAATTGGAAAAAAAATTAAACTTAAATTAATATATTTTTATTTCATTCGATAAGTTGTGATTATTTGCGTTCGAAATATCGAGGCAATGGAGAAAGGTCGTTTATTTGTTTTTAAAATAACTTTTTCGACATCGTCTTTGAAGTGAAGGAAGTTTAGCATATTTTTTAAAAATCAATTAAAAACATAATAATTTCATAATAATTACAAATATTATTGTTTTTATATTGCATATTCAGGGATGTCACAGAATCCAATAATGTCGGAATTGGATTTGAAAACGACACAAAAATCAATTTGGTGTCATACAATCCAAGATTATTGGTTTTGTTTTCGAACTTGAATAAGTATCGGTTTTAGGTGTCACAGAATGTCTTGTTATCGGTTTCGTTATTGGAAATAAACCAAGCAGCTAACAGCTATCAGCTTTCATTTGCGCTCTTTTGTTTTCTAAAATTTTTTTATGTGAAATAAAAACAACTTTAATTTTACTTTATAAATACAGTACTTTTCGCTTATAGTCACAACCCTTAATTGCACACAAATTGAGGACTATATCGCTAAAGTGACTATAACCAAAATTTTTTTATATGCCACAATGTGCTTAAAAAGAAAATCTCATATATTCAATTTTTGTGAATATAAAAAAAATAAAAATTCATTTTTATTACAAAAATAAATAAAATGTACATGAATTCATTGCATTTAAAAATAATTATTGTTAATATTATTTAAAAAAAATCAGTAATTTTAGCCTGTTTTAGCTTGAGGATATTGTGTACAGATGTATCCTCTATTTTTTCGAATAAAAAATTTATATTTACATATATCTTGCTCTCAGCAAAAATGTCGCAAAATATCTACTGCATTTAAAATTTCTTTAATCGAAAACTGTTTTTCTTCAACAAAAACTTCTTCATTTGTATCCAAATACATTTTTATTTAGTATGTAGTGATTTTGATAAATAATTTTTTAGAATGTGACAATATCGTGAAGTTTTTTCATATAATATGACTTTTAATAACCACGGATAGATGGCATATATGTGAAAAGTTCTTATATCAAAAATGGACTATAAAGTAAACTTTTTGTATGAAATTGATCGATAGAGACATATAAATCTAATAAAATTGACAATATAACTAATGTGACTATAACAGGTAGTGACTATTAACGAAAACTACTGTAGCTTTTACTTTACCAATTTTTTATAAGGTGTTGGCTATTTTGTCTCTGATTCTCTGACCTTCACTTGCAGAGACGTGCTTGATGACAAAATAACATTGTCTTCACTATCAGGTAAAATCAGCTCATCCTCACTGTTGTGCAGAGCGCAGCAGGAATTTTTAATTCTTACTGCCTTTTCCGGATGGTAGTGTAATGTGCTCATTAAGCAACGAAATTGACTTTTCAACACTCGTATTGATCTTTACACAATATTACGTGCCGATGCATGAGCCATATGGATTTTATATTCCTTCGAGTTGTGGCTTGCACTCTGTATGGCGTTAACAAAAATGTCAATGTCATACCCACAATCCCCCAATAATTTTGAGGTTCGTTCTACTGATTTTACATTCTAAGGAAATGTCGTCTGGCGCTACTAATGTTCCAAATAAAGGCGTCATGGCTAGAGCCGGGATACCGTGCATCAACCGCTCGAATTTTCATATTATGGTCACAAATCTAAATGAAAATGGATGTACATAAATACATACATAAAATTGGAGTTCATTCCTAGTTGCTCCCATTGACTGCAAATGAACCGCTCCATAACTTTGAGCACATCATTTAAAATTGTAGAAACTGTGCTTCTACCCAGAGGTATGCTAGAGTCATTTCCAACAGATCTTTGGTATGATCCTTCAGCTAAAAATCGAAACATAGCAGCAAGTTGTAGTAATGGCGGAATCTAGAACCATACAAAGCATCTTTCTTCAACCGGTAATATGCTATAAATCTGCAAAGCAGCTTAAGATATGAATGTACAGTATAACAGATATACTTACGCTGTCTCCGGCAACTTAAGTGGGTTGCTGCAATCTCGCAATATTCGTCTTTTGACGTTTACTGAGCACTCTTCCTCTAACAACAAAATAGCGATTTCTTTATTTATTTATTTAAAAAGATTTTTTTTATTATTTTAATAAAAACAGCAATTTTTAATAAAAATACTTTATATTTTGTCCAAAAAAATGTAATAAAAATTGTAAATAAATACACAAATGTAAACGACAACTGTTTCGAACATCGGTTTTATTTCAATTCGAAAATAACAAAACCGACTTGGTTTTGTGACACCAAATGAATCCAATATTGGTTTCCAAAAACGACAAAAGGCAAAACCGACTTGGATTCTATGACAGCCCTGATTATAGTATTTATTCTTTTTCATTCCTGTCTCAGAGCATATACATAATTAACTATTTAATTAATTAATTTGGTGATAAAGAATTCGGTAATGTTGATGTCATATGTATTCTAACTCTGCTTACAAGGATACAAATACTTACCCTTACCCGCTGACATCGGCTCAAGTAATATCTATTCCAACATTTAGTGACTGTGATATTTTGGTGAACCTGATAAGTTTAAAGATGTCTTTTCGTCCTGGTCCTGATGGGGTTTCAAGTTGTATTTTAAATCGATGTGCAGAGTCATTCATCACACCATTAGTCATATTGTTTAATACCTCGATTAAGTATGGATATTTTCCTGTATTTTGGAAGGACTCGTATATTATACCGCTTTTTAAATCTGGCTATAAGTCTGATGTTACAAATTATAGGGGCATTGCAAAACTGAGTGCTATTCCAAAAATGTTTGAGAAACTGATTGGCGGTTTTTTTGGTTCAACATACTTCATCGTTATTATCACCTCATCAACATGGTTTCCGAAAGGGCTGCTCAACAACGACTAATGTGCTTCAGTTAACATCCATGATAAATGAGGCCTTTTCTCAACAGAAGCAAACTGATGTAATTTTTAGGGATTTTAGCAAAGCGTTTGATGAAAGTGAATCACAAACTTCTGTTAACTAAATTGGATTTAATGGGTGTAAATCATAGGAGTTTAAGATGGCTAGAAACGTATTTGACTGGTAGAAAGCAGACCGTATGTGTGAACAATAGCTTATCTAACTATATTTATTTGCTATCTGGTGTTCCTCAGGGCAGCCATCTTGGTCCACGTCTTTTTTATAAACGATCTTCCCAACATAGTTAATTTTGCCAATACAGGTAGTCCCCGACTTACGACTATTCGTACTTACGACCATTTTTTTTCCAATTTTTTTTTTATTGAAAATACTTAAAGACAAATATGTAGTTGCGGGGAATCCCTAAAATATATTAGAAAAATTTAAAAAAAAAGTAAAAAAATTCAATTTACATACATATTTCAGTACAAATAATACATTACATTAGCTAAGTCGGAATTTTTTTAAGTGAATAATTTTATATCCTCCCAAAAATGGCTGGAACTAGTAAATAAAGTTAGAATTATATGAATTTTGGATAGTTTCACTTCTCCTGACCCTCAAAGTTAGTAGTACAGTAGGTAATTTTTTTTCTTAAATTTTTTTTTATATGAAATTCGACTTACGACTTACGACCGATGACAGAGGAACCTATCTCGGTCGTAAGTCGGGGAATACCTGTATCTTGATGTATGCTGACGATGTAAAAGTTTTTCTCTCCTTTAATAATTTCATCGAACATATGTATCTTCAAAATGATCTCAATAACATCTTTTTGTGGTGCGAGTACAATATGATGGAGCTGAATACATATTAAAAAATGCAAATGTATGCGGTTCTCAAGAAATAATTTTATCGCAGTTAATTACTTGCTTGGAGGTCATCAATTGGAGAATGTTGACTCTTTTATGGATCTTGGGATCCTATTAGACACAAAATTAAACTTTAATGATCATATCACTTTGACTGTAAATAAGGCAAGAAGTACCCTTGGCTTCATAAAACGTTGGGCAAAAGAATTTTCTGATTCATATATTTATTACGAAACAGCTATATGTATCGCTTGTCAGACCAATTTTGGAGTATGGATCCATTGTATGGGATCCTCACTATAATGTTTACAGCGAACACATCGAATCTGTGCAGAAACAATTTCTACTCTTCTGTTTACGTGGTCTTGGTTTGGAATTATTTGGATATGCCTTCATATACTAGCAGACTGGCATTAATGACGATTCCCACCAGAGACTCTTGTCTGATATACTACAGCGAGTTTATGGTCTTGATCATTCCACTCGTAATAATAAAAAAATATAAATTCAAAGGGTTTTGTAGAAAAAAATGGTTTGAACGTTCACTTGCGAGGTAGGTGCGTGTTAAAAACTGTTAAAATAAATTTGGTTTTAAAATTCATTTTTAGTATTAAAATTGTAATTAGAAAAAACAAAGAAAGGGTGTGAACTTAATAAATAAAAAGAATACAACTGTATATGTATGTATGTATGTATGTATATAGACATAGATATGTTCATATCTTATTTAGTTCTGTTCTGAAGGTCAATTCTTACTTTGTATAAATAAAATCTTTGGATATAATGCTACAAACAGCGTTTCGTAGAAAAAAAAACATCCCCGTTAGCAATATGTGTAGTATGGCAATAAAATTTTGGAATAGGAAAAATTGAAACGATTTATTAAATTGTGTAATGAATAAAAATGAAAATCTTTCACACATTCCATAGAATCTGATTCGTCACCTTCCTCAAGTCGCCGTGAAATTTTTGTCACACGCAGAAGGAATTTCGAAAATTTGAGACGCTGTTGCTCATATGCCGACAAAGCGGAAGGAAGACTTTACAAAAAAAAAAAAAAAAAAAATGGTCCATACAGATATCAATATAAACGTATATTAGAGAATGAGTGGAATGCAAGTAGCTTCCTGTTTGAGAGGCTGATATTATTACATTGCCATTGGTAGACATTTTGCTGTTGATTGAGCTTGTAAACTGGTAGTACATACGTCCAGCACAAGTACGTACCCAGTTGTGTACTGTTATGCGCTATTTTAAAATAAAATAGCAGTATATACATACATACATACATGCAAGGCATTTCATCAACTTTTTAAATCCGAAAAACGTGTCTGGCATGATGTTGAAATTTTCCTTGGCAGCTTAAGTGTTTAATAATGGTGATTACTGTGTACTAAGAGGGGTTGATGATGTCTGTTTTAAATTCTACAACAATGGGTGAATTTTATGTGTTTGTATAAAAAAATTTTTCCAATTGTTATGATTTAAATTTTTACCAATAATTTATAAAGTTTCAAAATAAAAACTTACTTCAGTTCTAAAGTGATTTATTTAGTATTTGCATATTATTTTAATTATTTTTATTTTTTGCGACCCTTTGTTTGCTTAACTCCGTACTAAAGTAACTTTCAGATTTCAAGATTTTGTTCCTTTTCCACTAATTTTTTATCTTAATTAAACAATTTAATGAGGACTAAGTTTGAATGCTTAAAAGTCGCCGTAGTCTAGTAGGTATTGTGCATGCTTATTAGACGAAAGGCAACGGTTCAAACCCCAGGTCAGACATCAAAACGAAATATGAAAAAAATATTTCTTCGGCGACTTTCCTCTCAGCAGATTTCTGGCAAAAAATCTGAGAGTAAATAAAATTGCCATGAAAAATTTCTCAAAAATCTGTCGTTCGGAAGTGGTGTGAGAAACTAGGTCGTAATCCTGTCTAAAGGATTGTAATGGCCAATTATGTATGTAAGTTTGAATGCTTGCGAGTGCCTTTTCATTGCCCCTATCATTTAAATCTAAATATATGTATAGAATTGTAAATCTAACTGAACTGTGATAGCTTTCTGAATAAACAGTAAATATGCATACAGTGAGCGCCAAAAGTGAGTAAACACCACTGAAATAATTAATTTTCTTAGGAAAGCGAGAAAAGTAAATGAGAATAGTCGAATAAATTTCCAAAAAATAAAAACGTTTATTTATTACTTATAAAATGTTAAAACAAAAACAACAATTCATGATAAAGGAATTTTTTTCTACTTACGAGTAAGAATAAAACTATCTCTAAAAAATTATAGTGGGTGTTGACTCACTTATGGCGCTCACTGTATGTATGTATATACATATTTTTTTGTATGGTGCCTCCCACCTACCCGTTTTATTTAATTGAATTTTAAAACCCTGCAGTCTCTCAGGTGGAAGTGTCGATAATACAGACTGCGGAGCACATTCCCGGATGGGATATTACTATACTTTCTGACATACAGGCTTACTATATTAAAGCAATGTAATAAACTTCAGGACGTAGAGTTGCTGTCGCAGGTATCTCAATGAGGTGACGGAACGGAATTATGTTGATATCATATGGGTGCTAGGACACAACAATATTCCGGATTTAGAACGGATGTAATGGCCTTGTGTGGCACAACCATTGAACTCTCCGATCAATTGACAATACAGTTATGGCCTCAACGCCAAATGAGTGAAGCCGGGTAGAAAGGCGCAGAAGTTGCGGACAAAGTTGAATGTTGAATAAAGTTTAAAAGCCTGTTTAAACTCCAAATCTGCACGCTCAGTATGGTTGTTGGCCTCGGACACTTGGCAAGCGATTTTCGCTTTTCGAAACTTTAGAAATGAGAAAGAGACGGAAACTGTACTATGTCAGAGGAGGACAAAAACACCTTGTACATATACATATGTACATATATGTATCTATATATCTGTGGTTCCAAGCAATTACAGATTAAGTCGACTTTGATTAATTTGAGTAATGTATCCTATCCTATTCAACTAACAAAACTTTATATTTACGTAAAACGTTTTTTTAAAAAGTTATTAATAAAAAATATGTTGATCTTAATGAAGCCCAATTACATTTATAATAAAGCCTTAATATAACAAATTAACGATTTTGATCCTAGGTTAGCCGTTTAAGTGACTTTCTCAATATTTTGAGAAACACTTCTGCATATAAAAAGGAATTTTTCTCATAAGCATCATTTTAGACTTAGGCTGTTATTTCTTGGGGCCACAGATATATACATACATACATACATAATTGGTCATTACAACACTTCAGTCAGGATTATGACCTAGCTTCTCACACCACTTATGTTGTGCTCGTTAATTTTATACATGAGTGGCGGGACCTACAGTTTAAAGTCGACTCCGAACGACAGATTTTTGAGAAGCTCTTCATGGCATATTTATTTACTCTCAGAGTTTTTGCCAGAAATCTGCTGAGAGGAAGTTGCCGAAGAAATATTTTTTTTTTTTATATTTCGTTTTGATGCCTGGCCTGGGTCTGGATACCTACTAGACTACAGCGACTACCAACGAATAAATATATGTACATATGTATATGTATGTATATAGAAACAAAATTTGAAGCAAAATGCAAACTAAATATAAATCATTATCGGTATTTAAAGCCATTCTACTCCTTTTGGTTTGTGATATCAATTCCTTTCGTGTCCCTTTTCTTAAAATTGCGACCTTGTTGACTCAAAATTGTGGGATAAATTAGAAATACTCTTAAACTTATTGGCGTTAAAAAACATACAATTTTGGCAGGAACCTTCTACTGAATTGAACGCGAAAATAAATGCCTTCTATCGAAAGCTAGATTGTTTTATTAATGGAAATATTGTTCATTGTTTGCAACAATTGAAGCGTAATGGAGCTTAATTGAATACACGTGATCCAAGCAACACAGTGTATTTCGAAAGGAAATCTGAAAGATGTTGATAGTTCATAGAAAAACCCTACTAGCAACATGGCATGGCATTTAACAGCAAGGCACAGTATCCTGCCAATGGGGGTTACTGGACGTTTTCAGTACTACTCATCATAACGCACAACGCGCACAAATAATTGAAAACAAAAAAAGTGTGTGTACAACGGTGACGAGGTGGATTTTACAACTATCGCCTCATAATATAATAACAGAACAATAAACGTGTTTGTCGTTGTGGAGAAAATCAATTTATTTGTTCTTTAAACCAGAGGGTTGAAATTGAAATTAGTGCTGATGAATTCAACATGTTTTACGAGTATTACTCGATATATACTTCCAATGGATTACACGGTGCGACAGTGAAAATACACCCGAGTAACTACATAGTCCACGCTGTTCAGTTAGTTGAGTAGAACTCAAAAATACCTTTTTTATATTTCTCGAACCCTCCAAACTTGTTTTATTTGACAAAAACTGTTTTTTCTGACTTTACGCACAAATTTCTGAATTACTCAAACATTTCTGATCCGATTTCCAAAATTTAAATCTTGTTGGAAAGGGGAGAGATGGACCCTTAAAACGGTATACATATATCTATTATTCGGCTTAATATGCTATGAGATTTGATCAAGTAAACTTGGAAAATTCGAATTTTTTTCATATTTTTTCAAGTTTGTCCATTCATAGTAGCGAACTTTAATAAAAAAAAATATAGGATAAGTGATAATATTCTCAAAGTCTGTTCTCTTGTGAAAAGATTGAGCAATCATTTCATAAAATTGTATAAAAATTACTCTAGTTATTATATAAATAGTATAACAGTCGTGTTATATTTTTTATATATGTATGTCATCCCATCAAATGAACTTTTAGTTAAAAAATTTTCAAAATTTTTAATGGGTCTTGATCGTTTATCACAAAATGTATCAATTTCACGTTGGCACGACTTCCAGAAATCGGCTAATATTTGTGTTATTGCAAATATTATTATTTCTCTTTGCGCAAACATTGGCCAACTTCTGGTGGCCGCTCAAATGTGAAATTGACACATTTTCCGATAAACAATCAACATCCATCAAAAATTCTGAAAATTTTGAACTAAAAGTTCATTTGATGAGATGACATACATATATAAAAATTATAACACGACTGTTATACTATTTATATAATAACTTCAGTAATTTTTGTCCGATTTGATCAAACGAAGTGCCAATCTGTTCACAAGATAATGCACTTTCAGAATGTCATCACTTATTTCATATTTTTTAAGTAAAGTTTGCTACTATGAACGGACAAACATGAAAAAATATGAAAGAATTCGAATTTTCCAAGTTTACCTCATCAAAACTCATAGCATATTAAATCAAATAATAGACATATGTATACCGTTTTAAAAGTCCATCTCTTCCCTTTCCAACAAGATCTAAATTTTGGAAATCGGGTCAGAAATGTTTGAGGAATCCAGAATTTTGTGCGTAAAGTCTAAAAAAACAGTTTTTGTCAAATAAAAAAAAGTTTGGAGGGTTCGAGAAATATAAAGAAAATATTTTTGAGTTGTACTCAACAAAACTCACAACCTACCGGGTGTATTTAATGTTTTTTTTATTTTGTCGCATAGTGTTATTCAGTTGACAATCATTTTTTTTTATACATAAAACTGATTAAGAAGTTGTATTTACCTTTGGACCATTGCTTTTGACCTTTGTATAATCTTGCCAAAAAATCACTATGCGCCAGCATCCAAAGACGCGAAATTAAAAATACAAGAAGAAATAGTTTGCAATCATACAGCTAATGACAAATAATTCTTATTTTATTGGATTTGTATTCGAGAATCGCTAATCAAAATTTTTGCATCACTAGTTGGAATGCAACAGCAGCTTACGCTCAAACCAAAAAGTAATGCACACTACGTTAAATCAACTGAAAAACAGCAATCATTATATGTGTACATACATACATATACATGTACATACATATATTTTTTTAAAGAAATTTTGCAGAATTTCAAAGAATTTATTCAAAATTTGATTAATTTCAATGATGCCGCTTTAAACATTAAATATGAAATCTTAATAATAAAGTTATATACGTATGTACGTACATAATACATAAAAAGCAGTGTGATTATTTTCGTGATTTCTAATTCAAATTTCAGCCCTTTTAATACATAGAAGAAATTGTTCCTTTAAGTTATACCAACTGAATGTATTTATACGAAGCTGTGTTAGCGTTTTGAAACCGCAGGATATCACGTTGAGGAAAGAGTGTGCCCGCTTTCAAGACAGTCAAGACCCCTCAGCGTTTGATGTATGCCTGTGAATGCGTGCGTGTGTATGTGTTTTTTTTTTTTTTTTTAACAAGCGACCATGTGCCAGTTTTGTCACAAATTGCTGGCAATTATCATGTAAAATTGTGCATTTTTCCTTTGTATCACATTTAACGCCCTTATGGGCTCAGAAATAAAAAAAAAACAGAAAAAACAAAAAGTAAAAGAAACGGAACAACTGTAAAAGAGTTAAAACCCCCTTTGGGATGAGTATCATTAAAACGATGTTCTTTCTATTGTCAGATATGGCAACAATTAATTGTTGTACCTACACACAATTTGATATGACACACATACATACGTACATAAATACATATATTTGTTATATTTATGTTTATAAATTTTTATGTACATTTAACGAAACGGAATTAAATATACAGTATGTGACAGTTTCCCAGAAAAATATATAAAAACAAAAAATTGTACACTAACTCTAGTAGGTTAGGTTAGGTCGGAGTGTTAGCTCTAATATCAGAAAGCTCACTTGAGCACGCATAGGGGCCCGTTGTGATGCCACGGGTGAACGCAGTCCCTGTACTGACCAAGTTTCACCAAAATCAGGGAAAAGGAAGAAATTGGTCAGCGCAAGAGCTACACAACAAAAGCACGACTACCCCGCACTGGAAAACCAGCCAGAAAGTTTGATGAACGAAGCTATATCCTTGATGTCAATAGATGATAGCTCCGTTAAGCTAACAAGGAATGGGGAGCCAAATAACCTATATCTACACCTAGCAAGAGACGGGCACTGACAAAGAAAGTAAATAACAGTCTCCTCTTCCTCAGCGGACATGCATCCACGGCAGAAGTCGTTAAAAGGGAGCCTCATTCTTTCCGCGTGTCTACCCATGACGCAATGACCTGTAAGCACGGCCACTGTAGTCGAGATGACATCACGACCAAGACCAAGTAATTGGTTGGTACGCCTTCTATCCATCAAGGACCAGCTGAGTCTAGCGGTGAAGCAGGACTCCTCATTGACCCGAAAGAATTTACGCGCAATGGTCAACTTGACCGAGGCAAGTGGCATACCCAATTCAACAGAAGAGGATTTCAGAAGGAGCGCACCAGCTCTGGCGAGCTCGTCGGCCCTACAGTTTCCCGGAATTTAACTGTGCCCGGGGACCCACACCAGAGAAACACTGATGAAGCGCCCCGAAAGAAGGTCGAGACAGCGGCGACATTCCCTAACGATCCTAGAGTTATTCACGAAACCCGGTAAAGATCTTATCGCGGCCTGACTATCAGAAAAGACCGAGACGCGAGTGAAAGGAGCATCGTTGACGAGGATCCATTGAGCGGCCCTGTAAATTACCATCACCTCCGCCTGAAACACGCTGTAGTAGTCCGGCAGACGGAGAGAAATATTCAGGTCCAGTTTCCCAGAGTAGACACCGCTTCCAACCCCATTATCGAGTTTAGAGCCGTCGGTATATATATCCAGGACTTCCGGGGGGACGACCGTATAAGGATTCCAGTCATCCCTACTCGGAATCAGAGAGTGGAAACATCTGTCAAGACAATATTCAGCAGGGAGATAGTCTATGTTCACAGGGGCCACCGGATCAACCTCCAGAATAGTGGAGTGACCAGAAAGTACAATGTGCCAACGAGAGAGAGCATTAAGTCTAGTCGCAGCAAACTTGGCCGCCTGCTTAGCGAGAAGCACAGTAGGAAGCCAGTTGAGCATTGCGAACAAGGTTTTCGTGGGGGTGGTGCGTAGAGCGCCAGTTATATAAATGGCGACAGACCTTCTGACCTTGTCAAGAAGTCTGACGTTGTGTTGTTTGTCCAGTGCAGTCAACCAGAAAGCAACACCACCAGAAAGTACTAGAGGTTGGGATCGATGACCGTAGAATATATCCAACGCATGATCCTTGGGCACCTATAAAATAAATAAAAATTTTAACAAAAACAACTTTCATGTGTGTAATGAAAATAAAAGCATAAAATGTTGCAAAAATAAAAATAAGTCGCCGTAGTCTAGTAGGTAGTGTGTTGGCTTATTAGACGTAAAGCCAGGGTTCGAGCCCCAGGCCAGACATCAAAACAAAATACAAAAAGTATTTCTTCGGCGATTTCCTCTCTGCAGATTTCTGGCAAAAACTCTGAGAATAAATAAAATTGCCATGAAAAGTTTCTCAAAAAAAAATCTGTCGTTCGGAGTCGACTTTAAACTGTAGGTCCCGCCACTTATGTATAAAAATTAACACACACAACATAAGTGGTGTGAGAAACTAGGTCAACAATCCTGGGTTGTAATGACCAATTATGTATGTATGTTGCAAAAATAAGTTTCCATTTGCTTTAATAACCACAGTGTCCACCGGAGCGAAGAGACATCTTGGAAAGTCTGTCTTGCATTGTGTCTACTAACTATAAGCAGTCTTCAGGAGTGATTCGATTTCAGCTTGAAACAATACTATCTTTCAACTGGCTAAGGTTTTGTGGAGCTGCCTCAGAAATATGAATTTTCAACATTGCCCAAGCGTTTTCTAAAAATTCGACAACCTTTTTGGCAGTATGTATAAGAGCATTGTCCTGTTGGAATAAAAAATGTTCACCTATTAGGCGATTTCCGTCCGGAATGGCTGTGTCTTTTAAAATATTTAAATACAATGATGCATTTGCTTTTCCTTCTAATCTTATTATTTTACCAACGCTCCTCGAAGAAAGACATTCACATATCATTAAACCCCATTTCAATCGATTTTACAGTTGGCAAGGTACACTTGTAAAGCAATGCATCACATGATTTGCGTCATACATGGACCATGCCATGAGAATTATTTAATCTTATCATTGATTCGTCTGCCCATAAGACGCTATACCAAATTTCTCGAGGCTTTAGTATGTACTCTTCGTAAAACTGCATTCTTTTCCTCGTATGTATTTATTTTGCGTGTGGCTCCTCCATGCTTACCACATGCTCTAAGTCTTCTTCGTATAGTATAGGTTGATGGTGCATCCTGGTCTTTTTTTTTTTTGCACAAACTCTGTTTTTCTTTTCATAGGCAATGATAACTTTGTATAAGATTTTCCAAACTTTTCTCCTATATAACGCATATTATGGCCATCTTTATGCAGACTAATGATAGCTCTTCGTTCTTCAGTGCAAAATTGCTTAAATTTGCCCATTATTTTTAAAAATTTAACATCGTCCTATTCAAAGCTAAAATTTATTTTGTAAAGGGTCCGCCAAATAACTTTTTTTTTTTGAAAATGCTTTAAAAAAACTACTCAATAATATTTTCTCAAATTTCTTTTTTTATTTGAAAGTACAATCCTTCCGGTTAATAATGGAAAATAAATGATTATGCGTTTTCGCTTCGCTAAGTGGGCCTGCGATCGACTTACAGAAGATGCCGATTTTGGCAAAAAAAAAAATCATCTTTTCAGATCAAGCTCATTTTGATCTTGGCGGGTATGTAAACAAGCAAAATTGTAGCATTTGGGGCACAGAAATCCCGCACGCATACATTGAAAAGCCGACGCACCCAAAACGAGTCACTGTTTGGTGCGGATTTTGGTCCAGAGGCATAATTGGGCCACCTCGGAGCTGCGATTTGACACCGTTGGACTATTATTTGTGGGGTGCCGTCAAAGATAAGTGTTACGCCGACAAGCCAGAGACACCTGTTTTCTTCTGGAAACTTATTTTTGCAATTTGCATAAATTACAAAATATTTAAAATTAAATTTACAGTTATTTTAACTGAAGAGCAAACTTTGTGAAATTTCTCTTAAATTGTCCTCAGTAACAGTACTATTAGAGAATATAATCATATGTGAGGTAATACAGATATTATATATGTATATATATTATACAGTTTCACGACTCCTATAATTGACTTTGGAAACTTATTTATGCTACATACTGTATGTATGTATACTTATGTATGTACTTCGAAACATTTTAACTCTTTCAGACATTTTGAACAATATATTCAACATTTGACTTTTTTTTTAAAGTGATGTAGCGTTGACAATAATAAACATTTTTTTTCTCAGTTAATACCGTTATTAAAAGAATGTTTACTACAATATGTAAATACATAGTTTAGGTTTCTAATTTGTCATTACTTTTTGTTAATTTAAGCAATTTTTGTAAGTGCTATTGCGTCGTCGGGTTCATTAATATTCAGCACTCCTTAAAAGCGATAAATACATACAAACATACTACAGTGGACTTTCGCTAGTACGAATTATATATTTGGGCAACTCACACAAGCCGTTGTATCGTTGTATTGAGTGTATTGTTGGACGATTATACAACAGTGTATGATTGTTGTTGATAATTTTCATGAAAAAATCCGATACACTTGTACACATTTTTTTCATATGTTTTTAAAAGTTGTATTGGTTTCGTGCTATCAAATTGTTTGAATGAAAAAAATGTGTATATGTTTTCATATGTTTTTCAAAAGTTGTGTTGGTTTCGTCCTATCAAATTGCTTGAATGCGAAAAAAATACATTTGGAATACGAAATACACAATACAGCATAGCATTGAGCGTTCACAAACAACCAAGTGTATTCAATACAACATACACGATACAAAGTCGTGTGAATTGCCCAATTGTCAGGCCCTTTCGTAGTACCGAAAAATTCGTATTATTGAACAACGCATTTTTATGTTCCAATTCACATAAAAGAAGAAGATAATTTCTCACCAGACTGTTAAAAAACAATCGTATTCCATAACGCTTTTTAAATTTTGTTAGCCAACCATCACTGGCACATAACTGACCATTGTATTTTAATTGTTCTCCACCGACTGTGATATGGAATTTTCTTTGTGCTAAAAACCACTCGTAAAGTGCATCCTCCATTTTTTTAAATTCACCACTTGTAAGTCTAAGTTCTAAGTTTTTTAACGAACTTATGGAATTATCCAGCAGTTGCGTTTTTTGTTTAATGATTGTACATATATGTAGTGGATTTGGATAACGATGTTTCATTTTCTTGGTCTGCTATAATTTTTAATTTATCTTGCAAAGAAATTGTCTTTTTTTACATCGTTTTACTTGCAATATTTTGACAGTTAAAAACACAAAACACTTTTAAAAATAAAAATACTTCACAATAACTTCGCTAAACGTGGATGACCGCGAAAAAATGAAGTAAAAACCTAATAAAAACTTCATTCATACGTAAATAAAACAAAAATTCTTATAACAAACCACCATTCGTACTATCGAATAGAAAAAATGCCCATTTATTCGTACTATAGAGTAGTCAATGCAAAGATTTTGCCATTCGTATTATTGGAAATTCGTAATAAAGAGCGTTCGTACTACTGGACATCCACTGTACATACTTTAATCTCTAAAAAAAAATTATACTATTAAACGGATATTTTTTTTTTGATTTTTTATAAATTATTTACAAATAAAATTTATAGCATATATGTATGTATGTAGTTATCACACTTATTTTAGTGTATGTCCATGTAAATACATATTGGACAAAGTTACTGTGCGGATGTAATTTTAGGAAATTAAAAAAAAAAAAAATAAATAGTGAATTTTGCCATTGCTTTAAAGTGACAGGTTAGTGAAGAGAAAATTTTCTGTGTCCAAAGTTAAAACACATGTGCCATTTTTCGAATACTGCTGTTCAGCATTACCGTTGAGCGACTAAAGTCGCAATTTGACACTTTTTCAGCGACCCCGCCACTTTTTGTGCCCCCTTACTCAAATGAACTAAATCTGACACTTTTCAAGATTTTTGACCCTTTTTTCCCCTTTTTTAGAAAAAGTATTTTTTCTTTATATATATTATATAGTCCTTTTTAATATTGAGAAATATCGCTGCATCCTAATTTCTAAGTATTTCATAGAATTGCGAATAAATTACACTGACTAGTTTATAGACTTGTTAATAGATTAGTCAATATAGAGTAGATTTATAGGTTATTTAATACACCAGTTCAAAGACTAGTTGACTAGTTCATAGACTATTTAAAAAACTAGTTCAAAGGCTATTTAATAGACCAGTCCACATATATGTATAGTAGTCTATAGAGTAGTAAATATATTATACTAGTATATGATATAATATATTGACCAGTCTATTGACTTCTGTGGTCTTTTAAATAGCATTTGAACTAGTTTTTTAAATAGACCATGAATTAATCAACTGTCAATGGTTTATTATTCGATCGACTATTTTATAGACTACTACTAGTCTATGGACTGCTGTATTAAATAACTTATAAACTATTCTATTGATTAGTCTATTGAATAATCTATAAATTAGTTTGTGTAATTCGATTATTTTTGTTGTTTTGTTTTGAAAAAATTCTAAATTTCAGAATTTTTATTTTCTATGCCTGAACAATAAAGTTATAAAAAATGTGCCTTCCATTATGATATATTTTTTCATAAAATTGTGATATATTATGACATATAAATAAATAACACAATATAAAATGTAAAACTATATATCATATTTAGCTTATTACAAAATGTTTCTATTTACTTCTAAAATGAACCGTTGTAACAAAATTAGTATTTGTGTTTTACTTTTTGATCTCAGTTTGTTTAATACAAAAATTTTCCAAATACTCGTACTATGTACTCTAAGTCTTATCATACCTTAGCGTAATTATTTGAAATGTATGTACCTTATTAACTTCATAGCTTTTAATTTAAGTATTACAAAATTAGTAATTTTGTATAATTTTGAATTGTTTTTTTATTTTAAAATATATATTATATTTTTTGTTATTTTTTTTTTTTAATTTGTTACAAAATACGCAATTTTGTATAATTTTTTAATTATTTTTAATGAACTGTTTTTTAGTTATAATAATAGTTTTGTTTTGTGTTTTGTATTATTATATAGTGGGTTAGCAAAAAAAGTTTTATTTAATGGAATTTTTATAAATTTAAAAATGCATTTTTTATTTTTGAAATTTAAGTGTCCTAACGTTCATAAATTTGAATGAAATTACATTTTAAAGCTAGTAATGAAACAGAACAAATAATTTTAAAAAATTAAAATTTTTGTTTTGGCTTATTAATTTTTTGCTAAAAATTTTCATTCTACATATTATAAAAAATTGGAAAAATTATTAAAAAATAAACTTATTTTATGTTTGTTAATGTACATTACAAAATCCAATAATAATTTATTTTTTTTTTATCTGTATTAGTTCTTTTTCTTTTCTTTTAAAAATGTTGCCCCTTTTTACTGCCAAAATACCCTTTATGTGCGACTTTTTTTCAAAAATCCCCTTTTTGTCCGACTTCTTAAAAATTTCCAGCGGTAACGCTATGCTAATCTCGTCGTATTTACGGGATAGAGGTCAATTTATGTATCCTAATGGTAATAAATCGAACAATTTTTCAATATCTATGTAATTGTTATAAAACTGTTATTGTATATATTGCATATAGTCAGTAAGGATGAAATTATCTATTGACATTAAATAAATAAATAAATAAATAAAAAAACTCTTGAAGCATTACACCTTCTACTGTTTAAGAAATGACTTTTTTGTTTTGTAAATCAAAGCATCGAAATTTAACTTTCTGTACATAACACGTGTAGCGTATTTTATTCCGGATAGGGAAATATTGCTTTTAAATATCTAAGCCCATTGATACAATCTTCTTAAAGAATGTGTCATATACTATTTATATTTATTATGAGTGTTGATAAGACGCGTGTGGAGAGCAGTAATAATGCAATTATAATTAATATTTAATTTCGAACAACCCTCAAACTAACGGCCGCTATAAATGCGAATACAAAGTATTGTTGTACGTTCAGTGGGTGATCTTATAATAAGCAGACCCATCTACAGTCAACCCTCCTATAATGTTAACTTCTATCAATTGTAGAAAGTGAACACGACATGCGGTCAGCAGGAGGAATTCTTTGGAAGACTTGTTCTCAAAACAGTTCCACACCAGGTCGTCTTGCTGCCCATAACATTTTGGTTGAACATCCAGGAGCTGCCCATTACGCAAAACAACGAATTGGTGCTGAATTTACAACAGCCTAGCGACTGCTGATTGATGACACAATTTTGCGGCACATCCAAAAGTGTACGCAGGCTGAGGCACATTGACAATTTGGCGATACAAACTGGATTATGTCTTTACAAGAACTGGACAAATTCATCTCAGTTTTATACGCTAGGGGTGCTTGTGGATGCAAAAATATATCTGTAAATGATTTATGGAACAAAAAATGGGGAGTTCCTCTTTTTTCACAAACTATGTATGTCCAGGGACCGATTCAAAGAAATAATGAAATATATTCGTTTTGACGTGCGAGAACAAAGACTAGATAGATAGACTAAAAACAGATAAGTTCGCCTTAATTTCGTATGTTTGGAGCAGTTTTATTGAAAATTTGCAAATCTTGTTATAGACCAGGTGAAAACATCGCTGTTGACGAACAACTCTTTCCTACAAACGCAAGATGCAAATTTACGCAATACATGGCGAATAAACCCGACAAATTTGGTATAAAATTTTGGCTTTGCGTAGATGCCAAAACGAAATATCTGCTCAACGGTTTCCCCTACTTGGGAAAAGATGACAATCGTTCACATAACATTACGCTTGGAGAGGACATTGTAATGCGTCTAATGGAACCTTAAGCAAACAAAGGGATAAATGAGACGACTGACAACTTTTTCACTTCAATATCGTTGGCAGAGAGATTGCTCTTCAAGCGTACAACTCTGGTTGGGACAGTCAATAAAGCAAGACGGGATGTTCCACCATATGTGGAAAAATTGAAATTAAATTTGCATGCCCATTGAGTTCCAAAAACCGAAAATAATAAGTGCCTTCTGACAGTTTACCAAGCAAAGTGATCCAAAAATATTTTATTGCTGAATATGTACTTTGCACGATGTGGTTAAAATAGATGAAGGTAATAGCAAACGCAAATCTAACATCGTGGCTTTATAATTCAACTAAATTTGGTGTTGATGTTGTTGACCAAATGGCTAGAAAATATAGCTCAAAGTCAAGCTCAAGAAGATGGCCACTAAAAGTTTTTTTTTTCAACATATTAGAATTGGCAGCAATAAATGCATGGGTAGTATTTCAAGAAGTAACAGACAAAAAAATTAGTAGAAGAGTATTTATTTTACAAGTAGCATCTGAACTCAGTGTAGTGTGTGCATAATGTATAGAAACACAACCACATGTGTTACCCATAATGCACATGATGCACTTTTACAATTTTATGTGTGTGACCCATAAACATATTAAATGTAAACATACTCCAGTCATACTTTGTACCAAGAACAATAAATAAAATAATGTGTCACAAATCGGTCACTAGGCTAATAGAGCAAAAGGGTTTCATGTTGCGTTTCAAGTATAAACAAATAGAAAGAAGCGACAAAGAAAAGACCACCCAATTATTATTCGACACTCAAGAAAAACTCAAAACAATATTTCGAGTAAATGTGACTTATTAAAATTCATGAATGCTTGGTACGTATTATAATTGTAGTATGTAAATATGTAAATATGTAACAACATTAGATTTTAAGTATTGAGTGTACTTTAGAAAGTCACTCATTCTAGATGTGTAAGAATTAGTATATAAGGCTGTAGAAAAATAAAGACAAGATCAATCATTATTGATAACTGCAAAAGATCACATTGTTTCATTCAACACATGGCGATCCTGCAAAAACAAAAAAAAAAGAAGTGCTCCCAACATGCACTCTAATTGCCAGTAAGCGAGAAGTCGCTCGTGGCAAATAAAATAAAACTAATAACTCCGCCAATCTTACAGTATCCTAATTTTGAAAAACCTTTCATATTAAAGGAGCTATAAAGAACTAATATCCTGATGACTGAATCCCAAGAAGAAGATACCACCTATATAAAATATAAAAACAAAACTTCTAAAATGTCAATGAAATCATCCCAGAGTACCGGAGTGCGGTTACTAAAATGTTTCTGTGGCTATCGAGAGATGACAGTCGATGAGATTCAAAAGATGTATCAATTTAATATACAGGAAACACTAATAAATCAACAAGCTTTGGCGCTACTAAAAAAATTCCTGGAGCTAAATCGTAGCGGCGATAAGTCAATAACACAACAGTATGTTGAGGTCTATAAACAATGTGGTGAATGCATGAGACTCCGTCAGCCTTTAATTACATTAGATGAATTGAATGAATTAGTGGATTTGGGTTTACCATATCATCTGGAATCTGAACTGCATACTCAAATTCAAACTGGTGATTGCAATAATATTATACGCTGCCTAATACGTATACAAGGAGATATGCGTGATAGTATTGAATTAGATACGGAGTATAATGATTATAAAAATGCTATATATAAAAAAAAAAAAAAATTTAAAATACAAAATTAATAATACGCAAAAAAAAAAAAAATCTAAATTTTTAATTATAAATTTTTATGTAAAGAAATATATTTCATTTCTTTTTAAATATATGTAATTCGTTTTTAAGAAAAGAAATGTAAAAAAAAAAAAAAATTTTTAATATACAATAAAATTTTGTAAGTCAAAATAATTTTAAATGGACCAAATAATATCGTTGGAATCTATAGTATCCAATACAAAGAAATCATTAGGAAGACTACTATTTTGAAATAGTATACAAAAAGGGTAAAAATAACACAAATGCTGATGCTTTATCTAGAATAGAAATAAACTCTGACACACTGAAAATGATGATACCTCAAACAATTGATGTTACAGCAAAGAAATCACTAGTGATAACAAGAGGAATGAATAGAAATATGATACGAAATGAAAATAAAAGAAAGAATGAAAACAGAAAAGAGGAGGAAATAAATAAGGAAAATAAGACTATAGATAAAAATGAGAAAGATAAAATGGTAAAGACATCTCCTATTGGGCCTGATCAACTCAAGATGTGGGAGTGTACATCCATGAATGATATAAAACTTGCAAGTAAATTAAAATTTATATTAGAAGAGTCGACCAAAGAAATAAAAATTGAAAACAATCATGCTCTAAATGAAACTCGAGTCAGATGTAGCAATAATCCCGATTATTTAGATAATATGTTGGAGAAACTACTTCCAGTTTTAGGCAGATTGAATTGTATATTCGCACTAGAAAAAAGTGACGAAATATTTAAAATAATAAGTATTGAAAAGTTGAAAGGAATAATAAATGAAAATAAGAACGACGTCAGAATATTACTGTATAACAATCCTCAAAGAATAACAGATGAAAATAAGAAACAGGAATTAATAAAATTATATCATAATACACCATGTGGAGGTCATTTTGGAGTAAGAAAGACATTATTAAAATTGAAACAAAAATACATATGGAAAAATATGTATAAGATGGTAAAGAAGTATATAAAAACCTGTGATTTATGCCAGAGAAATAAGCAAATAAAGCATACAAAAGAACCCTTAAGTATTACAGATACACCTGCAAAAAGTTTTGATACCCTAGTAATCGATACAGTTGGTCCATTGCGTCCATCCGAAAATTTTCGATATATACTTACAATACAATGTGAACTAACTAAATATGTAATAGCTTGTCCGATGGAAACTAAAGAAGCTAAATCAATAGCAAAAATTCTAGTTGAAAATGTCATATTGAAGTACGGATTATTCAAGATATTAAAGTCTGATAATGGAACAGAATTTGCCAATCAACTACTTAAAGAGATATGTAATTTATTAAAAATAGAACAAAAATTTTCAACACCATATCACCACGAAACACTAGGTACAGTAGAAAGAAATCATAGAGTTCTAAATGAATATTTCCTAAATTTTGTAAATGATGATAATTGGAGCGAATGGATTTCTTATTATTCTTTTGCATATAACATAACACCACACATAGATACAACATATTCACCTTTTGAATTAATATTCGGAAAAATACCAACTATGCCAGGTGAAGAAATTATGAATGACGAAAAAGTTTATAACCTAGATAATTACGCAAATGAATTGAAAATTAGGCTAAAAATTTCACTAGAAAATGCTAAAAAACTAATAGAGACAGCAAAAATGAAAAGGAAAATTGAATCTAACAATAAAATAAATAAAATAAATCTAAATATAGGAGACTTAGTTTTAGTAAAGCTAGGAAATAGAAGGAAAAATGATTCACCATACCATGGTCCATATAAAATAATTGACATTAATGATTTAAATATTACGGTAGATATTAATAATAAGAACAAAACTTTCCATAAAAATTTGTTAAAAAAATATTATAAAAAATAATAAAACTACATATTAAATGCAAAAAAAAAAAAATGTCTTATGTAAGAAAAACAATCAAAACAACCAAAATATTGTAATATTATACATCTAATTAATTATTTTTATAAATCGTAAAAGATAGCACACTTATCTAAGTATTAAATTACAAAAAAAAAAATTTTTTTTTACTAATAAGTTTTTTCAATGAGGCCATACACTGAAGTGGAAATAAAATCCAAAATTTGTAGAACACAAATTGTAGGATTTTACTGAAAGGGTAGGGGTGTAGTGTGTGCATAATGTATAGAAACACAACCACATGTGTTACCCATAATGCACATGATGCACTTTTACAATTTTATGTGTGTGACCCATAAACATATTAAATGTAAACATACTCCAGTCATACTTTGTACCAAGAACAATAAATAAAATAATGTGTCACAAATCGGTCACTAGGCTAATAGAGCAAAAGGGTTTCATGTTGCGTTTCAAGTATAAACAAATAGAAAGAAGCGACAAAGAAAAGACCACCCAATTATTATTCGACACTCAAGAAAAACTCAAAACAATATTTCGAGTAAATGTGACTTATTAAAATTCATGAATGCTTGGTACGTATTATAATTGTAGTATGTAAATATGTAAATATGTAACAACATTAGATTTTAAGTATTGAGTGTACTTTAGAAAGTCACTCATTCTAGATGTGTAAGAATTAGTATATAAGGCTGTAGAAAAATAAAGACAAGATCAATCATTATTGATAACTGCAAAAGATCACATTGTTTCATTCAACACATCAGTCACATTGACGAGCAACCACAAGTTTCAAATATTCAATCCATAAAAAGACGACATTGTCATATAACTGGCTGCAAAAACAAAACAAATAAAATTTGTGAAATATCCCAGAAACCCCTATACGCATCCAGCGTAAAAGACAGATTTAAAAAAAAAAATCGAGACATTATTGACTTATTTCACGATCTCGATATACTTCGATCTCGCATAATGATAAAACCGCAAGTATTCTTAGTTCTTTGAATGTACATATTTTTATTATAAGTATGTACATACGTAGGCATTTAAACTTGATTTCTTTTAAAATACGTATTATTAAATGAATTATGTTTATTTGTTGTTATAAACTAAGAATACAAAATGTACAATTTAATTTTATTTATATTTTAAATAAATTAGCAATTTTCAAATTCTTATGAAAATTTTTGCTACTAAAACTTAAAGGTAGTCAAATGACCCCTACCCTACACCCTTTTAAGGTGGAAGAATTCGTTATTTAGACTTAATTTCTTTTAGTATTTTATGGGGATATCCCTTCTCTTTAATAACCAATTATAAACTTCCAGGAACACTTTCAAGATATTATTGAAACCTTGAACGTTGTATATCATTCCCTGACGCTCGAAACACTTTCCAAAGGTCTTGAAAATTTTTTGTTCTATGTTGAAAATGTAACTCAAGATTGTTCCATTAATTGGATTGGAATTAGAGCGTTATGTTGGCTTTTACACAATATCAGTGGCGTAGCTACCTAGGGGCTAGGCGGGGCAGTGCCACGGGGCCCTCAAGCTCAGGGGGCCCTCGAATCCTTACCAGAAATCTCGATCGAACTGAACTTTTGGAAATTTGTCCCATTTTCAAAACAAATATGACAGGTTGCAACCCCACTTTAATCATGACAACTCAGTTGAGAGAAATTCAAAAGTTATGCCTACGGAATTCCCCTAAATTCGTTCTGTAGTTTCGCAGTGTTGTCAATTTGACGGATAGTCATGTGTGCGTTTTATTATTCATAGTCCCCGTTTATACGAGCGAACAATTGGAAGGGAAACATTTGGAATTCTCTTTTGATTTTTCTTTCGCGGTCACACAGACGAACATTGTTGCCGGCGACATTCAATTATTATTTCCTTTTTTGACATTTCTCTTTGAATTCTTGTTTGGTGTTATTTTGTGTTCGGGAATTAAAAATAAATAAATAAATTTAAAAAATATTAAACAATCTAAAATAATAAGTATGGCAAATAAAGAAAAACTCAGCCTAATTCATGAAATTATGGATTCTATGAGCAAAACCATTGAGCTTGATTCTGACGATAGCGATAAAGAAGAAATGCTTCTAGGTAATTAAATTTTTGAAAATGTGAACTTGAATTTATAGTAATATATTTATATATACATATGTACAAGGTTTGGCCAGTTTCGGAGAACAGGCAGCTTCATTGCCCGTAAAAAGGCCAAAACGACAATGGGTGAAGGAATATAGGAAGCAAAAACCGGAACGCGGTTCTTTTGCATTTTTGAATAAAGAATTGCTTGCGCATGATGAAGATAGTTACCAAAACTACTTAAGGCTTTCTAAGGCACATTTTGACTTCTTGTTGGCATTAATAAAAGATGATATACAGCGCTCCGACACTGTAATGAGAAGTGCAATTCCTGCAGAGGAAAAATTAGCAATGACGTTGCGATTTCTTGCAACTGGTAAGTTGGGTAAGATTGTGATTTTGTATTGTTGGTAATATCTATAAATTGTTTATATTTTATACAGGGGAGTCTTACATCAGTTTGGATTACCAGACTCGTTTGTCAAAATCGGCAATTTGTGGTTTTGTTCCTGGGGTGTGCAAGGCCCTTTACAGACACTTAAAATCCTCAGATTTAAAGGTATATACACTTAGTTTGTTGATATATACATACACAGAGGGAAAAAATACAGATTGTATTCTACTGATTTAATATTTTTCAATATTAAAATTTTTTATATAAAAATCATATTTTAGTAAAAAAAAATTTAAAATTTTCTTCTTAAAAATGATATTTTCCAATATTAAAATAAAAGTTTTCAACATTACTAGACTTTTGTTAATGTTTATTATTGATTCAATATGGATTTGATTAATTTTATCTTGTTTTTTCTCTTAGTGTATATATTTTATGCATACATATATACATATTTCATATTCCTTTTGTAGTTTCCGAGCAGCCAGTTAGATTGGGAGGCCATAGCAAAGGAATTTGCAATAAAATGGCAATTTCCCAATTGCCTAGGTGCGTTGGATGGTAAACATATAAGTTTTCGTCCTCAACGCAAAGACGGGGCATTTTTTCACAACTATAAAGGCACAAATAGCATAATTCTGTTAGCACTGGTGGATGCTAAGTGCACATTTATTTTTGTTGACGTTGGATGCAATGGTCGCAGCAACGATGCTGGAGTATTTCTACAGAGTCCGCTGAATACTATTTTGCAAGAAGAGAAAAATCTACCACAAGCTGCTGCAATTGGAAACAATAGATTTCTCCCTTACGTCGTAGTCGGCGACGATGCATTCCCTCTGCAGAAACATCTAATGAAGCCCTATCCTTATCACTCGCAGTGTCAAAAAAAGCAGGTTTTTAATCAACGACTTTCCCGTGCAAGACATGTAGTAGAGCATGCGTTTGGTATTTTATCGAACAGGTTCAGAGTTCTTTTAGCTCCACTGAACCAAAGTGTAGAAAATGTTCAAACTATTGCCCTTGCATGTATTGCTTTGCACAATTATTTGTTAGAAAGTGGCGAGACAAGCATAGAAAGCGTAGGGTGTGCACAAGAAACTAGCAATGTCAGTTCTGCTGCTTCTGACACGCCATACAATCCACGAAAGGGAGAAGCAGAGGTTATTCGCCAAAATTTCAGAAATATTTCAATGAAGAAGGCAAAGTAGATTGGTTGAAGCCTAAATCATAAAGAAAAATATTTAACCAAATTCTGTATTTATTTTATTTATTAGTTTATTTTATTATTATTCACTTTATTCTACTTTTATTCGCTTTTATTTATTGTAATGAAATATACACCCTATTTTTGTAACAATATTATTACATTTTATTATAATAAAATAAAACAAAGAGTTTTAATATTTAAAAACAAATTCAGTCTTTATTATATAATATAGGGACATAAGTATGTTTTTATAAAAAACAAAGTAAAAAACATAAGAAATCAAATATTCTACATCCAATAAAAAAAAATAAAATTCACATCTAAATATGTTATTATCAAAAAACAAAGTAAAAAATTAGAAATTAAATATTTTAAATACATTAACAAAAAATTAAGTACAAAAAACAAAAAACAAAAAGTAAAAACCTATAATAATTAAAAAATGCAAAGTGACTTAGAGACGTATGTATACACATTCTTAATGCATATATGTAAGTAAATAATAAAAATAGCTCACATATGTATTTTGAGGTTCAAAATCACTTTCGTCAAAAACACCATCCATTGACATCTGCAGCAGGTCATTGGATGTGGACGAATTTTTAATGGCATTTGATGTGGACGAATTGAGCTGCTTCGGAAAACTATCAATATATTTCTGAATTACTGATTGTATTTCCCAAGCAGCTTTTCGTTGGTATCTCACATCAATTTCTTCCATTTGTGCCGTCACTAAATTACCTAGCCAACCGTATTTTTGGACATTTTTCTTTTTTTCGACTATAATTTCCTTGAAAGATGCAAAATTGTTTCTCATTTCAGAGAATAAGTCTCTCTTCTGTAATAGACATATGTACATATATTAAAATATAGTAACTAATTTCTAAATCCAAAATTAAATACCTTTGAACGTGTTTCGCTGGGTTCACTATTGATACTGTAACAGCTTTCATCATGCAATGCCGAACTACTAGTTTCCTCAGTACTACACTCTGCCTAAAAAACAATTTTATCGTATTAACACCAATTTCTACAATTTTTATTTTTTTACATAAAAGCCTTACTTCAATGTTGTTTACACTCCCCCTGGTGCAGGCATGCGGTTCAAGAAAGGAAAGTTGATCGAAGCACCAAAGCTTTGGCACATATAACTCATTCCTTCCACTGCCGCTTTTCTCTGAGTTTGTTATCAGCCTCAGCTCTCTAATATATTGGCTTCGCAGGCTCTTCCATTTGCTTTTAATGTCTGCCACCAGTGTTCGAAAAAATACTGTACACTAACCATTGTGTACGTAACTGATAAAATACTTTTAACTTTCATTTAAGTGTTTGCGAACTCGTACGCAAACACATTACGTACACAACATGTACACAACAAATGAACGCAAACTCTAACATAACGTACAGGACAGACTTCACAAACACTATTTTTTAGTGTTCGTGTACAAAGTACACTAAAAAGATCAGTACACAACGAAAAAAATTGGGTTTTAGTGATCTTTTTTGAGTACACTAACATTTTTAGTGTACGCGAGAGTTTATATTCTCATTCAATAAGAGAGAGAGAGAAAAATGGCCAGTTTTTATTTGTATTCTTAAGCGAAATATGTCTATTATTCCCAAAGAATAATAAATGGCATCAAAAACCACAACGCGATCTCTAAAAATACCGAATGAGCTCTCGCGTAAACTAAAAATGTTAGTGTACTCAAAAAAAAGATCACTAAAACCCAATTTTTTTCGTTGTGTACTGATCTTTTTAGTGTACTTTGTACACAAACACTAAAAAATAGTGTTTTTGAACTCTGTTCAGTACGTTATGTTAGAGTTTCCGTACATGTTCACAAACATTAAAAAAGAAACGAAAAGTTTCGCTCTCGTTGTAGTGAATGTGTTTGTGTTCTTTACCCACGACATTCAGTACAGTATATAAACGTTGCGTACTTTAGAGTATTTTTTCGAACACTGTCTGCCACAGACAGACCAGGCACCTCCTTTTGTAAAATTGCTACCATATCACTATGGGCTTGGGCTTTTTTATTCGATTTAAATAATCCCTAGACCGCACACTGTATAAATATTCCCTTTCTTGCACTAATAATATTAAACTTTCCACAGCTTTTCGTTCCCATTTAAAATCCATTTTTTTTTATTATATTCAAAGAATTTGTACTTTTCTTTTTAATTGTATTTCTTTTTTAATTTTCATCACCAAACTACACTAAATGCTGCCAAAAATAAAAATAAAGCAAATGTCAAAAAAGTAAAGCTAAAACAACAAAAATGTAAACATAGAAAATGATAACAAAGCGTGTTGCCGAGTACCGAACACAAAAACGATACCCCCTTCCCCACAGGTAATTTGCCTAAAAAAAGTGTTTCCCTTCCAATTGTTCGCTCGTATAAACGGCGACATAGATGTGCGTTCTATTGTGAATTCGAGTTAAGATTTTTTTTCGAGAACGGTTAAAAAATAAATGCTGTATCAGGAGTAAGTAAGCTAATGTCAATAAACTTTTTTGTACTGGTCAATATAGTGGTTCAATTTTATTTGATTTTACCACATATACATATATATTGATGTCCGCTAAGTCAATAAATCGTGTCAAATCTATAGATTTCGGCTACAGCTCATTGTATAATGCGAAATATCGTGAATAAATGCAAGTCACCAGCAGTAGGTACATTAATTCAGGTCCGCGGGCAGGAGATCGTTCATGGTCTCCACCGTTAAATGTGGTAACACTAACGGTAATAAATTTTTTCCGGGATTCCCCAACGACACTTGTAGCGTATCATTGTGTTTCTCTTTCCTTTTATTTTACTTTTAACGTCGTCAGTGAACAGTGAGTACCTACCTACTAGAGGTGTGCACAAGACACATAAAATTGCACAGTATTGTATTTTTCTCAAGACCGAATATTGATTGTAGCTGCAAATATAAATAAGTGTGAAGCAAAGATAGAGTACAAAAAAACAACTGCACTCGTAAACCATTGTACAACAGTATAAAAGATAGTTGTGTGAAGAGTGCAACAAAATTATTGTACTCTTCATTGTGTCACAACGTGCATATCTTTTTTCAGTAAATGCGAAAGAAAAAATATTTTTTGTTTTAAAAAAAACAAAACAAACAAACAAAAGCAACGAATATTAACATAGCACTTTGAAGAGATATTGTTGTTGAAAGAGTTTATGGCGAAAGCAAAGAATGTATAGAAACACTTATGTACGCATATTTTTCAACGAATACACTACTGAAATTCATTTGACAATACTGAAAATTTAGCTTCAGTAGTGAAATATGCTCTTACAACACAAAGCATAGTTCCGTTACTTCACAGACAAACGAGTGCTGTTGTTCACTTTGAATAAAAGAGAAATACACATTTTAGTGCACTCGTAAAATCAAGAGCAACAGAAAAGAGTACAATACATACAGTATTTCATTCGGTGAAGGGTAAGCTAGCAGACTTGTTCATACCTACCATGGACTTGTTCACCAATTATGTAAGGAAATAATGAGCAAATATGGAGTGCTAGAATGTGACCTAACGGAAGTATTTAAAGCAATGTTATTATTCTTTATAATTCCTGTCACTTCTGCAGCAGCTTAAATAATAAAAAATTATTTAAGAAATAATATGTGGCAAACTCGACTCCGACATTTATCGCTAATAGCAATTGAAAACACAACCGCATCAAGCCTGGATTTAAACGAAGTCATTGATACTTTTGCGAAAACTAAAGCTAGGAAAAATTTTAAATATAATTGTTATTTAGTCAGTTGGTAGGCCCGACCTTTATATAATAAACCCTTGAATCTTCTCTATTTCGTTTTATTAGCCAAATCTACACCAAGTATTAATTGTAATTTATGCTGTTACTGTTTAATATTTTTATTACCTGCCCTGCAGTGCACAAAAAGGAGCTTAAGTAGCTTAGCATTTTGAAAGTATTTGTATATTTCATATTTTTATTTGATAAAATCTAATCAGTTTACAAAGCAGTGGAGCCCCATTTTTTAATTTGCCCCAGGGCCCTTGGTTACTTAGCTACGCCACTGCACAATATCAACATATTGGGCCTCTAATTACTTTATCCAATCGCGCGATATGTTTCATTATCATCATTACATAAAATAATAACCCATTTTACATTCATGAGCGAAGGGAATCAAATGCATCTTGACAATATGTTTGATAAAATGTTGGTCCAACAAGGAATTATTTTTTATAATCGCTATGCTTGTCTATATTTAATTGCCTTCAAAGTGCAGCGTGAATTTAAATCTTGCTTCGTTACACGCCACACATTGTTCTTTCAATTAGAATCAAATCGATTGAATTGAGATTTAACACTTTAAGGGCCATTATTACAACTTGCCGTTAAACTTGTATTTAGTTAAAGGTACCTTTAGCTAAAGGGAACTGTAAAGTTACCTTTAACTGATTTTCGTTATTACAACTTACAGATAAAATAAAATTAAAATATGGCAGTGCCGGAGCAAAGTCGATAAAACTGCTCAATTAAACAAGTTTTTTTTTAACGCAGTGGCAACAGCGGACTTTGTTTTTTTGTTGTACATATACATATGCTCATTTTGTTTAAATTTGAAGTTGCCATATCGAAAATAGTATAAGAAAATAGTATATGGCAAGTTCAAACATAAAGTGACCTTTAAATGTTAAAGGTAGGATGATCTTCCCTTTAGCTTAACGATCACTTCTACCATATTATCCACTTATAATAATGAAAAACAATTTATCTGGCTCCCTTTAATTAACGGCAAGTTGTAATAATGGCCCTAAGTATTATATTGAAAATTCAAGAATTTTTAATAAAAATTATAAATACATGAACTTTTGTAATGTTTCTAGATTGTTGGTAAATTTTCTAGGTAACTGGTTACTTTAGCAAATCTTTTAAAAAAAATAATATTTTATAATAAACTAAAAATAATATGTACAATTAAAGTATTAGAATATATACCGACAAACTTTGTAGTCATTGTAATATGTACTAGTACACTCAAAAAAATATTGTTGGTTAATCTAACCAATTTTAGTTGTTAATTTACTGTTAATGCAAATTGTTGTTGCAATTTTTATGGTTAAACTATTTTTATTGGTTAAAATAACCAAGTTTTAACAGTAACTGAACTACTAATGTAAATTGTTGTTGGAATTTTATAAACAAACAATTTTGATTGGTAAAAATAACCAACTTTCATTAGTAACATAACTGCAAATGTAAATTGTTGTTGCAATTTAACAAATTTTGGTGGTTAAAATAACCATGACAGAATGGTTACAGGACCCTCATGTAAATCATTGTTGTATTTTAAACTAATTTTGTTGGTTAAAATAACTATTAAATTAGTCAAAGAACTTTTATTATAAATTGTTATTTTATTTTAACTATTTTAATTGTTAAATTTTAACCAATACTCATGATTAACATATAAAAATAAAATTTAACTATTATATTGGTTAAACTAACAAATAAAATTGTTAAATACTTGAAATAACGGATTTTATATTGTTTTTGTCTATCACGAACTTACGGAAAGATTGCCATGTACAGATTATAACCTTTGCTCTTGTAAATCTGTGAATATTGTATTAATTAAAGTAACGATGGAAACTCTTAAAGCGTGAGTTTCATCATTTTATTTCTTATTGGCTTCAGTTTGTGGTGCGTCTTTTTTCTACATTAACATTATTGTGAAGTGAAAAATATTAAATTAATAAAAAAATAATAAATAATTAAAATAAATAAATCAAATTAAAGTGTCAAAAGTGGTAATACTCAGTGTAATATGGAAAAAATTTCGTGTTCATCAACCTGTTTTCTTTCTAGCCAGGAAGAGGAGCTGTCTAAATTTTTTGATGAATGGAATTTTGGGTACATGCTGGAGAAATTACAATGTGAGTACAATTCAATAAAAATTCTTTCTAATTGTTAGATTTTAAAACTTTTTAATAAAAAAAGTGTTTATGTTTAACAAATTAATGAGAAAATACCTTAATATGTACATACAATACAGTGATGTACATAAGCGTCATAACGGCATTTCTTTTGTGTGCTATGCTTTTGTTAGTATTCTTGTAGTGAAAAATGTGACTTAGAATTTGTAAAAACCGCGAGATCGGTAATTTAACAATTTTTATAGTAAACATACTATAGATAGACAGTAAAAAAACAATTTCCACAGTTAAATTGGACTTACAAAAAAAAAAAAACTATTAATCTATGATATTCACTGTTTTTACTACTAGCTGAAGCCGTAACTTTGACTTGACTACGATTTTTAACAGAATCCGACTTGGACCACTTATTTAAAAACGAAAAGATTGGAAGAAAAGGCTGAATTTCGTTTTCGTTTATTAGAATGGAAGAAGGAAAAGGTAACATACTATTTACAATACAAAATATACATAAATAAAAATTTATCCAACTTTTTAAAATATGTCAATTTATCTAGGGCTGTTTTGACACCGTTTCCTTAAGCACAAATCAGTCAACCTATTCGACAAATTTAAGCTTCAAAGAGTCTGAACGCAGTATTGCTTCTGGCGAATTTGTAAGTATTGTGTAATATTTTTAAAATAATAATATCATAACTTTTTTTTACTTTAGGATTTACAAAGTATTCTGAATGAACATCCCACCTGTGACTATGTTCTTCAAACTTTTAATGAAAAAAATAAGCTAGACGCTATTGCTAGAAAAATATTGATAGACGATATAATAACTTGGGCTGTTAAAACTAAAATTAAATATATTCGACCTAAGTATTATTAAAATACAAGTAGTATTTATTAATTTTCTTCTCTAGATTTAAGTTAAACTTATCTCCTTTGTTGAATTAAAAGATAATAAAATGTAATATATTTAATATACATACATATAAATCAAAAAAAAAAAAATTACTAAGTAAATCAAAATAATTTTTTTTACTGTAAACACAAAAGGTAGTATAAAAACTATATTTTAGTAAATTTACTGTACTTTTACTGTAGAAATAGCATGGTTACAGTTTTATGGTAAAGCTACCATTAAAATTGTATTGTTACAAAAAAATTGTTACTATACAAATTTAATGGTAATTTTACCACTAAAAAGTTATTTTACAATTATTTCTGTAAAAATACTATAATCCGTGGTATTTTGTACAATATATTTTGTAGCCTAACCACAAAAATTGTACTCTAACCAAGTTTTTTGTAAATAATTTTTTAACAATTTCATATTGGTTATTTTTACTATTTTTGTTGGTTGGTGCAATTTTAACCAACAAAATTGGTTAAATTTATCTATAAATTTTTTTGGGTGTACTTAGTTTAAATTTAACAGGTATTCTATTATATTTAATAACCTAAAAAATTTATAACGTTTTACCTCCTTTAATTCTAAATTACGATTTTTTATTTGTTAAAATATTTATATGCGTAAAAAATTAAAACTACATATGTACACCAAAAGTCTTAGTACGGCAATATATTTTAGCAATTTCATGAATTTTAGCCAAAAGTTTGTATAAAAAATTAAGGTTTTTATATTTATTTTATTAATTTATTTCCGTTTTATTATAAAACAAATAATTTTTTAATGTTTTTCATAAAAGAAGAGAAAAATAAGGAAAAGTTTCAGATGACTCCATAGGGACCCCCAAGGAGAACCCTGAGTAAATTTAAAATTCAAAAAACTAATACAGTCAAAACTCGGTATAACGAACGATATACGGTCAGGCCCTTTCGTTATAGTGAAAAATTCGTTATATCGCAAAGTTTTTTTTTATCAAAATTTTATTAAAAAAAAGAAAAGTACATTTAATTCATTTTATTAAATATATATATATATATATATATATATATATGTCCTTAAAATAACGTTTGATAATCAATAAGTGAGTAAAAGTGTTAAAAATTATTTAAGTTGGTGGGAAAAAATCATTTATAGACGTTTGTTTACAAGTAACTTGAAGACTCATTTGAAGAGCTTCTTCCTGTATTTCTCGAAGTACTAATTGTTTTTAAATATTAATATTATTTTAGGAACCCCATTGTATACATTTATCAAAACATTTCATTACTTCAGAATGCTTTATTTTCGTTTCATTATTAGAAAATTGGTCAACAATTTCAATATTTTCCTCATTTTCGTCATCTCCATCCAAAGTAATATCATTTAAGTCTCTTTAATGAACATTTTTTGTGTTCTCTTTTGTTACATTCTTTTTGTTTTTACCATTTTTTAAATCATTCGTTATACTGAGCTTGAAAATTGTAAAACGTTCGTTACATATATAAGGTAGTCAATGTAAGAAATTTACTCATTCGTTATATCCCGAATTCGTTAAAGTGAGTATTTGTTATACCGGGCTTTGACTGTATATGAAAATGTTATCCCTTGTATACCTTAAGGGATAACCTACCTTAAGGTCAAGCACTCCATTTAATCCATTTGGAATTGAATGTACAAGTTTTGTTTAGTGTTTTCTGGTGGCATCCCATGAGCAAGTTTTTCGGTTGACTTTTGTTTGAGGTTTAGCGATTACGTAACCGTTCTTTCAAATGATCTCCTAAATACTCTCTTAACCCTTTCATGACCGATTTTTTTCG
This sequence comes from Sarcophaga caerulescens, assembly GCA_927399465.1. NCBI lineage: Eukaryota > Metazoa > Arthropoda > Insecta > Diptera > Sarcophagidae > Sarcophaga > Sarcophaga caerulescens. The sequence continues at coordinate 7,250,360 of OV656869.1, forward strand.
GCCAGAGCTAAAATTTTTTTAAGGACATGTATTTGTTAGTCATGGCATAAATATGAAGTGATATTAAATTCAGAGTCCTACGTATTCTGGTTTTACCGTTATAAAATGTTGCCTACAGGCAACATTGGGCAGTAGTGCAAAATTTTTAATGAAGGTCTTATTTTTATATACTCGTATTTTTAAATTTTTTTCATTCTAATTTCTTATGATATGAAAGAAAACAGTTTTTTTGTGGACTTGAGCACAATTGTACATTACACTTAGTACAATTGGATCTTAGAATTCCGGTTTTGCATAGTCTACATAGGCCTTTTGTTCCCCATTCTGTCCAATAACTTTTGTCATCAAAACGTACCGCTTTTGGTGGATCAGCTACGTATTTTCTTCTTCCCCTATGTCACCATCATCCTCAGACTCATTCCAGTCAAATTCCACAATTCTTTGTATTTCTATTTGAAACAAGCCTTTTGGACGCATGTAAATTTGGTACATTATGGACCAATGTTGCCTATAGGCAACATTGAGTTTAAAAAAATACTGGAATAAAACTAAAAACATAAATTCCAGTTTTATTGGTTATAATTCCTCTCTTACCTGCTTTTAAATTGTTCACACACTTTTTATGAAAAAAATTCAAAAATGTACCGATATTTTTAAAGTTTGAAAAATTTATATTTTTTGACTTTGGCATTGGCACGTGCCTACGCAAATTCAAATACCGATTAAGTGAACACCAGTAGAGATTACTTAATCATTTTTTTTTAGAATACGGGTTTTCAATCAAGCTTGTTTGCAAAAAATAAATCTTTTACAAAAATTTAAAATAACGGGATTTATGAGCAAATATGTACAATGTTGCCTATAGGCAACAACGGGCATGAAAGGGTTAAAGTCATATCGGAACTTTGTGCAAGAGTATTAAGCCTGTGGGGACATTTTTTTCTCAAAATATATTGGAGTACCAAGACTTTTGCTGTCCACTGTATGTGTTTATATATTTCAAACAATACTTATTGAAATTATAATTTTTTGCTTTGACATTGTAATCCATACATTAAGAACAGAAGTAAACATGAACAATTTAAAATTATTTTCAAATATCCAAAGACCAAAGTAAGGGTAGTTCCTCCGTTAGACAACTGACGCCTGCTGTTATCAAATCGTTTTAACGATGTCAACTCGGAAATTTCGAATATAATGGTTGTTGAAAAGATTCTTTTTCTATTTTCTGATCACCTTTATAGTCATTGTCAGTTATCTTCTCGAACGCTTTATTGAATATTTCACAAGCATCCATTTATGCAAAATAATCGCTTTAACGGTATCTGTCGATTAAAACACGATGCAAGTATAATCCTCATAATATAATATTTAAAAACATGCTGCGAAATAGAAACATTGAAAAAGAAATAATTTAGTTTTTATATTGCTATTCAATGTTTAATGATAAGAAATTTATTGTAATAAAAAAGGCTTTTTCATTTTCCCTTAAGAGTACCAAATATAAAATCGTATCAAAAGTTTATAAAATAATAAACTTTTGCAGATTTCAAATTAATTATAGTTAACATTTATTTAGTTCTTTTATGTTAGACGTTTTTTTTTGTCAGTAAGTGTAAATTGGGAGATACATGAAAACAAGGTAAAGTTTCTACTTGTTTTTAACATGGCGACATCCAGAACGATTCTTGATTTGCTGTATTCAGGTTGCCACGCAGCCTTCATGTAGCCCCTCCTGCATGCAGCACAGTCGAATCTCATGGGTTTTAATTCGGGTTGTGCGTAGGGCTTGGAGTCCACCACTTAAAACTCTATCCTATGAAGACTAAAACCCAAGCCTTCATTAAGATTTCTTCCCCTTCACAGGAGAGCTGCTTCCGTCCAACTGGCGGATAATGTCCACGGCACACACCGTTGCGATTTGCCAAGTTTTCCCTTTTTTCAAGTTTTTTTTTTTCGATGCGAAAAAGTTTTCATTACATTTGTTTTCTAACAAAACAAGTTTTTTCGACAAAATTAAATTTAAAATTTTTTTCAATAAATTCAGTATTAAAACAGGAAATATTTTTTAAATAAAATATTGTGTATTTTATTAGTCCCGGACAAAAAACGCAAAAAAAAAACACCAATAGAGGGTACCGGGCTCCGGAATTTCCTTTAAAAATGTTGGTACTTTTGTAGAAAACAAGTTTTTTTTTTCCCAGAAATAAAGTTTAAAAAAAAATCTGGCAACGCTGACGGCACACATTGTTGCTTTCTTCATTCGGCTGTGAACCAGCGTTGCCACAAAGAAAAAATTTTCCCTACCAATATTCTTACCAAAACCTACCAAAATTATTCCAATCCTACCAAAATTTGAATTTAAGTAATTATAAATTATTCAGTATGAAATTAACGTTTTATTGCTAAAATTAACAAACATTTCGTTGTTCCTTATGTAAACACAGATATGTTAAACGTTAAGGCACGTTAAAACAGGGTTTCTAACTATATATTTTCTTACTTAAACATTTTATTTTCGTTTTTAGACCTAAAAATAGATAATACATACTTCCAACTTTAAATCTTACAGATATTAATTGTATTTTTCTATCAAAAAATAAATGAAATTTGAACAAACCAACCAAACTACCAATCGTAGCATTTTTAAATAAAAACTACCAATTTTGGTCCAATTGGACCAAAACGGCAACGCTGTTGTGAACATTCAAAGCTAACGGTTGTGTTTTTCAATACGAGTTATTTTGGAAGTTTTTACGGTATCATTATTGAGTGATTAGAGTGTAAACCAAAGTGAGTGTTTTTCAGTGGTTTTATGTGATGTTTTTGTAACACAGGCTATTGTACTTGCGTGCCTGTTTGTATGGGAAACACAAACAAAATTGAGTGTTTTTGTTTGTGTTTTCCATGCAAACAAGCAGGCAAGTGAAATAGCCTGTGTTACAAAAACATTACATTAATTTGAGATATAAAACGTTAATTTCGGTTGGTTATTACCGCAGAATTTTCAGTGTGACGTTTTTGTTTATTTGCTTCTGCTTATAACAAAAAGTGCTTATTAGCTGAAAATATTACTGTGTGGTGTGATTTGTAAGGTGGTTTGTGACTTCAGTGCTTAATTGATTAGAGGTAGTGTGTCTCGAGTAGGATAATGTTGTTTATCTCTCTCGGTTTGTGAATCGGTTGTTGGGTGAATTTGTTTTTGACTCGGCTACGTTTGGGCGTTATTTTTGTAATTGGTATATGTATTTACTTATTTTCTTAGGTAATTGTATTAATTTTGCTAATGCCTCCCGGTATTAGAGTCGGGTGACGAATCTGACGTCACCAGAGACAGGCATACGAATGGGATGGGTCCACCTTCTGCAGTTTTAAGGAATAAACACATAGACGACAGACGATAGATAACAGAAAGCTGCCAAGTTTAGAATACACTCGTTTATATGAAAACGATTATATTAAGGGCAGAACAGAAAAAGCCAAGACAACAACATAAGCAGGTGCTGCCCAAATTAAACTATTTTCTATTTTTGTGAGCAGCTAAAATCAAATAAGTGATGCCAATACAACATAAAATCATAATAAAAAACAGCTAAAAATATTTACTATGAAGATAAAGAACAATTCTAAAATTAAGAAATAAAAAGGAATCTATGTACATATTCATAATAAATAAAATAGAATTATAGATTCAATTTTGTATCTGAATTCATATGATAAATGTTTTGTGTCTGCGGTTTTTTCATAAGTGAGTTTATATTTGCGTACAAAAAATCTGATAGTGTCAACACTGAAAAATATATTTACATTCAAATTTGAAAATTATTGACAATCGTTTTTTTCTGCTCTGCTTTCAAAAAATTTAAGCAGTCGGCATACGACAGAAAAAACAGTTGGCAGATTTTTCTGTCGAACTGTTGTCTGTCGTCTATGTGTTTATACCTTTAGGCGGTCGCGGGGAAGGTGATAATACCAGCATTTGTTCCGCAATAGAGATGGCGGTGACGGATAATGAGAGCGGAAAGCGTTTCAAACCGGGGTCGCTGAAAAAAGGTACCGAAGTCGCCCAAGCGGGTGCTGCGTAGCAGAGAAGCAAGCCGACCACTATTTGTCGGCGGCGGCTGAAAGTGTAAAATTTGTCGGCGGCGGCTGCTAATCAGCTTAACGCCGATTTTTAACCGGCTCGAAAAAATTTCCGGCTGAGCCGAAAACAAATAGTGTATTTTATATAAAAAACTATTTTTTAAACATTTAACATCATGTATTTAAAGCACTTTTAGATTGTTTAAATTAAAAAATTGTCAAAATTAAAAATTCAATATAAAGAATATTACAATTTTCTAATTTAATATTTAAAAGTTTATTGAATTTCAAAAATGATGTTACAAAATAAAGATAAATAAATAAAGAATAATAAAGATAAACGACCTTAGAAATTATATTTATTGTAAATTTACTTTTCAAAAAAATAAATTGTTTTTATTTTTAATTTTGCCAATATTAATAATATCTATTATTTATATATAAGTTTTGTTTTGTTCTTCCATTAAATAGTAACGTTCAAATTTAGCAACTAAATGAATATTTCCTGACTTGGTATCACTTCAGAGAGAAAATCTGCTAAATGTTAAAATTTCTTAAATTTTTCTTTTAAAAAGTTTGAATGTGTTTTAATTTTATTTATTTTCAATGGGTTTTTGTATTGTTTGACATAAATTGGTAGAACTGTTATCGACGTTAATATTAACATGTATAATTTTGCAAGTTAACTCCTAACGTTTACAATTTTTAAATTTATATGAAATTGCCTTTGAAAGTTAGCAACAAAACACAACTATAAGTACATATGAGGCAACCTGTCACAAGTACCAAATATGTATATTAATAATCGGTGATCAAAAACTAAAATGGCATGCAATCTAACATATGTATGCAACTTCCTTTTAACTTTGAAGTCTACGGTTGGTAAGTTGTTTTTTAAAAAATCTATTTGGGTTGTGTAAAAATTTATTAAATTTTTTATTGAAAAAAAGGCCCTTATTTTCCAAAACTTTTCTGGCTTTATTTTTTATTAATTAAAATTTATAAATTTTTTTATTAAAAAAAAAATAAAAACCCTCATTTTAGCTTTCTTCTAGAACTTTTATGAATATTATTCTTAATAATTTCTATTTAAAATAAAATTTAAAAACAAGCACACATAGGGTAAAAGCACCAGTAGTCGGCAGTTTTATTTTTTTCCTCTTTTCAAACTGGTCTCATTAAGAATGAGAAAATGTTGCTGATATGATATTTAGTTATTACAATTCTGTGATTTGTTTAGTTTTAGCTTCATTTAACAATTTTGAGCAATAAAATAATTAATATAAGTAATTTACATAATTTATTAAAAACATTGATTTTACCAGTGGTAGGCACATGTGAACCTATGTTCGGTAAAAAATTACCCTATTGTCGGTATAACCATTTTTGTTAAAGGAAATCATAATTTTATAAAGAAAAAAATGTTATAATGACTATTTGCTATAGAAATAGCGTTATTAATACATTTTCTGTATAAAAATCTGTTTTACTTGCTATTTTTTTATAGAAATATAACAGTTTTTCTATAAAAAAAACTTCAGTTTCTGTATAGAAAATTGTAATACGCATAATTTTCAATAGAAAAGGTATAATACAAACAAATTTCTACACAAAAAATTGTATACACATAAATTTGAAAATTTTCAAAAGCTCTATAAACTACAAAATGTTTTAGGATTATAGATTACAATACATTTTCAAAAAATAATTTGTATTAATACAAAATCACATAAATAACCTTTAAATAATATTGAAAAATGTATTTTTTAATATTTTTTATCAAATATTTATTATATTTATAAGCCGCCGATGAACCGATAGTTTCGGCGGCGGCGTGGCTGGAAAAAAATTACCGGCTGTTCGGCTAGCCGCCGGTCGCGCCGTTATGGCTTGCTACTCTGCTGCGTAGGAGGAAAAAAGTTGCATTGTGTAGGAGCGAGTCCGAGTCGGTGGCAGAAGGTTTGTGTGTTGAGACCGGTGGTAGTGGTCCGACGTTGGAGAAAATGAAGACCATCACCAACAGTTTGTTGGGGGTAGTCTTCGACGCCGAGGTGGAGTCGTCGGTTACGTGGTTAGTCATAGAGCATGCCGGGCGTTACAAGGAGGTGCTGATGACGCTCTTAGCCTAAAATGAACGTCTCCGCGGTAGACTCGCCGTCTACAGTGCACTTACGGTGCCGTCGGTCGCGTCGGGTACTGCGACAGCTACTGTGGCCCCTGCTGTTACGCCCGTGGCTGTGGTAACATGAGTGGTGTGAGAAGCTAGGCCGTAATACTGACTGAAGGGTTGTAATGGCCAATTATGTATGTATGTAATCAAATCAGATACAATATTAAAGTCGAAGCAGTTACGATTGATCTGAGTTTGGTAGCTGCGAATAATTCAGCATTTTATTCTTCTTGAATGGTGAAGCAGAGCAAAATCCGCAAAAAATTTTAATATTGTATTAAACTTGTCTAATGGTTGCTGATACTGGCGCACAAGTTCACAGCGAATATGAATAGGAAGGCCGCTGTGAAAGCTTAAAAGGATATTAGTTGATACCCAGATATAGGGAAATCCTGAGGATCACCATTTTCAGAAACCTGGGTTTCGCATAAAGCGTGAGCCCAATTATGTTGCACAAGTCAATTCTAAAACGTCCTGCCGTTTACGCTGTAAATATAATTCAAAATCATAACGACCAATTCCATAACAAATACGTAAGCGGATAATTTGATGTTTGCTAACCAGTGGGCGATTTATTCATATTGTTACGTTTTTACCTTTTTAAAAACGTTTAAAATATGAGTTCGTTAATTGCAATCAAAGTAAAAACAAATATGTGTTTAGTTTCAATTAATTCTTTATTGTCCGCACTATGTATGTGTGCCACTGTTTATAACTTATACAACGTATACAACAATAACTACTTGTTCGTTATTCTTCTCTACTCACACCCTTTGCGTAAGCACCAACACTTGTTCGTTAGATCTGTATAGCGGAGATCTTCAAACCACGACTGTTCTCTTCACACGCAACGCATCTTCACACAAGACTGACTGAATTCTTACTACTCGTCGACTGCTTTGTCTTGCCTTTTTATAGGGCTAAGCAAACAGTCCGACGAACATTCTTGAAGTAGAATGTTCGTGTTTAAATTTTTGATATCGGTTCAGAAATGTTTATGTAATCAATAAATTTGTGCCTAAAGCCCAAAAAAACAGTTTTTGTCAAATAAAACAAGTTTGGAGGGTTCGAGAAATATAAAAAAAATATTTTTAAGAATACTCAACAAAACTTACAACCTATGTCACTAGCTGGGTGTATTTTGACTGTCGTACCGTATATTTAGCCATTATTTTGTTCCTTATTATATTCGTCTGTTAAATCATCTTTCTTCGCAAGGACGGTGACTGATTGTGGCAATGATCTGTGAGTAATGAAGGAACTAACCCCAAAAGACACCAGGGAGAAATTCGAAGAGGACAAGGGCAGCAATGTTCCAGCCAAACAGTAGGCGGTCAAAAGAGGGTGCAGAAACATTACGCCATCCCAAAAAGTATGGAGCGAAGCGAAGGAAATATCATGAGACACAAAAAAATCCAAGTGAGACCAGCGGAACTGAACTGCGAGTGAAAGTTAAAAAGGTTCCAAGATTGGTTAGAATAGCAGTTATGCCGACTGTTATTTGCGAAGAGATGGACCAATTCAGGTTACATTCTTGTTGACTGCAATCATATACAAATAGTCGAATGGCTGAAAATGGCTACACTAAAATTATCTTAGAGAATTAATGATGTGCTCAGGGGATGAAGTACCCAAGGCACATATTGTTGCTTTCTTCATTCGGCTGTGAGCATTCGAAGCGAACGGTTGTGTTATATCGGAAGTTTTTATGGTGTAATTATTGTGTGATTAGAAGTGAGTGTTTTTCAGTGGCTTTAATTTGGGATATAAAAGGTTATATGTTATTACCGAAGAATTTTCAGTGTGAAGTTTTTGTTTATTTGCTTCTGTTTATAACAAAAGCGAACACACGATGCAGTGTTATAAAGCCATATGGCCTTATTTCTCAATGGCTCTATTCACACGAGAACAATTGTGCTGGCGTAAAATGATAGTTTATAGGCAAGAGGGGTGAAGAGAATGGTATTTCGATGGGGTAAAGTTTCCACCAGCTACAACCCCGCATTACCAGCACAAAACTAGTACGAGTACATGCACATTTTTAAAACATTAAATGAATGCAAAAACACTAATACATACAAAGCTGTATATACGTATACATTTCATGCCATCCCGTGTGATTTGAAAAGAACAAAAATTGTGCGACTAAAAATTGTTCTCGTGTGAATAAAGCCAATAGAATGAGAAATGAAACCGTATGGCTTTATTGCCTACATCCAAGTGCAACATCACCATAATCGTTTAGTAACCCATAACAGTGTAATTGTTACAGATACAAATTGCATAAAAGAATGAGTTGCCATTGTTGAAAAAATATGGTAGAGGAGGTGGAATATACGAGTATATTCTTCAATATATTGAAAGCATTTTTGTCTGTTGCTATGACCAACATTTCAAGTTTTCTGTGAAACTGTACTTAGTTAAGAACTTATCAAAAGAGAAAGTAACTGTACTGACTATGTATGTATGGAGAAATGTTAGTTTATATCAGCACGTTTTTTTATTATTACACATGACATTATCAATTCAGTATATTATCCGCGTGTTACAGGCAAACATCAAATAATAAAATGGAAGAGGAACAAATATCCGAATATGAATTAATACCTGGATTTAGGGCATCCAGCAAATTATTATACATAAAAGATGAAGAACAAATATTTAAATTTAAATATAGCAGAAATAATATTAAATATTATTATTGCTATGAAAAAAACTGTAACGTTGGTGTTACGGTAGACTTAAATAACACAAAATATTGCCGAAAAAGTGGAAAATTCCAAACTCATAATCATGGACGACAAGGTGAACTTTTTGGAAAATTGAAAGTTATCAATGCAATTAAATGTAAAGTTAAAAAAGCGTCAATTAAAAGATCAAGTGTACGTGGTATTTTTGACCAACAATGTAAAAAATTTAAAGCAGCTTCCAATACAATAGAGTATGGAAGAATGCGTAGACAACTATTGAATATAAAAAAACAAAAATTTCCTAAGTCTCCAATCACTTTCAGTGACATCATTGACGTATTTAAAAATAAAGAAGTTGTTCAAAAATTTGCCATGTCCAGATATGACAGTGAACAAAAATTTTATACTGATACAATAATTACCGAGAATTTCTCATACACTTTTTTCGTTTCGCCAACAATTTTAAAAGCTATACAATCAATAAGCAGCACGTCGGAGTCACGTAATTACGTAATGGATGCAAATTTTAATGTGGTTCCAACATCGAAGGATTTTAAGCAATTGTTCATTATTCATTACGTTCACGGCGAACATGTAAGTTATAATAATGTTGTTAAATATATTTATGAATATGACTAGATACAAATTCATTAAGGCCCCGATTATGGTTCACAACACATAAATGTTGTGATGTAACAGAGACAACAAAACATTTATTACTTTCTTGATTATGGTTTACAACATCTAGATTCTAGATGTTGTGTATGTCACAGGGTTGTTCTTCAATGTTAGTATACTTTTCCTCTAAAATACATCTCGGAGTGTATAAAACTGTCAGTTGAAAACAAAAATTATTACGTTAAAAATATTTAAGAGCATAAAAAGAACAAAAAGCCTATTTAAAACACAAATTTTAACTTTTATTAAAACATGACAATTAAAAATAAAGGCTAGTTTTATTAACGCTTATATTTTTAAATAAAATTTGTTTTTGCTTGATTATATTCTTTTATTGTATGTATTGCAATAAATTCATTTCAAAAGTGCTTAAAATATAATATAAAAAAAAAACTTCATATCATATTAAAATTCATTTAGATCACATAGTTACTTAAAGTTAAAACACATATACATACATATATATATAAATATTTTACATTTCAAGTTTTTTTTGGGTTAAAAGGAGTTTGGCTTTTAATAATTCATTTTGTAATTCAGGCTTTTTCTTTTTATTTCTAGTATTTTTTATTTATTTGATAATTTTTATATAAGTTCTTCTCAAGGCGTTTTAATGTAAGCAATATCTCCCTTTGGTTCTTTTCCTGCCTTATTAATATTTTTAAACGCTCATCCTCCATCTTGTTTTTTTGTGCATATTTTGTGGCTTTTCGGCAACTGCTGTTTGCATCGGTTAGTGCTAGATGAAGGCCCTTCAATATTGCATGACGATTCCGCCTCATGAATCGTCTTGAATTTTCAATCCCATTGCAGATCCATTTGCACTTACTGCTTCAATGGGGTCAAGCTAATTTCCGTGGACGGACCAGCACCAGTAGCTTGAAAGTTTTTTTATTGGCAGCCAATTTTCTTTTCAAATTAGTTTTATAATGAGTCCATACCTGTAACAAAATCAAAACCATTTTTATGTTATATTTAAAATTTTTTTTTACAATTTATCTACATACTAACCCTTTACCATTCTTTTGCAACTTTAATGGGTGGACCCAAGCCATTTAGCCTCAATGAAATTTCTCCCATGTCTCTTTGTGCTGTGTCTTATTTGCTCCAAATAAAGGGTCCGCCAAATAACTTTTTTTTTTGAAAATGCTTTAAAAAAAAACTACTGAATATTTTCTTTTTTTATTTGAAAGTACAATCCTTCCGGTTAATAATGGAAAATAAATGATTATGCGTTTTCGCTTCGCTAAGTGGGCCTGCGATCGACTTACAGAAGATGCCGATTTTGGCAAAAAAATCTTCTTTTCAGATGAAGCTCATTTTGATCTTGGCGGGTATGTAAACAAGCAAAATTGTCGCATTTGGGGCTCAGAAAACCCGCACGCATACATTGAAAAGCCGACGCACCCAAAACAAGTCACTGTTTGGTGCCGATTTTGGTCCAGAGGCATAATTGGGCCACCTCGGAGCTGCGATTTGACACCGTTGGACTATTATTTGTGGGGTGCCGTCAAAGATAAGTGTTACGCCGACAAGCCAGAGACAATTGACGCTTTAAAGGACAATATTCGTGAAGCCATTGGTGAAATACAGCTGCACACAATCGATAATGTGTTTAAAATTGGACCGATCGTGTAGGCTACTGCATGGCCAGCCGAGGCAGCCATTTGACTGAAATAATTTTCCATTATTAACCGGAAGGATTGTACTTTCAAATAAAAAAAGAAATTTGAGGAAATATTCAGTAGTTTTTTTTAAAGCATTTTCAAAAAAAAAAATTATTTGGCGGACCCTTTAGTAACTTGCCACGGCCAATATCAGGATTTGCTGTCATTAACTCGACCAGCTTATGCATCTGCTTCTTATTGGTTATTTTTCTATAAAATATTTAAAGTTATTCATAATTTTTAAAATATCCACAAAAAATTATATGCACTGTTATACAGACTTACAAAATTTTTCTCCATTTCCTTTGTTAAACTTACCGCGAGATAACAGCTAACGTACCTAATTCCAGTCCTATTATATGGTTGTGAGATTTTTGCGTTTTGTACAGGATCCGACTTTAATAAGCTAAGAGTTGCATATAATAATATTGCGATATATATTTATGATTAAGGTCGGCGCGACCCAATTTTCTGCTTCTCGTATAGGATATATCATATGACCTTTGAGAACCTATTAAAGTTTCGTAGCCTAATTTTATTACATAAGATTATGACTACCCAACAACCTAATTATCTCTTTGGAGTATTGAGATTTGGTAGATCAACACGAGGTAGGAAACTAATACAGCAAAGATATAGGAGCACTTTTTCACAGCGACAATTTTTCATTTATTGCACCAGTTTTTGGAACGAATTACCGAATCGGATTCAGAATATCAGCAGCGCAAGGCGGTTTAAACTTGATCTTCGTGAATACTTATCTGGATAATGTAAATGCATATATTTTTTTTTCTTCTTTTTTGATTGTTTTATATACATATATCTAAATTTCCTCTTTTTCTCTTACTTTATAATTATATAATTCATTTCTACTTATGTTGTTTTTCTTCAATCTTCTTCGATCTACATTGTATTTTAATTTGATAATTCTCTGTAATTTATTTTTTTTCTTTCTTTTTTTTTCTCTTTCTTAAATTATAATTATAATCTATTAAATTTTATAACTTTAAATTTGTAATCTCACTAGCACTTTAAATTATAAGATTTTTAGTCTTGTTGTGCTAGATTCAATATAATTAAATAAATAAATAAATAAATAAAATAAATAAATAACAGCTAATGAGGTGTTGTAAGAGTTTGACAGTTTTGACAACACTTAAAAACAACTGTTGTAAATCATAATCGCCATTTTAAAAATCCAACATTAAATTAACAACTGTTGTAAACCATAATCGGGGCCTAAAATAAATTACTTTTCATTCTGGTTTCAGGCGTTCCCATTTATATATGTGTTGATGTCCAAGAAAACAGAAGAAGCATATACGCACATGTTGTATTATTTAAAGTCTAATATATTAGATTTGCAACCACACAGAGTTATAACGGATTATGATGAAAATGGGTTTCGAAATGCCATTCAAAAGTTATACCCAACAGTAAAACTGGTTGGTTGTTGGTTTCATTACATACAAGCATTGCGGCGAAAGGCTTTGAAAATTCCTGGATTCATAAATCAGTTAAATATGAATAATCAGGCTAAAGTTTTCTTTAATAAATTCTTCTATTTGCCATTGTTAAAACCAAACGATATAACAGCAGCATATCAAATTTTGAAAGCAGATGCAATGAATGTAAAATATATTAAAGGAAGGATGTCAGGAAGCTATTTTCAACCTTTCATTAAATATTTTGATTCTTACTGGATGGAAAAGGTATATGAACAATTATACAGTTTATTTTATTTTAAAAATATTTCTTTTCTTTCTGTTTAAGGAAAAAGTAACAAACTTCTCTGTGTACAAAGAACCGATCCGAACAAGCAACGCCGCAGAAGGCTTTCATAGCCAGCTTAATATGAAGCTTCCAAAACATGGCAATTTTTATAGATTTCTTGATTGTTTATGCGATTTAGATGCAGTTAAGTCAAGTGATTTTTTAAACTCCATTTCCGGATGTACATCTTTATACACAAAGAAAAACAGTTACCTTGAAAAGCGAAACAATTTTATACAGAAGCACTATCAGCTACTCAGGGAGAAGAAAATAACACTGAATACTTTACTCGGACAGTTCTCTAAAATGAAGAACTGTATGATTGAGGAAAGTTTCATTAATACAATTGACAGCAATGACGACGAAACAGATGCAAATAGCATTGGAGAAGACAGCATTGACACAAAAGTAAAAGGACAACATTACCTTTCGTGTATTATTTGTTCTGAAAGGGAAAGGCAAATACTGTTTGATCCATGCAAACATTTCAAATTTTGTCAATCATGTTATCAACAACTAAAAGAAAGTGCTGAGAAAACAGGAACGCAAACATTGTGCCCAATTTGTTGTGCCATTATCAAGAATGGCACATTTATATATTGTTAATTATTAAAAATTTATAAACATTCCATTAGTGTAATAAACTTTATTTTTTTTTTTTTTTTATTAATTTTTTTGTAAATAAAAAAAAATCAAATAAATTTGAATTATATAAAAAAAAAATGTAAATGAGCAATAACACCATAATGGCTTTATTTCATTCCTTACATGGAAATAAAGCCATATGGCCTTATTTATCAATGGAATGGGAAATAAGGTCATATGGTTTTATTGCCTATGGCCATTGTTGCCAATTTGACGTTTTTCCCGTCAAATCTGACGTTTTTGCAATGCCAATTAAGGGGAAAAATGCTTTTTAGCGGTTAGCGTGAAATCTGGTTAGCGTGAAATCTCGTTTTTTTTAGCTTTTTTTTACTTTTAACGCAAACATTTAAATTTATATAGATTTTTTTATTAAAATATTTCAAAAAGTCTCAAAAAGCTAAATTAAAAAAATATGTATTTCTAAATCTTTCCAATGATTAAAGGAAAATGGAAAAATTAAATCAATTACATAATTACTTTAAAAAGTTGTAAAATGCAATTTATTGAATTATGTGGTTTCTTAATGTAATGTAATTTTTTGTAAACGAATTCAGTTTTAATTACAGATACGGTCTCAAACTTGATAACAAATGTTCTTTTAATTATGAATTTTCAAAATCTGTTATAATAGAAGTAGGTACAATGACCACTTATAAACAAAATGCAGAAGACTGGCACTATATTTTTGAAAATACCTAATTTTGTTTGTAAATCATTAAATATAATTGAAAAAACAATTCAATTTAATTTAGAGATTTCTGGCGATTTTTAAAGCCCAGTTTAACGGGAAATGTAGAAAAAAAAAATTGGCAACACTGGTCCAGAGGGTGCTCTTTCCAACCGTGGTAGTGGGATAGCTGAACTAATTCTGTGAGTCGAGATTTTCAAATTTAAAAAAATCGAGTTTTGGACGAAAAATATATAAATATTCTCTAGATGTTCAGTGGCCATTCTACAACATATAAGAAATAGTACACTATACAGACTATACGCAATTTTTAATTGTTTTAACGTTAATTTAAAATTTTCAAACTATTTATTTGACGGGTTTCTGACGGTTTTGTAAAAATTTAATTTAGCGATTTCTGGCGATTTTTAAAGCACAATTTGACGGCAAATTTTGAAAAAAATTTGGCAACACTGATAGATAGATAGATAGATATATAGATAGATAGATAGAAACATAGATAGATAGATAGATGGATAGATAGATAGATAGATATATAGATAGATAGATATTGTTCAACGTTCACATCAGGAAGGAACACTCTGTAAATTAGTTAGCGGTTCTTTTTTTATATATTTATGCTCTCTGTACTTTTTACATTTTTTCTTATTCTTTGTTCATTACAACTTAACATTAAAATATTTTTTGCATACACAATCACTCTAGTTTCAACAGCAAGACGAACAAGATCCGAACAATAAACATAAGTAACAAAAAGTGAAACAAATTGAGAGCAAAAAACAAAAACAAATACATAGAAAATTAAAGTGTGAACAATTTAAAGACAAAACAGATTTGCAAATACAACAATACATAAAATAAGGACACAAATTAAATTTAAGTAAAAACATAAGATAAAGACACAAAGTGAAAATCACACAAAACAATTTTGTAAATAAAATAACATAAAAAACACATAAGAACTAAACATTGAATTTAATAAAATCAACAAAATTAAAATTCCAAAAACAACAAAAACAAAAGCATTTTTTCTTTAAAACAAATTAAAAGAACAATAGACAAACGAACCAGTGAAAAACATCCATCATTAAACATTTTTTGGTCACTTCGAACCGTATATAGTGGAATAAAGTGAAGTGTATTTTACAAGAACAAAAACTTTCTTAAAAAGTGAAAAATATTAAAATACACAAAATACATAACGGGCCAAGAACAGTTAAATTTTGTTGGAAAAAATACAATCCACAAGCAGAGTGGAAACAAAACAAAAAAAAAAAAAGAAAGATCAGTGCCGTTAAAAAAATCAACAACATTTGGCACAGACCCAGCAGTTGAAAAAATTCATCAAAGCTACTACAAGAACAACAACAACAGTTAATAAGACCCAACAGAAACAGTAAGTAAAGAAAACTTTATAACAAATTATTGAATATTAATACACAACAACAAACTTGAAAACGGTGTAAAGAGGACAACGAAAGAATAATAGAAAAGGGTTACCAACGAGCTCAATAAAAATATAATTTCGGGGAAAATTAATTTGAAACTGGGAATTAATTAATGATACTTGTTTTCTTTATTACTGACTGTTAAATCGCTGGCAGGCATTTTTTAACCCAATTTTATTCCCGAATTTTATCACCTCTCCTTAAATAAATATTTCAAGATGGCTCTTAAAAAATTTTCCAATTGCACTGACGATTTAATCGAATTTGAGAGTGTTTTTTCGGCAAGTCATGCTGAGGATAATGTTCACGCATTACAAGTTCTACGTGTAGAATTAGACTCGCTCTGGACCCATGTGAAAAGGTCCTATGAGGAATGTAGAGATATGGAAATGGAGGGTGATAAACCAATGGATAGGAAGAAACTTAGGGAAAGATACCAACAGACTCTATCGGCATACAAAAGGTGTCTGTCGTCTATTAATGCGGAAATTCAGGCGCTATCTGACTCCGTAGGGAAAACAGAACGTCAGTCGACCATCCCTCAGGAAAATGAAAGTTTGTCAGTAAGACTCCCTCCCTGCGACACCGATATATTTTTTGGCGATTATAAATTGTGGCCCAGTTTTCGTGATTTATTTACGGCTATATACATCAGAAACTCAAGACTTAGTAATGTCGAGAGATTATTCTACTTGACCCAAAAAACTGGCGGAGAGGCAAGGGAGATAATAGCTCACGTACCCTTGACAAATGACGGCTTCACCCTAGCTTGGAGGAATTTGGTGGACCGTTACGAAAACAAATGGATGCATGTTAATGAACAATACAAGATAATTTTAGACCTCCCTCATGCAACTGTAAATGCAGGTTCATCAATTAAAAAACTACAGCGCACAATAAATGATTGTAGACAGACCCTTAACATGTTAGGCGTCGACACAGGAACATGGGAGTCGTTCCTGATATATATTTGCTCTCAAAAACTTCCGAGAAGTTTGGTGCAGGAGTTTGAGAATTCTCGGGAAGACTGCGCGGAAATCCCCACCTGGGCTGAATTCGATAAATTTCTGACCCATAAGTTCAAAACTTTAGAATCCGTAGAAAATATCGTTTCGGGAAATAAATTTACCCAAAATGTCCCTGGGGTCACAAAATCAGAACAACATAGAAGAGATAATTTTGAATCTAAGCCAAAACGAGTTCACACCTTTCACATAAACACGACCCAAAATGAAACTGGGTCGAAAAATATAAAATCTTTGACAACAAATAGGGCACAAAAAAATGACTCAAATTACAAATGCCAACATTGTAAAGAGTCTCACCAATTGTGGTCTTGCCCCAAGTTCTTAGAGAAGAACGTTAACGACAGAATTCACATTGTAAAGGTCACAAATTCATGTTACAATTGCCTCTCTATTGATCACAGTGTTAAGGACTGCAAAAGTAAATTTAGTTGTAGATTATGTAAGCAAAGACATAACACTTTGTTACATAAGGGATCAGAAACCCACACTTTAGTTCAGAATTGTGACGCGACCCAATCTAGCAGGAGCATCGCGACACAAAACAACAATATACAGTCCACATCAGCATCAAACTTTGCCGTCCCAAATATCACTTCCTTGACACTGCAAGAGAGCAAACATCTCAATCAATCTCCCAATGAGAAGGAAACCTTGTTATTTACTGCAATTGTACTGATCGAAACTAGAGGCGAAAAGTACCAGGCAAGAGCAATCATCGACCCTGGTTCACAATCAACTTTTATGTCAGAAAAGTTGAAAAATAAACTAAATTTACCCACCAAGAGAAATTTAGTACATGTTACAGGCTTGAGTCAAACAGTTTCAGAGACTTCAACCAAAGCATGCTTATTCAATCTTTGCTCCAAGGTGGACTCACAGTTTAAATTAGAAGTCTGGGCACCAGTCCTGAAGACTCTTCCATCTAATTTACCACCACAGACTTTAGATTTGCAACATTTCAATGAGACTGCTAAACTAGAACTTGCAGATCCTCAATTCAATCAGAGCAGACCCATCGACTTGCTTATAGGCCTCGACTTAGGCCACTCAATATATTGCATGGACACACCGATGCGGTCTATTGGATCCCTTTTGGCACAAAAAACAGTATTTGGCTGGATTGTGAGGGGACCAATTTCAACAACGACGCAACCTAGTACAACAGTGTCACTACTCAACACTACGTCCCTTGACCGAATCCTCACACGCTTTTGGGAGGTGGAAGAGACCCCAAAACGGGTTTTGAGGTCAGATGAGGACACATTTTGCGAAAACAATTTCATGTCGACAACAAGAAGAAACGACAAAGGAAGGTATATAGTTACCCTACCCTTTAAAAATAGCGAAGAAATAGGAACTTCGAGAAACATAGCGATGGCACAGTTCTTGAGAATGGAACGCACACTTAGCCAGAAACCCGAACTCAAAAAACAATACGACCAAGTAATTGTTGAGTACCTTGAGTTAGGACATATGAGGAAAATTTCTCCCCTGGAAATCAACACAAACCCAAATTATTACCTGCCGCATCACGCAGTAATAAAACCCGAACGGTTGACAACGAAACTTAGAGTAGTTTTCAACGCTTCTAGCCCGTCTTCAAACAAGAAGAGTTTGAATGACATACTATATCCAGGACCCATACTTCAACAGGACTTAGTGCATCTGATACTGAAGTGGAGATTCTTCCGTTTTGTGTACAACGCAGATATCACAAAAATGTATCGGCAGATACTCATTGATCCGACTCAAACCAAATATCAAAGGATATTATTTCGGCAAACGGAAAAGGATCCTATTGAGGATTACGAACTCCTGACAGTGACTTTTGGTGTCAACTGCGCCCCGTTTCTGGCCATTAGAACCCTTCTTCAACTAGCAGAAGATGTAAAATCAACTCACCCTCTCGCTTCAAAAACTCTACAACAAAACATGTACGTGGATGATGTTTTAGCAGGTGGTCACACATTAATCGACGCCATCAAATCAAGAAAAGAACTTACAACAGTTTTGAAATCTGCTGGATTTGACCTGATGAAATGGACATCAAATGACCCACGAGTCATACAAGATCTACCAAATGAGGCCCTACTATCTCTCGATTGGTTAAATTTGTCAGAAAACACTGGAACAAAAACTCTTGGAATCAAATGGAACATTTCTTCAGACTCATTTACGTTTACAGCACCAGACGTCAAATTAAAAGAAAACTACACAAAAAGAGAAGTTTTATCGACAATTGCCAAATTCTTTGACCCTTGTGGATGGATAGCCCCAATAATAGTAGAAGCAAAATTAATTATGCAACAGATTTGGTTGGATAAGGTCGACTGGGATGACATATTAAAACCCTAGACTTGTATACAGTGGCAAAAATTCATAAAAAACTGCCACGCAATAAATATATTGAAAATTCCCCGTTGGATCCAATTTAGCCCAAATTGTAATGTGGAGATTCACGGTTTCAGCGACGCTTCAGAAAAAGCCTATTCAGCGGCCCTTTATGTTCGAATACAATCAGAAAACTCAGTATTCACATTTCTTCTGGCTTCAAAGACACGTGTAGCTCCCATTAAGCAAATATCTTTGCCCCGCTTAGAACTTTGTGGATCCGTATTATTGGCAAACCTTGCATGTGGAATTATACCAAATCTTCAACTTCAAAATATCAAGACATTTTATTGGACCGATTCAACAATCGTGCTGTCCTGGTTAAAGAAACCTCCTTGCTCATGGAACACTTTCGTTGGAAATCGTGTTTCTGAAATCCTAGATAAGGTTGGAAATCAAAATTGGCAACACATCGATTCAAAAGATAACCCAGCAGATGTAGCCAGCCGAGGATGTAGTCCACAAGAACTGGAAAACCACAACCTATGGTGGTTTGGACCCTCATGGTTAAAATTGCCTAAAAATCAATGGCCGATACCAACACAAACAGGTGACACAAACTTAGAAGCTAAAACTGTAAAAGCATTTACAACCACAATACGCGAAGACCCATTAAATCGATTTTCAGACCTATCACGCGCCTTTCGAGTGCTTGCTTATGTCATACGATTATGGAGAAATACTGGAAGCAACAGAACCCATCTTCGCGTATCTTCAGTAGAAATCACACGAGAAGAAATAGATTTCGTCAAACTTAGACTCATCATATGGACTCAACAAAATCATTTTCCAGATGAGCACAAACATTTGAAACTCAAACAGAAAATATCCCCACACAGCAGTCTTTTGACCTTAAATCCCTTCATGGATCGCCATGGCATTATTAGAGCCAATGGGCGACTCGCGCAATCACCTGCATTAACCTACAATGAGCGTTACCCAATATTGCTACCTCATAACTCGAAGCTATCACAACTATTAGTTGAATGTACACATAAAATTACCCTTCATGGAGAAAACCAACTAATGATTCGAGTGTTACGCACAGAATATTGGATATTCAGATTGAAACCCTTGGTCAAAGGCGTAATTCACAATTGTAAAACGTGTGTTTTGTACAAAAAACAGACGCAAAATCAAATCATGGCTTCATTACCACCAGAACGGACAACATTATCAAGACCCTTTGCTACAACTGGATTAGACTACGCAGGACCTTTTGACATCAAAAATTTCACAGGCCGAGCGTGTCTCATTACAAAAGGGTACATTTGCATATTTGTATGCTTCGCCACAAAAGCTGTACATCTTGAAGCAGCAAGTGATTTATCGACCCAATCGTTCTTAGCAGCATTTTCCCGCTTCATAGGAAGACGTGGATGTCCCGCACTCATTTATTCAGATAATGGGAAAAATTTCGTCGGAGCAGCAGAACTACTCAGAAAAGACCGTCTAGAATTTATAAAGATTCTTCAAAATCAAGTGATCCATCATTTTAGTCATCAAAACCTAAACTGGAAGTTTATTCCTCCAGGAGCCCCACACATGGGCGGCCTTTGGGAGGCCGGTGTAAAATCATTAAAAACACACCTCAAAAAAATGATACCGAACTTAAAATTCACGTTTGAAGAGCTATCTACAATTCTTACTCGAATAGAATCGTGCCTAAATTCTAGACCCTTAAGTCCTGCTAGCGATGACCCAAATGATCTTAATCCATTAACCCCTGGACACTTCCTTATTGGTAGTGCATTACTGACCCCAGCTGAACCAGATGTAAGCAGTGAAAATCTGACTCTTATCAACCGCTGGAAACGCTTGAAGGTCATCTACCACTCATTTTGCCAAAGATGGAAGTCCGAATATTTGCTTGAACTTCAACGCAGATACAAATGGAAGATTCAGAGGGACAACGTTAAAATCAACGATCTGGTAGTCATCAAAAACAACAACTTGCCACCCAATGAATGGCAAATGGGTCGAATCATCAAAACATATCTTGGACCTGACCAGAACTGTAGAGTTGTCGACATCAAAACAAAAAATGGAGTCATCACCAGACCAATTACCAAAATTGTGGTTTTAATTTCAAATTAATATAACTTCTAATCATTTACATACACTAACATTGTTCTAATTGTACACTTACAGGTATGGCATCCCAACAACAACAAAGACCCGAACATTGGCTATTTTCGTGCGGCATCTGTCTTAAAGATCATCCGATTCGCACCTGTAGGAAATTCCTAAGCTACAATCCGACAGAACGATATGACCTCATGGTCGTCAAAAAATATTGTCTGAACTGTCTTGCAAGATCTCATAAAACCAAAGACTGCAAAAATGAAAAAGGGTGTCATATCTGCCAGAGAAGCCATAATACACTACTACATGATGCAATGCAATTGAAAGACTCGCAGCCATCAAGACGCCCCGATCCCCAGCCTTCAAAACGAGCCGACCAACAGCCACGACCCACGGCCTTCGAAACTAATCGACCCGGAAACACCTTTGTTCAATTGGAACCTGGTTTTCATTCCCACCGCCTCCATTAAAGTCTACACTGGAAATGCTGATACTTGGATCAGCACACGGGCCATCATCAATCGATCCCTAACAACGTCTAGGGTATCTAGATCATTTGTCGAAAAATATAACATCAAAACCGTCATAAAGTACGCTTATGATTTTGCTGTTTTTGATTTGCGATCCCATAACGTAAATAATAAATGGTCGATCCAAGTAACAGCCCTTATGACGGATTTACTTCCAAAGAAGCCCTATTCTAGACCCATATCCGTTGACCCAACAGAAGATTTCACGCCCAACTCATTGGCTGATATAGATCCTCAGTCCAACACTATTGTTGAAGTGGAAATTGGCAGTGATATTTACTTCAATATACGTCGAGACGGAGCCATCAATACAGAGGTCGGTCAAGTTGTTGCCGAAAAAAGTGCCTTGGGATATCTATTTTCAGGACCCATTCAAAACCTGTGGTAGATCTCACCGAGGCATGGGGGCCGGAATGTTCAACGTTCACATCAGGAAGGAACACCCTGTAAATAATAGCGGTTTTTATATACATATTTTTTATGTTCTTTGCTTTTGTCATTTCTTTTCTTTCTTTGCTTAACATTAAGATCTCTTGTTCATACAGACACTCTAGTTTCATCATTCAAGCGAACAAGTCTAGTGAACTCAACATAAATAAAATAAAAGTAAAATCAGACACAAAAAAAAGGGTGTGAAGTTAAACATAAAACCAAACAAATAAGACTCTAATAATTAAAATTTGTGAACTAAAAAATAAATTTAATTTGAATTAAAAAACAAACATTGTATTAGAAAAAACTAAACAGAATAAAATTACAAAACAAATAAAACAAACAAAAATTGAATTTAAACAAAACCAAAAGGAATTTTTAATTTAAACAAAAGAAAAACGAACCAGCACAACATCAAACATTAAACAAAATAAAAACTACCAATTTGGGTCCAATTGGACCAAAACGGCAACGCTGCTGTGAACATTCAAAGCGAACGGTTGTGTTTTTCAATACGAGTTATTATGGAAGTTTTTACGGTATCATTATTGAGTGATTAGAAGTGTAAACCAAAGTGAGTGTTTTTCTGTGGTTTTAATTTGAGATATAAAACGTTAATTTCTGTTGGTTATTACCGCAGAATTTTCAGTGTGACGTTTTTGTTTATTTGCTTCTGCTTATAACAAAAAGTGCGGATTAGCTGAAAATATTGCTGTGTGGTAGAGATGAGCGATCCAGTGATTTTTGAAGAACGTTGTTCTCAGTGAACGTGATTTGTTAATCACTGTTCTTTAAAACAGTAATTGTGATCACAGTATTCCAATAATGACAATAACATATTTTATTAAGTCGTAAGAAAGAGACAACTAGATACATACTACGAAAAGACTACTAAACAAAATCAAAGTGGTGTCCAGTGTTGCCGTTTTTGGTTATTTCTAACCAAAATTGGTTATTTTTTTGTTCAATGTGTAGATGTGTAGATTTTTCCGGTTTTGGTTATTTATTTTTCTTATAAAAAGAGCTTTTGTTTTGTTTGTAGAAATGTATTAATTAGTAAGACTAAAATTTTATTTTGTTATTTTTTGTTTCTTTTCTTACTATGTTGTATTAATTGTAATTTAAATTTGAAAAAAATAAAATAAAAAAACTGCGAATTTAGTTTTGGTTATATTTTTTCTTATTTGGTGATTTTTTTTCACAAATGTTGGTTACAATATTTTTTTTGTTTCGTGGCAACACTGGTGGTGTCATCAATGTTATTATTTTTAATGTAATTTTTTTTTTATATGAAGTTTGACAATTAAGTTTCACAGAAAGTTCATGTATAAAAGACAAAAGTAAATAATCAAAACAAAATGAAATAAATTTGAATATGTAACAATTTTGAAAGAACGACATTATTAGTAACTGTTATTTGGCAATTTCAATCGCTGTAGTTACCAGTGAATTATCAATCACCGTGATTAAATCACAGGTTTGAAAATATCGCTCATCTCTACTGTGTGGTGTGATTTGTAAGGTGGTTTGTGACTTCAGTGCTTAATTGATTAGAGGTTGTGTGTCTCGAGTAGGATAATGTTGTTTATCTCTCTCGGTTTGTGAATCGGTTGTTGGGTGAATTTGTTGTTGACTCGGCTACGTTTGGGCATTATTTTTGTAATTGGTATATGTATTTACTTATTTTCTTAGGTAATTGTATTAATTTTGCTAATGCCTCCCGGTGTTAGAGTCGGGTGACTAATCTGACGTCACCAGAAAGAGGCATACGAATGGGATGGTTTCACCTTCTGCAGTTTTAAGGTATAAACGCATAGACGACAGACGACAGATAACAGAAAGCTGCCAAGTTTAGAATACGCTCGTTTATATGAAAACGATTATATTGAGGGCAGAACAGAAAAAGCCAAGACAACAACATAAGCAGGTGCTGCCCAAATACAACATATACAATACAACATAAAATCATAATAAAAAACAGCTAAAAATATTTACTATGAAGATAAAGAACAATTCTAAAATTAAGAAATAAAAAGGAATCTATGTACATATTCATAATAAATAAAATAGAATTATAGATTCAATTTTGTATCTGAATTCATATGATAAATGTTTTGTGTGTGCGGTTTTTTCATAAGTGAGTTTATATTTGCGTACAAAAAATCTGATAGTGTCAACACTGAAAAATATATTTACATTCAAATTTGAAAATTATTGACAATCGTTTTTTTCTGCTCTGCTTTCAAAAAATTTAAGCAGTCGGCATACGACAGAAAAAACAGTTGGCAGATTTTTCTGTCGAACTGTTGTCTGTCGTCTATTTGTTTATACCTTTAGGCGGTCGCGGGGAAGGTGATAATACCAGCATTTGTTCCGCAATAGAGATGGCGGTGACGGATAATGAGAGCGAAAAGCGTTTCAAACCGGGGTCGCTGAAAAAAGGTACCAAAGTCGCCCAACCGGGTGCTGCGTAGGAGGAAAAAAGTTGCATTGTGTAGGAGCGAGTCCGAGTCGGTGGCAGAAGGTTTGTGTGTTGAGACCGGTGGTAGTAGTCCGACGTTGGAGAAAATGAAGACCATCACCAACAGTTTGTTGGGGGTAGTCTTCGACGCCGAGGTGGAGTCGTCGGTTACGTGGTTAGTCATAGAGCATGCCGGGCGTTACAAGGAGATGCTGATAACGCTCTTAGCTTAAAATGAACGTCTCCGCGGTAGACTCGCCGTCTACAGTGCACTTACGGTGCCGTCGGGTACTGTGACAGCTACTGTGGCCCCTGCTGTTACGCCCGTGGCTGTGGCAACATGAGTGGTGAGAGAAGCTAGGCCGTAATACTGACTGAAGGGTTGTAATGGCCAATTATGTATGTATGTAATCAAATCAGATACAATATTAAAGTCGAAGCAGTTACGATTGATCTGAGTTTGGTAGCTGTGAATAATTCAGCATTTTATTTTTCTTGAATGGTGAAGCAGAGCAAAATCCGCAAAAAATTTTAATATTGTATTAAACTTGTCTAATGGTTGCTGATACTGGCGCACAAGTTCACAGCGAATATGAATAGGAAGGCCGCTGTGAAAGCTTAAAAGGATATTAGTTGATACCCAGATATAGGGAAATCCTGAGGATCACCATTTTCAGAAACCTGGGTTTCGCATAAAGCGTGAGCCCATTTATGTTGCACAAGTCAATTCTAAAACGTCCTGCCGTTTACGCTGTAAATATAATTTAAAATCATAACGTCCAATTCCATAACAAATACGTAAGCGGATAATTTGATGTTTGCTAACCAGTGGGCGATTGATTCATATTGTTACGTTTTTACCTTTTTAAAAACGTTTAAAATATGAGTTCGTTGATTGCAATCAAAGTAAAAACAAATATGTGTTTAGTTTCAATTAACTCTTTATTGTCCGCACTATGTATGTGTGCCACTGTTTATAACTTATACAACGTATACAACAATAACTACTTGTTCGTTATTCTTCTCTACTCACACCCTTTGCGTAAGCACCAACACTTGTTCGTTAGATCTGTATAGCGGAGATCTTCAAACCACGACTGTTCTCTTCACATGCAACGCATCTTCACACAAGACTGACTGAATTCTTACTACTCGTCGACTGCTTTGTCTTGCCTTTTTATAGGGCTAAGCAAACAGTCTGACGAACGTTCTTGAAGTAGAATGTTCGTGTTTAAATTTTTGATATCGGTTCAGAAATGTTTGTGACGGTGACTGATTGTGGCAATGATCTGTGAGTAATGAAGGAACTAACCCCAAAAGACACCAGGGAGAAATTCGAAGAGGACAAGGGCAGCAATGTTCCAGCCAAACAGTAGGCGGTCAAAAGAGGGTGCAGAAACATTACGCCATCCCAAAAAGTATGGAGCGAAGCGAAGGAAATATCATGAGACACAAAAAAATCCAAGTGAGACCAGCGGAACTGAACTGCGAGTGAAAGTTAAAAAGGTTCCAAGATTGGTTAGAATAGCAGTTATAACGACTGTTGTTTGCGAAGAGATGGACCAATTCAGTTTACATTCTTGTTGACTGCAATCATATACAAATAGTCGAATGGCTGAAAATGGCTACACTAAAATTATCTTAGAGAATTAATGATGTGCTCAGGGGATGAAGTACCCAAGGCACATATTGTTGCTTTCTTCATTCGGCTGTGAGCATTCGAAGCGAACGGTTGTGTTATATCGGAAGTTTTTATGGTGTAATTATTGTGTGATTAGAAGTGAGTGTTTTTCAGTGGCTTTAATTTGAGATATAAAAGGTTATATGTATTCTCTTGTTATTACCGAAGAATTTTCAGTGTAAAGTTTTTGTTTATTTGCTTCTGTTTATAACAAAAGCGAACACACGATGCAGTGTTATAAAGCCATATGGCCTTATTTCTCAATGGCTCTATTCACACGAGAACAATTGTGCTGGCGTAAAATGATAGTTTATAGCAGGGATGCCCAAAGCTAAAACTGTAGTAGTATTGGTGAGCGAGAGAGAACTGCACTGAAAGAAAAGTTGTGTAAACTGAAATAAAATATACGGAAAAAATCCAAAAAGCGGAATTTACAATAAAATTTGGAATAGAAATTTTTCTACAATGGCGGCTTCTAAAGATGCCCCCAATTGATCAGTGCGCCGAATAACACTACTGCGTGACAATGGAAGGTTTTCGATAAGCTTAAAATTAAGTTTTTGAAAACATTTATTTAAAATTTTTTAATGAACTCCTCATCAGAAAATGGTCTACCATGACTAACAATATCCAAGCTTGATAACTCCATTTTTAACATTTTATTTTCTGATGTTTTTTCATTGTTTTCTTCTTCAAGTAACCACTAATTCAATTTTTCCAAATAAATTTTTTTATTTTTACAAAATAAATTATTAAAATCATCCATATCACTATGATAAGAACAATAGTGCCTTCTAAAAGCATATTCTCTACATTCCTTCAATATTTTATAACATAAAATGCATTGAGCATCACCAAACGCATTTTTTATCATAAAATGTTTCGTAAGTCATAGTAAATTTTTTTCAGTGCTTTAAGCAAAAAATATTACAAAAAAATCGTACACCCGCCACGCATGTGCATTCGTCGCTGTCTGAGTGACGACTAACCAAAGAGAATAAGAATATGTGTGTTTTTAGTTTGCGCAAAAGCACTATGAAATGGGCATCTATGGTTTATAGGCAAGAGGGGTGAAGAGAATGGTTTTTCGATGGGGTAAAGTTTCCACCAGCTACAACCCCGCATTACCAGCACAAAACTAGTACGAGTACATGCACATTTTTAAAACATTAAATGAATGCAAAAACACTAATACATACAAAGCTGTATATACGTATACATTTCATGCCATCCCGTGTGATTTGAAATGAACAAAAATTGTGCGACTAAAAATTGTTCTCGTGTGAATAAAGCCAATAGAATGAGAAATGAAACCGTATGGCTTTATTGCCTACATCCAAGTGCAACATCACCATAATCGTTTAGTAACCCATAACAGTGTAATTGTTACAGATACAAATTGCATAAAAGAATGAGTTGCCATTGTTGAAAAAATATGGTAGAGGAGGTGGAATATACGAGTATATTCTTCAATATATTGAAAGCATTTTTGTCTGTTGCTATGACCAACATTTCAAGTTTTCTGTGAAACTGTACTTAGTTAAGAACTTATCAAAAGAGAAAGTAACTGTACTGACTATGTATGTATGGAGAAATGTTAGTTTATATCAGCACGTTTTTTTATTATTACACATGACATTATCAATTCAGTATATTATCCGCGTGTTACAGGCAAACATCAAATAATAAAATGGAAGAGGAACAAATATCCGAATATGAATTAATACCTGGATTTAGGGCATCCAGCAAATTATTATACATAAAAGATGAAGAACAAATATTTAAATTTAAATATAGCAGAAATAATATTAAATATTATTATTGCTATGAAAAAAACTGTAACGTTGGTGTTACGGTAGACTTAAATAACACAAAATATTGCCGAAAAAGTGGAAAATTCCAAACTCATAATCATGGACGACAAGGTGAACTTTTTGGAAAATTGAAAGTTATCAATGCAATTAAATGTAAAGTTAAAAAAGCGTCAATTAAAAGATCAAGTGTACGTGGTATTTTTGACCAACAATGTAAAAAATTTAAAGCAGCTTCCAATACAATAGAGTATGGAAGAATGCGTAGACAACTATTGAATATAAAAAAACAAAAATTTCCTAAGTCTCCAATCACTTTCAGTGACATCATTGACGTATTTAAAAATAAAGAAGTTGTTCAAAAATTTGCCATGTCCAGATATGACAGTGAACAAAAATTTTATACTGATACAATAATTACCGAGAATTTCTCATACACTTTTTTCGTTTCGCCAACAATTTTAAAAGCTATACAATCCATAAGCAGCACGTCGGAGTCACGTAATTACGTAATGGATGCAAATTTTAATGTGGTTCCAACATCGAAGGATTTTAAGCAATTGTTCATTATTCATTACGTTCACGGCGAACATGTAAGTTATAATAATGTTGTTAAATATATTTATGAATATGACTAGATACAAATTCATTAAGGCCCCGATTATGGTTCACAACACATAAATGTTGTGTTGTAACAGAGACAACAAAACATTTATTACTTTCTTGATTATGGTTTACAACATCTAGATTCTAGATGTTGTGTATGTCACAGGGTTGTTCTTCAATGTTAGTATACTTTTCCTCTAAAATACATCTCGGAGTGTATAAAACTGTCAGTTGAAAACAAAAATTATTACGTTAAAAATATTTAAGAGCATAAAAAGAACAAAAAGCCTATTTAAAACACAAATTTTAACTTTTATTAAAACATGACAATTAAAAATAAAGGCTAGTTTTATTAACGCTTATATTTTTAAATAAAATTTGTTTTTGCTTGATTCAATATTCAATGCAATAAATTCATTTCAAAAGTGCTTAAAATATATCAATATAAAAAAAAAACTTCATATCATATTAAAATTCATTTAGATCACATAGTTACTTAAAGCTAAAACACATATCCATATACATATATAAATATTTTACATTTCAAGTTTTTTTTGGGTTAAAAGGAGTTTGGCTTTTAATAATTCATTTTGTAATTCAGGCTTTTTCTTTTTATTTCTAGTATTTTTTATTTATTTGATAATTTTTATATAAGTTCTTCTCAAGGCGTTTTAATGTAAGCAATATCTCCCTTTGGTTCTTTTCCTGCCTTATTAATATTTTTAAACGCTCATCCTCCATCTTGTTTTTTTGTGCATATTTTGTGGCTTTTCGGCAACTGCTGTTTGCATCGGTTAGTGCTAGATGAAGGCCCTTCAATATTGCATGACGATTCCGCCTCATGAATCGTCTTGAATTTTCAATCCCATTGCAGATCCATTTGCATTTACTGCTTCAATGGGGTCAAGCTAATTTCCGTGGACGGACCAGCACCAGTAGCTTGAAAGTTTTTTTATTGGCAGCCAATTTTCTTTTCAAATTAGTTTTATAATATACCTGTAACAAAATCAAAACCATTTTTATGTTATATTTAAATTTTTTTTTACAATTTATCTACATACTAACCCTTTACCATTCTTTTGCAACTTTAATGGGTGGACCCAAGCCATTTAGCCTCAATGAAATTTCTCCCATGTCTCTTTGTGCTGTGTCTTATTTGCTCCAAATAAAGGGTCCGCCAAATAACTTTTTTTTTTGAAAATGCTTTAAAAAAACACAGAAGATGCCGATTTTGGCAAAAAAAAAATCATCTTTTCAGATGAAGCTCATTTTGATTTTGGCGGGTATGTAAACAAGCAAAATTGTCGCATTTGTGGCACAGAAAACCCGCACGCATACATTGCAAAGCCGACGCACCCAAAACGAGTCACTGTTTGGTGCGGATTTTGGTCCAGAGGCATAATTGGGCCACCTCGTAGCTGCGATGTGACACCGTTGGACTATTATTTGTGGGGTGCCGTCAAAGATAAGTGTTACGCCGACAAGCCAGAGACAATTGACGCTTTAAAGGACAATATTCGTGAAGCCATTGGTGAAATACAGCTGCAAACAATCGATAATGTGCTTAAAAATTGGACCGATCGTGTAGGCTACTGCATGGCCAGCTGAGACAGCCATTTGAATGAAATTATTTTCCATTATTAACCGGAATGATTGTACTTTCAAATAAAAAAAGAAATTTGAGAAAATATTCAGTAGTTTTTTTTTAAAGCATTTTCAAAAAAAAAAAAGTTATTTGGCGGACCCTTTATTCCATTTTTTTTTTAATTATAAAGCTACTAACAAACTTACCTTTCACAAATTGATCTTTAGACAAAACAAAAAAGTTAATTCACTTAAATTTTTTTAATTATTTTTATCGGGTAATTGGTTTATAAACACGTGTTTTCTTCTGGAAACTTATTTTTGCAATTTGCATAAATTACAAAATATTTAAAATTAAATTTACAGTTATTTTAACTGAAGAGCAAACTTTGTGAAATGTCTCTTAAATTGACCTCAGTAACAGTACTTTTAGAGAATATAATCATATGTGAGGTAATACAGATATTATATATATGTATATTATACAGTTTCCCGACTCCTATAATTGACTTTGGAAACTTATTTATGCTACAAGTTAACGCCAAAAATATTAAAAATATTTATATTGCTATTTTAGTTAACACCAAAAATATTTATATTGCAATTTTCATGTAACGGCAAAATGCTGACGATTAAAAGTCTGAATTACTTCCGTTCCCATAAAATAGACATAATCAGCGAATACGAATTCCAGGAATAACATCAGGTGATAATGTGGTATGCTTGGCTTGTAGGGTAATATAAGAATTATGTTTTAAGTATTTTAAGATCAGTTCTAAATGTTTTGTCAATAAGAATAAAGCGGGAGTTCGTCCCTTAAAATAAAATTGATTTTTTTTAATTCAATAATAAAAAGTAAAATTAATTGGCGCCCGAGCAGGGACCCGAAAAGGACATGAAAAGGACAACGCGTAGTAAACAAAGTGAAATAAATTTGTTCGTATCCTTGGTGTCCTCGCGGTTAGAACTCCCGCGAAGAAAATAAAAAAAAAGTGTGAAGAACGAGGCCCCCAAGTATCTATCGCAGATAGAAAAAGGGACGGTGTTGGACATCAGCCGCTTCACCATCAAAAGTGCTAAAAACAATTTAAAAAGAAAAAAACCAATAGTGCTAAGATATGAATATGTCATTAAAGGGAAAAAATAAGGTTCCACAGGACATTACAAATATAAAAATAATATAAAAAACACGTTATAATAAAACAAAAATATATAAATAATAAAATAAACAAATGATACAATTTTTAATAATAAGAAGTGAACAAAACAAAAAAGAACTGCAAAACAAAGTTGAAAGTCATAGAACAACTATTATTATCAACAACAGTAGCAGTTTACGTTTTACCCAGGACGAAAAGGATGGCAGCTGTATCCACCCTGATCATAACAATGTAATGTATTTAAACTATTATTTTTAGCGATTAAGATTAAGAAAGAAAATTTAAAAGAAGACAATTTTTTAAGAGTAATTTATGCAGAAGATTTATAAAATTTGTTAGAAAAATCTAAAAGGAAAAACTTATAAAGAAAATTAAAAATATTAAAAGAAAACATTTTTTAAAAAGAAATTTTATAAGAAAACTAAAAAATTTATAAAGAAAATTAAAAATATTAAAAGAAAACATTTTTTAAAAAAAGAAATTTTATAAGAAAATCTAAAACGAAAATTTATAAAGAAAATTAAAAAATATTAAAAGGAAAATTTTTTTTCTAGAGGAAAATAAAATTTATAAACAAGTTATAAAAAAATAATAATAAAATTTTTTAGAGGTAATTTATGTGAAAAAAGAAATATTTTTGTATGACTGATACGGAGGGAAGTGACTACGGTACTGGCGGCTCTGATACTGAGGATTTGGGTTGGATAACTACTTCAGGAGATTCAGGAGTGGAATATGACGAAAGAAGGACAATAGTTAGACGACAGATACGTTTGACCCGAGAATATAGACATTGGTTATATAATTTACGCAGACAGAACTTAAACCGTCAGGAATACTTCATTTAGGGACTTCGCAGTGGGAATCCTAGAAATTTGATTAATCGTGCCCGTTGTATAATAACGATAAATTCTTAAATTATATTAAAATTTTTTTTTTTTTTGGAAGAAGATATAAGGAAGATTTGATATTACAAGTAATTCCCAAATAAACTTATCACAATGTCGAATCCTAACAACCTTGTGCAACCTCCTCGCTTGCTGGTTCCTGGAACTTCGACGCAAGCCGCTAACGAGCAGACTCAACGGGTTACCGGACAACCGGTATCAAACGTACCTTTAACACAAATGACCGCTACTATTTCAGAAATAGTAAAACAAGTTTTGGAAACTCAATTTAAGGGGCTGATTCAGGCTAATGCGAACTTGAATCAGAATTTTGCAAGTTACGAGGATCAAACAATAGATCCATCTTATGCTGCCAATATTTCGGAGTTAGACAAGATTCCGGATGTGGTACGGTGCTTGCGAGAATTCTCAGGCAACCCAGGAGAATTTAGCTCCTGGAAGAAAAGCGTGGATCGAATTCTTCAGATCTACGAACCAATAGCTGGTACCCCAAAATATTATGGAATCCTAAGTTTAATAAGGAATAAAATAGTGGGAAATGCAGACATTGCTCTGGAGACCTACAATACTCCATTAAATTGGAAAGCCATATCAAAATGCCTCATGCTGCATTATGCAGACAAACGCGATATACGTACTTTGGAGTACCAAATGACATCGTTGGTACAGGGAAGTAAAACTGTACAGGAATTTTATCAACAGGTATATGCGCACTTGTCATTAATACTTAATAAAATTAGCTGCATGGATTTGGACAGTGAGCCTCTAGAGTTGTTCACACAAAGTTATCGAGATAAAGCCCTCGATACTTTTATTAGGGGACTCCGCGGTGACTTACCTCGCCTTTTGGGCATGAAAGAGCCAGTGGATATGCCACAAGCTCTCCACTTGTGTCTGAAGCTCGAAAATCAAAATTTTCGTACGAATTATGCACACGGTACTCAGAATGTGTCCCATAGAATGTCAAATCCTCCACCACCGATACCAAGGCGAAATCCAAAGCAACAAAATTTCTATCCCCAATTGGCTCATATGCCTAGACCAGGTATGAGTGTTTACCAACGCAGTGGTTTTCCTGCAAACCAAAACCGCAGTCTTTTCAATCCAGCGGGTAATAATTTTCAGCGGATGCAATTTGCACCCCCACGACCATCTATGCCAAAGCCACAAGAAAGGCCAGAGCCAATGGATAACGATGTTAGTATGCGCTCGAATCGAGTGAATTATATGAACAGGCCTAAACCCAATGATCTGTATGGTAAAAGGCCGATTCCTCCATCCTTCCAGGATTCAAGGAACAAAATACAGCGAAACTATCATGTGGACGTGAATTACGTGGTGGAAAAGTCTTCTGATGGTGAATATCCACCGGAAACCACTGAACTTGAGAGCACTCGAGATTATTTTCAGAATGTTCCGGAAGATGCCGTTCCACAAGAAGAACAACCAGCAGATTTTAGTGATTTGAATTTTTTAGACTAACGGACTCTTCGTTACCATATGTAAAATTCAAAACGAAGAGTGGCCTGATTTTAAATATTCTAATAGATACCGGCTCGACCAAAAATTATATTCAACCAAATTTACCGAGGAAAACCTTTCCAAATAAAGAGTCCTTTTTTGCTAGATCAGTTGCGGGAGATGTGAAGGTTAGTGAGCATACATTCATTGATCTTTTCAACTTACGCGGGTCTAGATTCAAGTTTTATATTCTTCCCACTTTAAAATCCTTTCACGGAATTTTGGGAATTGAGACTCTTAAACAACTGGGAGCAGTCATTTATACGAGGGAGAACTTTATGACAATTGAAAATGGCATGAAAATTACAATCTTCAAAAGAAAAACCCGTTCCGTTCACGCAATTTCTTTGCGAAATGATCATATGACGGAGCAACAGAAGAATATGATTAAAGATTTGGTGGCAAAGGCACCTCAGCTTTTTGCTGAACCAAACGAAAAATTAACATATACTACTAAAGTAGTTGGGGAAATTCGCACCAGTACGGATGCACCTGTCTATACACGATATTACCCCTATCCCACGGCATTGAAAGCAGAAGTGGAAAAACAAATCCACGAAATGCTTCGAGATGGTATCATTAGACCATCCAGGTCGCCATACAACTCTCCTGTATGGATAGTACCAAAGAAACCAGATTCCGCTGGTAATAAGCGGTATAGGGTAGTAACCGACTATAGAAAGCTTAACGCGATTACTATAGCCGACCGATATCCGATTCCGGATATTACAGAGGTCCTAGCGCAGTTGGGAAATAATAAATTTTTTTCGGTATTGGATTTAAAGAGTGGCTTTCATCAAATTCCTCTAAAGGAGACTGATATGGAAAAAACTGCCTTCTCCATTAATAATGGAAAATATGAGTATACCAGATTGGCATTTGGTTTAAAGAATGCCCCATCCATTTTTCAAAGGGCTCTGGATGATATACTACGTAACCACATAGGTGTATTCTGTTTTGTCTATATTGATGATATTATTGTGTTTAGTCCTTCCGAAACGGAACATATATGCCACTTAGAGAAGCTTTTTAAAACTCTTGAAGAAGCTAATATGAAAGTCCAATTGGACAAATGCCATTTCTTCCAAAAATCTGTCGAGTTTCTTGGTTTTATAATTTCATCTGACGGAGTGAAAGCTAATCCTGCCAAGACAGAGGCAATTTCAAACATTCCACCTCCTAAAACATTGAAGGAACTAAGATCATTTTTAGGTCTGTCAGGGTATTATCGCCGATTTGTTAAAGATTATGCGAAATTGGCAAAACCACTGACATCCCTTTTAAGAGGGGAGGAGGGACGTGTGTCCAAAAATCAATCTGCAAGATTGAAAATAAATTTGAATGCCGAGGCCATGGCTGCATTCGGTAAAATAAAATCTACTCTCGTGTCTGATGATATAATTTTGGCATACCCAGATTATGGTAAACATTTTGATTTGACAACTGACGCATCAAACTTTGCTATTGGTGCTGTGCTCTCACAGAATGATAGACCAATAATGTTTATTTCGCGAACCCTAAGTAAGACTGAGGAGGCTTACGCCGCCAATGAAAAAGAAATGTTGGCAATTATATGGGCATTGAACTCTTTAAGAAATTTTTTGTATGGTACCGCTAAGGTGAATATTTACACTGATCACCAACCGCTCACATACGCTTTAAGCAATAAAAATAATAACAGCAAAATGAAGCGGTGGAAAGCTATTCTAGAAGAGTACAATTATGAATTGCATTATAAGCCAGGGAAAGCGAATGTTGTTGCCGATGCGTTTCAAGAATCCCACAGGCTCAGATAAACACACTGACTTCTACCGAACACAGCGATGATAGTTCTTCCCATGGTTTGATATATTCTGTGGAGGTTCCTATTAACGTATTCAAAAACCAAATTTTTTTGAATCAAGGCCAAACACGGTCATATGAATTTAAAATAGTTTTTCCAACTTACCATAGGCACGTGATTACAGAACAGGGCTATGATTCAGATACTCTAGTACGAATCCTGAAGCGCTATTTGAACCCTTCTGTCATTAATTGTATTAAAACTGACGAACGCATTATGGGTCAAATTCAAAAGATATATCCTTTTCATTTCAGTAATTATAAAATAAGATTTACACAACTGCAGGTAGATGATGTCACTAATGAACAAGAGCAGGAGAATATAATCCTGCGTACACATAATCGAGCACATAGAAGTGCGCGTGAAAATAGGATACAGATTATCGACAGATATTATTTCCCATCTATGAACAGCAAAATTAATAGAATAATAAAGAACTGTGCTGTTTGTAAGGAGAATAAATATGATCGTCACCCCGCTAGACCAGAGATTCAAGCAACGCCAATTCCACAATATCCAGGACAGATCGTCCACCTTGACATTTTCATCACAGATAATCATTGCATCCTAACAGCAATAGATAAGTTCTCTAAGTTTGCGGTGGCTAAAGTAATAAAATCTAGGGCCGCAGAAGACATTAGGCAACCTTTGAGGGATATACTGTTTTTTCTTATCCCTGAGAACGTGATTTTTGACAATGAAAAATCGTTTAACTCAGTCTCCACAAATCATATGGTGGAAAATGAATTTGGTATTAAAATCTATCGAACACCACCGTATACAAGTTGTTCAAATGGGCAGGTGGAACGTTTCCACTCTACGCTTCAAGAGATCATGCGATGTCTAAAGACTGAAAGAGCTCATGGCAGCTTTGAGGAGTTGCTGGAGAGATCTGTTAAAGAGTACAATTTATCAGTCCATTCGACAACTAAAAGAAAACCTGTAGAAGTATTGTTTGGTAGGAGAGTTAGCACCGATCCGGAGCAGCTCGAACAATTTCGAAGGGAAACAATGCAGAGAATACAGGAGAAACAGACAGCCGATCTTAGTTATCACAACAAAAGAAAGGTACCTTTGAGAGAGTATTCAGAAGGAGACGTTATATATGTTAGGATTAATAAGAGACTTGGTAATAAGTTGACTCCAAGATACAAGAGGGAAATAGTAGCTAGGAACAGAAACTCTACGGTCAAAACACGATCTGGAAGAACTGTCCATAAGAGCCTTATTAAAACGTAAAATCAATTGTAGCAATTTGTAGGACGGAATTTCAGATAAAGACGTGTAGTCTTCTCATCTGATAATGATCAATAATGGTCAAAGTAAAATTCAGGATGGTACTTTTAAAATAATCCATCCCATAGACTTGAGACAGTATGACAACTTTGTAAAGGAGACATAGATATACGTCGAAAGGAATATTCCCAGAAATAATCTTTTTCGACCCAATTAGGACGAACGGTACATAAACGTCATATTAGGACATAACAAGAACAGACGAATTATTTCTAAAATAATCTTTTTTAGGAAAACAGGAAGAATTGATTAAACCTAGAACTATAAATTCAAATATCGGGAAAATAATATCCCGAAAGAGTAAGAAAATTCATTTTAAAATATAGAAAAGAATAATTAATATAGTCGATTAAAATGCCATAGGCGTACGACTACTAAGAATATAAATAATAATTTAATGATTAAGTAAATAAAAGAATGATTAATATAGTCGATTAAAATGCCATAGGCGTACGACTACTAGGAATATAAATAATAATTTAATGATTAACTAAATAAAAGAATAATTAATATAGTCGATTAAAATGCCATAGGCGTACGACTACTAGGAATATAAATAATAATTTAATGATTAACTAAATAAAAGAATAATTAATATAGTCGATCAATATGCCATAGGCGTACGACTGCTAAAAGTATAAATAATAAATTAATGATTATCTAAACGGAAAGAAATCTTTGTTAAATAAAAATAAAAGAAAAGTTTTAGAATAAATTATGAAAAGTACTATACTTACTTATTAGAATGCAAACACTTGAATTTTTATCAATACATTTTCAGTATCCTAGCCTGCATGGCTCATGCAGAAGTACAGATACATGACTATTCCTTATCCCACTTAATTACCATCGACAATGGCTACTCCAAAATAAAAGACGGTACCCTAAATTTTATTCATGTCATAGACACTCTAGCGTACAGAAAACTTTTGGAAAACATAACAGACATAATGAACAGTACATTGCCACACGGAAATCCTATGTATCCTATCCTACAGCACGAGGCCCAACAAACTATCGAATTGTTGCAAATCGTCGAACCCGTCCAACATCCTAAATCCAAACGTTCCTTAGATATACTAGGGACTGCCTGGAAATATCTAGCAGGAAGTCCTGACCATGACGACCTTAACATTATTAACACTAATTTAGATCAACTAACGGCGAACAATAATAGACAAATCTTTATAAATAATGCTTTAAATAACAGAATGAATAAATTAACCAAAATTACTAATGACATATTAAATGTAATAAAGGAATAGCTCTTAGTTTGCAAAGTAAAATAAGAATGATAAAAGAAGAAATAATAAATATTAAGTACGCCATACAATGGGCTAGATTAGGCATTGTAAACTCGGTCATATTAGATAAGAAAGAAATTGATGTAACAATAAAAGAATTTAAAAAAGAGAATATGCCATTTAGCACAGCCGAAGAGGCACTAGGATTAGCAGACGTTAGTGTCTTAAGCAATATTTCAACTGTAATTTACATTGTAAAAATACCTTTGGTTACAAAAGAAATTTACAATAATTATATTATTAAAGCTGTGAAAAAAAATGATGTAATAATTAATTTAAAATACAACAACATATTAAAAAATAAGAACATTATATACGGAATAAAAAATTTTTGTAAGCAATACAGCACAATAAGTATTTGTAAGCAAGACGAATTGTTAGATTTAAGTAATGATTTGTGCATACCTAATCTAATTGAAAGCCTAAATTCTTCGTGTCATATGGTTAATAGTCACCATGTTCCAATGGAGGAACTTATCGCTCCAGGAATGCTCTTCTTAAATGAGTTCCGAGGTAACATAACGGCAGACAATAACATACGTACCCTGAACGGTACCTACATCGTAAACTTTAAAAATTCAACAATAAAGGTAAATGGGAGAACCTACAGAAATTTTGAAGCGCCCCCACTAAGATTAATGCCAGCGATAGCTCAACCAACACCTATAGAAGAGAGCCGGACTAGACTCCTATCATTAGAAGCACTCAGTGAGCTTCACATTAAAAATACAATGGCAATCCAGTCCTTGAGTGCGGAAAAAATTGTTAATAGACTTTCCGCAGGAGTGACGCTAATTATACTCATTATTTTATTAATAAAAGTAAAAAGGTGCTTCCAGGGGAAGAAACTGAAACCTAAAAAGGAACTCCCTATAGAAGTTATTGCTGAAGCTGGCCATCACCAGGAAACCCCTACGGAACCCCCGGCACCAACAACAAGAGGCCTTCAAATTTTCCAGACGCTTGAGGGCAAGCATTTTTAAGAGGGGAGGAGTTAACGCCAAAAATATTAAAAATATTTATATTGCTATTTTAGTTAACACCAAAAATATTTATATTGCAATTTTCATGTAACGGCAAAATGCTGACGATTAAAAGTCTGAATTACTTCCGTTCCCATAAAATAGACATAATCAGCGAATACGAATTCCAGGAATAACATCAGGTGATAATGTGGTATGCTTGGCTTGTAGGGTAATATAAGAATTATGTTTTAAGTATTTTAAGATCAGTTCTAAATGTTTTGTCAATAAGAATAAAGCGGGAGTTCGTCCCTTAAAATAAAATTGATTTTTTTTAATTCAATAATAAAAAGTAAAATTAATTTACATACTGTATGTATGTATGTATACTTATGTACTTCGAAGCATTTTAACTCTTTCAGACGTTTTGAACAATATATTCGACATTTGACTTTTTTTTAAAGTGATGTAGCGTTGACAATAATAAACATTTTTTTTCTGAGTTAATACCGTTATTAAAAAAATGTTTACTACAATATGTAAATACATAGTTTAGGTTTCTAGTTTGTCATTACTTTTTGTTAATTTAAGAAATTTTTGTAAGTGCTTTTGCGTCGTAGGGTTCATTAATATTCAGCACTCCTTAAAAGTGATAAATACATACAAACATACTACAGTGGACGTTCGCTAGTACGAATTATACAATATGTCAGGCCCTTTCGTAGTACCGAAAAATTCGTATTATTGAACAACGCATTTTTATGTTCCAATTCACATAAAAGAAGAAGATAATTTCTCACCAGTCTGTTTTAACAATCATATTACATAACGCTTTTTAAATTTTGTTAGCCAACCATCACTGGCACATAACTGACCATTGTATTTTAATTGTTCTCCACCGACTGTGATATGGAATTTTCTTTGTGCTAAAAACCACTCGTAAAGTGCATCCTCCATTTTTTTAAATTCACCACTTGTAAGTCTAAGTTCTAAGTTTTTTAACGAACTTATGGAATTATCCAGCAGTTGCGTTTTTTGTTTAATGATTGTACATATAGTGGATTTGGATAACGATGTTTCATTTTCTTGGTCTGCTATAATTTTTAATTTATCTTGCAAAGAAATTGTTTTTTTTTACATCGTTTTACTTGCAATATTTTGACAGTTAAAAACACAAAACACTTTTAAAATTAAAAATACTTCACAATAACTTCGCTAAACGTGGATGACAAACAAAATTGTCGCATTTGGGGCACAGAAAAGCCGACGCACCCAAAACAAATCACTGTTTGGTGCCAATTTTGGTCCATAGGCATAATTGGGCCACCTCGGAGCTGCGATTTGACACCGTTGGACTATTATTTGTGGCGTGCCGTCAAAGACAAGTGTTACGCCGACAAGCCAGAGACAATTGACGCTTTAAAGGACAATATTCGTGAAGCCATTGGTGAAATACAGCTGCACACAATCGATAATGTGCTTAAAAATTGGACCGATCGTGTAGGCACTGCATTGCCAGCCGGGGCAGCCATTTGAATGAAATTATTTTCCATTATTAACCGGAAGGATTGTACTTTCAAATAAAGAAAGAAATTTGAGAAAATATTCAGTAGTTTTTTTTAAAGCATTTTCAAAAAAAAAAGTTATTTGGCGTACCCTTTAGTAACTTGCCACGGCCAATATCAGAATTTGCTGTCATTAACTCGACCAGCTTATGCATCTGCTTCTTATTGGTTATTTTTCTATAAAATATTTAAAGTTATTCATAATTTTTAAAATATCCACAAAAAATTATATGCACAAAATTTTTCTCCATTTCCTTTGTTAAACTTACCGCGAGATAACAGCTAACGTACCTAATTCCAGTCCTATTATATGGTTGTGAGATTTTTGCGTTTTGTACAAGATCCGACTTTAATAAGCTAAGAGTTGCATATAATAATATTGCGAGATATATTTATGATAGAGGTCGGCGCGACTCAATTTTCTGCTTCTCGTATAGGATATATCATATGACCTTTGAGAACCTATTAAAGTTTCGTAGCCTAATTTTATTACATAAGATTATGACTACCCAACAACCTAATTATCTCTTTGGAGTATTGAGATTTGGTAGATCAACACGAGGTAGGAAACTAATACAGCAAAGATATAGGAGCACTTTTTCACAGCGACAATTTTTCATTTATTGCACCAGTCTTTGTACCGAATTACCGAATCGGATTCAGAATATCAGCAGCGCAAGGCGGTTTAAACTTGATCTTCGTGAATACTTATCTGGATAATGTAAATGCATATATTTTTTTTTCTTCTTTTTTGATTGTTTTATATACATATATCTAAATTTCCTCTTTTTTTCTTACTTTATAATTATATAATTCATTTCTACTTATGTTGTTTTTCTTCGATCTACATTGTATTTTAATTTGATAATTCTCTGTAATTTATTTTTTTTTTCTTTCTTTTTCTCTTTCTTAAATTATAATTATAATCTATTAAATTTTATAACTTTAAATTTGTAATCTCACTAGCACTTTAAATTATAAGATTTTTAGTCTTGTTGTGCTAGATTCAATATAATTAAATAAATAAATAAATAAATAAAATAAATAAATAACAGCTAATGAGGTGTTGTAAGAGTTTGACAGTTTTGACAACACTTAAAAACAACTGTTGTAAATCATAATCGCCATTTTAAAAATACAACATTAAATTAACAACTGTTGTAAACCATAATCGGGGCCTAAAATAAATTACTTTTC
The DNA here is from genome assembly GCA_927399465.1 of Sarcophaga caerulescens. Classification (NCBI taxonomy): domain Eukaryota; kingdom Metazoa; phylum Arthropoda; class Insecta; order Diptera; family Sarcophagidae; genus Sarcophaga; species Sarcophaga caerulescens. The sequence continues at coordinate 7,292,567 of OV656869.1, forward strand.
ATTCTGGTTTCAGGCGTTCCCATTTATATATGTGTTGATGTCCAAGAAAACAGAAGAAGCATATACGCACATGTTGTATTATTTAAAGTCTAATATATTAGATTTGCAACCACACAGAGTTATAACGGATTATGATGAAAATGGGTTTCGAAATGCCATTCAAAAGTTATACCCAACAGTAAAACTGGTTGGTTGTTGGTTTCATTACATACAAGCATTGCGGCGAAAGGCTTTGAAAATTCCTGGATTCATAAATCAGTTAAATATGAATAATCAGGCTAAAGTTTTCTTTAATAAATTCTTCTATTTGCCATTGTTAAAACCAAACGATATAACAGCAGCATATCAAATTTTGAAAGCAGATGCAATGAATGTAAAATATATTAAAGGAAGGATGTCAGGAAGCTATTTTCAACCTTTCATTAAATATTTTGATTCTTACTGGATGGAAAAGGTATATGAACAATTATACAGTTTATTTTATTTTAAAAATATTTCTTTTCTTTCTGTTTAAGGAAAAAGTAACAAACTTCTCTGTGTACAAAGAACCGATCCGAACAAGCAACGCCGCAGAAGGCTTTCATAGCCAGCTTAATATGAAGCTTCCAAAACATGGCAATTTTTATAGATTTCTTGATTGTTTATGCGATTTAGATGCAGTTAAGTCAAGTGATTTTTTAAACTCCATTTCCGGATGTACATCTTTATACACAAAGAAAAACAGTTACCTTGAAAAGCGAAACAATTTTATACAGAAGCACTATCAGCTACTCAGGGAGAAGA